>OZ018399.1:11189036-11649120 GCA_963969525.1 Ontholestes murinus | reverse complement strand
GTTTGTAAATTATATTTACGACGTTTCGATGGTCTCTCTGCCATATTTTTCAAGTGTTTACTCTTGTTTGGTATTACCTTGACCAAACAAGAGTAAACACTTGAAAAAGATGGCAGAGAGACCATCGAAACGTCGTAAATATAATTTACAAACCACGCGGAGTATAACCCGAAAACCAGCTACAACATATATATATATAATTATATATATATATATATATATATATATATATGATGTGTTTTAGGGCCATGGCGAAATACTTACAAGAAATAATTTCAATTAGCAAAGAAGATAACGAAGAGATGTGAGTTTTTAATTATAAAAATAGTGTAATTTCTAATACAAATTATAATTCACTTTTATATATGTATATATATATATAATGTGTTTTATTTTAGGGCCTTTAAACGATTCCTATACCATAGGTGAGTTTCTAATTACAAACTTATTGTAATTTCTAGTACAAATTATACTTCATTTATATATATATTTGTAATGCGTTTTACTTTAGGGACCTGGTGAAACAGCGATACATGTCCAATAGGTGAGTTTCTAATTATAAACTTATTGTAATTTCTAATACAAATTATAATTCACTTATATATATACATATATATATATATATGATGTGTTTTATTTTAGCGCCATGGTAAAACCGTCTCAACAACCAGAAGTAATTGACATCAGTGATGAAGATGAGGATGACAGGTGAGTTTCTAATTATAAACTTAGTGTAATTTCTAATACAAATTTTGTTTCAATATTATCATTAAACTGAACAATGTATTTTGGCTTAGTTTTTATTTATTTTAAAGTGTACATCAGGAGACCACCAATGTGTAGGTAACTCATTTATTATTCACTTTTATTTATATATGTATATATATATATATATATATATATATATATATATGTGTGTGTTTTATTTTAGGGCCATGGTGAAACCGTCATCGCCAGAAATCATCGTAATTAGCGATGATGATGGGGATGATAGGTGAGTTTCTAATTATAAACTTAGTGTTATTTCTAATACAAATTATATTTCATTAAAAAAGCAAGTGTGACTTGATGTAAATATTTTAATGGTACGATGATTAAAAGTTATTATTTTATTATTAGAGTTGCTCAAATAACATAAGTTAATATTGGTTTGTTTTTTTTTTTAAATAAATTCTTTTCAACTCCACCAGAGAAGAAGTATAAACATAATTAGTTTTTCACTAAATATTTGCAAAAAGTGTCTTATTTGTGAGAAAATAATTTAAATTTCATAAATCCTCATGAAATCAATTAATTTATTCTACTTATAGGCTTCCACATCCAGAAGAGGACAATGCTAATGAAAATAACATGTAGGTTTTTTTTTAAATTCATTAACTTACATTACTATATTGTACATTTAGTTTTTATTTATTCTACTTATAGAAGTGTACATCAGGTGACCACCAATGTGTAGGTTTATTTTTAATTGATTACATTACTATGTTGTACATCTACTAACTCATTTATTATTTATGGTTTTCTATACTTTTTTGTAATGTATGCTCAATATGTAGATGGGCTATAATATATATTAATGCGATTTATTTTAGGGGTTTGGATGAAGTACCGGCAGAAGGAATTACTGAAAACATGGATTCAAATGATGATGTTGGAATTAATCAGTGAGTTTCTAATTATTAATCACTTAATCAGTTGTTGCAATATAAATTGGGTTCATAAAAAAGAACATTGTAGGTGTAAGTTTCTTGCCCCAATTTTGATTTATTCTAATTGTAGAATTCTGTTTGACTTGATGGAAATATTTTAATAGTATGATGATTAAAAGTTATTATTAGGGTTGCTCAAATAACATAAGTTACTATTGGTTTGTTTTTTTAATAAATTCTTTTCAAGTCCACAAGAGGAGAAGTATAAAAATTATTAGTTTTTCACTAAATATTTGCAAAAAGTGTCTTATTTGTGAGAAAATAATTTAAATTTCATAAATCCTCATAAAAATAAATTAATTTATTCTACTTATAGGCTTCCACATCCAGAAGAGGACAATGCTAATGAAAATATCATGTAGGTTTTTCTTAAAATTGATTAACTTAAATTACTATATTGTACATTTACATAGTACTTGGTAGCTTAATTAAAACAATTTCAAAAAAATATTATCATTAAACTAAACAGTGTATTTTGGCTTAGTTTTTATTTATTCTACTTATAGAAGTGTACATCAGGAGACCATCAATATGTAGATTTATTTTTAATTGATTTAATATAATATATATTAATGTGATTTATTTTAGGGGTTTGGATGAAGTACCGGCAGAAGGAATTACTGAAAACATGGATTCAAATGATGATGTTGGAATTAATCAGTGAGTTTCTAATTATTAATCACTTAATCAGTTGTTGCAATATAAATTGGGTTCATAAAAAAGAACATTGTAGGTGTAAGTTTCTTGCCCCAATTTTGATTTATTCTAATTGTAGAATTCTGTTTGACTTGATGGAAATATTTTAATAGTACGAAGATTAAAAGTTATTATTAGAGTTGCTCAAATAATATAAGTCAATATTGGTTTGGTTTTTTTTTATATAAATTATTTTCAAGTCCACAAGAGAAATATAAAAATTATTAGTTTTTCATTAAACAATTGCAAAAGAAAATAATTTAAATTTTATAAATCCTCATGAAATGAATTAATTTATTCTACTTATAGGCTCCCACGTCCAGAAGAGGTGAAAGCAGAGGCAAGAGCCAACGTGTAGGTTTTTTTTTTTAAATTCATTAAATTCCATTACTATATTGTACATTTATTTACAAAGTTTTGTAATGTAATTTATGTTTAATATGTATATAGGTTATTACAATATATATTAATGTGGTTTATTCCAGGGAACCCATGAAGTTGTGTGAATTGCAGTTGCCAGCAGAACAAACTTTGAATATTAATTCAGAGAAAATTAGTCGATTTGATGAGTAAGTTCCTAATTCTTAATCACTTCTTGCAATGCAAGTTATATTCATATAAAAAACACTCTACACCTCTACTTTATACATAGCTTTATTAAATCATTTAAAAAAATATTATATTGTAAAATTGAAAAGTGTATTTTGGCTTAGTTTTAATTTATTCTACTTCCACATCTAGGTGTGAGCAATGCATACCAGGAGACTAGCTATGCCTTGGTTTTTTTAATTGATAAACTTCTATTACTTTATTGTATATTTACTAACTCATTTATGTATAGTTATTTATTATGTTTTGTAATGTAATGTATATTATATGACTAATGTTGTTTATTTCAGGGGCCAATTGACCTTGCATCAATTTGGATTGACAACAGAACCAACTTTAAATAATGATTTAGCTGAAATTGTGGATACTGATGAGTAAGCTCCTAATTCTTTTAAATCATTCATTTATATATACAATAATCTTTATTCTGACACATTAACAGTACATAATAACATTTAACATAAATATAAATAAATGGTGTTAGTCCGTCTGGGCTATAGACCTGAGGTCTTTCAGCCCAATTCATTTACATTCATATAAAGGATACTCTGTGTGTGTCACATTTCAAAATTTAACACCTACTTTATAGGCAGCTTAATTAAATCATTTTCAAAAAATATTATATTCTCATTAAACTGAACAGTGCACTTTGGCTTAGTTTTCCCTTATTTTATTTATCAATACCAAAAGTACCAACGTGCATTTAACTCATTTACATATGGTTTTATTTACTTTTTTGAAAAATGTATGTTTAATATGTAAATAGGTTATTATATTAATGTGGTTTGTTTCAGAGACCACAGCTTGCATAATTTAATGCCAACAATAGACCAACCTGCAAATATTGGTTTAGATGATGCGATGGGATTGGAGGAGTGAGTTTCTAATTATTAATCAGTTTTTGCAAAACAAATTACATTCGTATAAAGAACACTATATGATTATATGTTGTTTATTTCAGGGACCAGAACTTGCCTGATTTAGATGATGCGATGGAATTGGAGTAAGTTTCTAGTTATTATCAGTTTTTGCAATATAAATTACATTCATATAAAGAACACTATAAGTTTATATATATTTGTATTGTTGTCACACCTACTTGGCAGCTTAATTAAAACAACTTCAAAAAATATTATATTGTCATTAAACTGAACAGTGTATTTTGACTTAATTTTCATTTATTCTACTTATAGAAGTGTACATAAGGAGACTACAAATGTGTAGGTTTATATTTAACTACTATGTTGTACATCTACTAACTCATTTATGTATGCTTTTTTTACTTTAATCTAATTTATGTTCAGTAAGATAGTTTGTTATAATATATATTGATGTGATTTATTTTAGGGGCTTGGATGAATTACCGGAAGTAGGAATTATTGAAAATATCGATGCAAATGATGATATTGTTGGAACGAATCAGTGAGTTTCTAATTATTAATCACTTGTTGCAATATTAATTGTGTTCATATAAAGAACATTATAGGTATAATTTTCTTGCCTTAATTTTGATTTATTCTAATTGCAGAATCCTGGGAATGGACGAGGAAGACATACAGCAGGAGTTCATAAAATGGTATGTTTTCAATACATTAACTTTAATTACCATATTTAATTTTATCCAACACAAAGAAACCAAGATTAGATATATACTAAAAAAAGTCTATTTATGTAAGGAATACTGTTGGTGATGATTTACAAATTGTCATGTAGTGATAAAGAAAGAGCCTTACAAAACTGTATTATAATTAAGCTGATTATGGTATTTATTACGCAGATAAGTTATTGTAATATATATTAATTTGGTTTATTCCAGGATTGAGGAATCATGATTTAATTATGTATAATGCTAATAATGGAGTAAGGATGGAAATGGCTTGCAAAACCGTACCTAAAAATCAATGTGATAATTATGAAGATTAGATAGTTTTATATATTCGAATATATAAGAGTACAAATCCTTTCATCAAAGGAAATAGTAGATGTATAAAAATTCCATGGAGCGAAGATGGAACGCTATACCTCAACAATGTGATAATTGTAAAATTTACATAGCTTTTTATATGTATGTAGATTTTTTATAACCCTTTTGAACTGAAGAAACAATGTGATAATTATGAAGATTACATAATTTTTTATATGTATGTACATTTTTACAGCTTTAAAAAAAATAAATAATTTTTATAATATCTGTAAGTTGTGTATTTCATTCACCTATATAAATGCTTAAAATAGTTTTTATTATTTTATTAACTAAGAGGTTTTAGAGTTTTGTAGCTAAGTATATGTAGCTTTAAATAAGATATAAACAAAGTGTATTTTATCTTATTTAAAGTTATAAAATACGTATCGCAAAGTGAAAGCTTCTACTACAATCAAATATCTAAGTCTTTCTTTTTCAAACAAGAAAGTGGCAATTCAAAGGTAAAGGAGGGTGAGGGATTAGTACTACTCACGTAAGAAAGAAAAGGCGGACCCAGGACTATCTGATAAAAAAATAAAAACATATAAGTTTACGCAAAGTATAGATTTAATAATTTAAAAATACAAAAACGTTTCTTAAAATTACAACTTAAAGAGCTTTAATACATTTTAGGCATAGATTTGTTAAAAAAAAATGATATTCGTTATGAGTGAACTTTGTGAACATTATTTAAATACATAACATATTTTGTTTTGATGAAACATTATCTATATATTCAACACAACATGTTGTCCCTAATACTGCATGAGCAAAATATTCAATGATAAATTGGTCCATTATGATCTTTTTAATATCAATAAATATTGTTTTTTAAGATTATGGATAACCTTTAATTTACTCCTTATACCAGGGTAAATATAACATTTCAGTGGTATGATTAACATTATGCATTCTACAAATATCAAGTATTTCTGTTTTCCTCTTTCAGAGATGGATGCTAATTTTAATATAAATAATGGTTTCTTAAATAGTGACAAATCCTGTAAATTGATAAAAATTACTTGAGTGTGTTTATTTATGTTAGTATCACTCCCTACTTATGAACAATACTTATAGTTTAGCTTTATATAATTCAATTATTATGAACTTTCACATAATACTACATCCTTATAAAATAGAACAACAGAGGAAGAATTAGTTTCGGAAAATTAAGAGAATGGTCCATTCAATCTATCTAAGTAATTGATTTAATTGGTCTAAAAGCCACATAATGAACCAATTCATGTATGTGTGTTCACACATTTTAACGTTTTTGATTCTTGAATCTTATTTGGCTAAACACTGCACAAGCTTTTCAGCACTTGATTTAATTAAAAATCACTTTTCTTCACTGGTTTTTCACATCCATTATAAATAGCAACAATTACCTTTCATTTTTAATTGATTAGGCCTACACCGAAAGGTAAAAAGCATATATTGATAAAAATAATGATTCATTGATTAACATAACACAACATACACGATTTTAATTGATTTTTGTTACTTCACTATGATCTTTTATAGATATATTGCTTTGTTTTTTTTCTTCTTCAAATGAACCAGCGAATACACGATAAAAAATCCAACAGACCTAGAATTTGAAATCAAATCATCTTTAACATGTTTGAGTAATAATAATTTAATTACCTTAATATTCATTTTTTATATATATAATTGTAATTTAGTGTGTGGATAAAAATGATAAATTAATTACATGACAGGCCTGCATTTGTTCAATTTTACCGTTTTACATGTAGTTTCCAAATTAAATAATTTAATTCTGTCAACAGAGGGAAATTTTAAATGTCATTATGAGTAATAAACAATGTAATTTATTAAATTTAAATTATAAAAATAATTTAATGACATAAATATACACACTACTAGTTTTTTAAATATGTAAAATCTTCATTGAAGTGTTTTATATTTTGTTTATTCTTATTTATTATGCAGATGGGACTAGATTGTAGCCCAAGTCTGTTCGGTGAGATCTTAAATTGCAGTTATAATGAAAAAACACGATCGTTTTGAGTTTAGCTTTATTTTGTAGATACTGCTACAATTGTTTCACCACACATTTCATAATGGAGTTTCGCCAAGTAACAGCCTTATCAATCCAATATTTAAATTGCAGTGTCCTGTTAGGAGCCCTACAATCTTCCGTAGGTTTTATTATTTCCCTCTTTATTGATGCCAAGTGTGGTTCAGTCTTGGACTAAACACATGGCTTCTTCCTTTATTTTCTTATTCATTTTTGACAGACAGAGCTGCAGGAATTCCAGTGGACTCACTACTTGCAAGCATATGATTTATTAGTTCTGACATCCTCTAGATTTCCTAAAAGCACAGTGTGAATTACTTGAAATTCCAATTACTTAACTTAACCTTACTTCTTAATCCATTTTTGGCTATTTAATTTTTCTTCACCTCAGTTTTATCCTAACATTTCAAAGGGGCATGATTTTATTGGCACTATTTATTAATATTGATCCCTTATTTTCACTTTCACAAAAATTTGCAAGCCCACGAAATTTAATCAAATTTGCGCCATTAATTTTATGCTATGAAAAAAAAACAATGTCAGTGAATCTAGCAAATGTCAAATCGATGCTCCCCTCCACTGAATAGACCATGTAACATAATTTATGTTAGGTAACCCAAGACTAAGTATGTGTATGTGTTGACAGATTTAGAGAAACTAAACTCTTTGGTAGCATATTAGTCATAGTTACATTTACACATTTCAATGCTATTATCAGTTTAGGTGAAATAATATATTAATAAGTAATAAACTTTAGTTTATAGTTTGTTAAATAATTAAAAATATTTAAATAATAAAGTAATTCATTTGAAAATATTAGAATGATTATAAAACTGTAGGTTTGACTTTATTAAACAACTAGATAACTTATTTTGGAAATTACAATAGTATAAAGTTGATGATATCTCATCTAAAACTTAGTTTATAACAGTTAATAAACATGTTAGGTTGCCTATGGTAACTTATTATGTTTTACTTTAAAATTGATTTTTTGTTTAGTTTATATTAATAAATTATCAGTAACTAAATTAACATGCACTCAATACAATATTTTTATTGTTTAGTGCTAAATTATTCTCATCAAATCATACAAACATTATTCTATCACTGAAAGCTTAAGAATAATTTAATTTCGTGGTCTTATTTTATTTAGTGTAAATTGAATATTGATTACAGATGCAGTATTACTTTTATTTTTCTTATTAGTTTTATTTGGTTACTCTAGCGCCCTCTATCCATGCTACTGGATATTCCCAACTACTAATACATATTTTTTCTGTCAAGTCAAAGTTTCGCTGAGGAAAGAATTTTACGTTTAATCCGTAACGAGGAACTAAAGCTTAAACAGTAAGTTTGTCTTGTTTAATAAGTCATCAACTAGCATAATAGTGCATCTATCATATTAATGATTTAGACTACCACACAGAATATTTTAGAAATTCATTGTTCACTCTGTTCTCATGTTTTCAGAAATGGATTCCGACAAACGTGAAATAAAGAATGAAGCGTCAAATAACACTACAACGTAAGTTAATAAAAATTATAAACGTCGGCGGTGGACATTCACCATTATAGCATACAATTAATAGCGCTTTCGTGTGACGGGGGCGATCCTTTAAAGTAACAAGCTCATTCACACAGACAGCCTTACACTACCACTATTACTACTACTACTGAATAAGATTTGGAGAATTATTTATTGAAGTATCGTATTTCCTACATATCACAATAAATACAGCTCCATTACATTATATTTTTAAATCAAAGAGATTCGGTGTATTTCTTTAATTTCTAAGAATAATAATTTCTTGTTTAGAAGACCTGATGACCAAAAAATAAATAATGAAGTAGAGCCAATGCCGAACAAAACGTAAGTATCCTTTACATTTAATATTTAAGAATATAATTGCATTGCACCTCTGTTATTTTTAACTTGAAACAAATTGAAAAATAAAATGATGGAATTCTTGTCGCATTAAACTGTTTTTTTAAACTATACATAATTTTATTAATACATATTATTGAAAGTGTTTGAAGACCACAATTACACATTTGAAATTAATATAGTAAACAGCTATTTGCCTGTGAACTTATACATATTAAAATAAATTTAGCAGCATAAAATATTAATTAAGAGTACATTTAGGCCATATTCAACATGCAGATGTTCAGGTTCAATTCAAACCCAAAAAACACTGTGATGAAATGAAACCACTATGTTTGGAGAATTTAAAAGTTTGACAATGACTATTTATTAATCGGAATTATAGTCACTTATAATTCTTCAAGTATATTGACAAAACTTGAAATTCATCATATTCAAAATGTACCACAAAGTAAACACTCGACAATAAACAAGTTATTAAAATATAAACCTATTATTTACCATTGTTCTGTTAAGATTTTGAAGTTATCTTCGTGGTAATTAAGCATGTATAAATTCACTTCAGGAGAAAAGTGCATGTACACTAAATTGTTTTCCTACAAAACACTATTAAAAATAGATGCTATAAATTAGTGTACCTGCAGGAAATGCTTACTTATATAAAGTTTATTGCTTTTTTCTCTTTTTGTAAAAGGGTTATTTTGTTATTAGAATAATCAGTGTATTTGAACTTATCAGTTATTCCTAACAGACTTCTAGAAACTGACAAGGATAATAAATATATGGATATAGTTTGGTAGGTTTCTCAAAATGAACAACTACTACTATCTATATTGTCTATTTATTATTATTATTAGACCTGTTGCTTCTTGAGGAGCATAGGGCATCTTTTCAGGTGATTCTTCAGCTGGTTTGTAGGCAAGGTCGCTAGTCCTGTCCCCATATTGTCTATTTATTAGCTCATTTATGCTTGGTTTTGCTTACTTGTTTGTTTTGTTTTTAGGAGCCTTGAAATATATTTGATCGAGGATACAGATGACTTTCCAACACAAAGAGAAAATCATCAATACGAGTGAGTTAGTTATTAAAAATCACTTTTTGTAACAGAATTCGTTAAATATAGCAAAAAAAAACTCAAAGTGTATTTATAAAATATTTAATTTCACTAAAGCAAATGATTTATTTACTATTTTAATAATTATATATTCAATTTTATTTTTCAGACTTCTCCTGTATGGGAATATAAAAGATAATGATGAATATGAGTAAGTTAGTTATTAAAAATCACTTTTTGTAACACAATTCGTTAAATATAGCAAAAAAAACTCGACTACTCAAAATTTATTTATAACATATTTAATTTCACTAAAGCAAATGAATTATTTATTATTTTGATAATTATATATGCAATTTTATTTTTCAGACTTCTCCTATGTGGGAATATAAAAGATGTAAAAGCTTTCACAGAAAGGGAGTGTCTTGAAGATGGGTAGGTCACAATATATCACTTTTCGTAGAAAACACATAATTAATCATTAAATATAGCAAAAAAACTTAAAAAAATATATGTTCAAAATTTATTAAACAATGTGGAAGATTTCACTATGGCAAATGATTTATGTTTTTTTTTTTAATTCACTATTTATAAATTGATTTCAGTCTGCAAGAAAGAGAGGCCGACCCCATAATTATTTTAAGTAGTGATGAAGATGAGTGAGTTTTTATATATATATATGGCATGCATAAATTAACTTTAAGAGAAAAGTGCATGTATACTAATACATAATAATAATGCATGTATTAGTTATCACTTTTAATAACTTACATACATAAAGTTGACAGTTTTTTTTAAAAATAGGTTATATTGCCATTAGATTAAACACTTATTCTGACTTCCACAAACTGCTAAGGACAATCAGTCGCAGGAATGAGTTAATTTATAAATTTTTCAAAGTAATCAAGTTCATCATACATAAATGATTTTACTTACTTTATGTTTTGTTTTTATATATTTTTTTTTTATTTCAGTGGATCTGTTATAGATCTGGATTTCGATGACTTCTTTATGATGGAGGACGACAATGAGTGAGTTACTTTTTATAATATACACGTTATTAGTTATTAAATGCAAAAAATGCAAAAAAACTAATTAGAAATAACGTATATATATAATTTTATACGAATATTTATTAATGCTGTGTGGAAATTTTCACTACCGCTAACTAGTTATTTACTGTTTTATTTACTCAACTGATTTCAGAATGGGGGGACAAGCTGAAGAAAAAATTTCTGATGAAGTAGAAGAGAACTGCATTCAAATAAGCGATGAAGAGAAGTAAGTTTGTTATCTAAAATCAAATTTTATGCATCAAAATGAGACTAATCAATATAAATTTGGTCTATACAGGGAATGAGGTTCCACTCCAGCAAATGGGTAATGAATTATCAGAGAGATCAAAGAGACTTACAATCTAGTTAATTTTTAAAGTTTTAATTACTGTTTAACTTTCTTAACTTATTATTATTTATATTTTTGAATAAAAAGTGTAATAAAGAATTTACCTAAAACTGTACTCTTTTGATAGAATATGGACCATTATTCATTTAAAAGAAGTTTAAACGGTTGTCTGTCCTTTTAAAGCAAATTTGTCCACACATTCTTTTAATAAAACTTTTATCAAAAAAGTTTTAAAATAAAATATCCTGTAATTTACAAGGAACGTGAAACGATTTATTGAAGAGGGCCTAGTATCTGAATAACCTCCGCTTTAGTAGACTGAGCCTCCGACGTCGTTTGTATGGTGTTCAGATAATGTAAGTTTTTTTAGTAAATCAATTAGTTCGTTAATTTCTTACAGTAGCTCACGTCTGAAAGATAGGAAGAATCAAATCTCCCTCGCAAACGCAAACCTTGATAAAATCGGAAACTGTAACGTTTTCTTAAATAGTCTATGGTTGAGACTGTTAATGAAATTCCGCATTCACGTCAGTTTAAAATAAAACACGATTTATCTGAGTTTCTATTTTATAAATTATAGACACAGCTACAATTGTTTCGATAGTTTATTTTCTTCATGCAGGTAAAGTGTAAGTTAATTAAAAACACATACTTATCAAGTTTTCTTAAGTCATAGTATAAAGTAAAGAATGAGCAAACGATTTATTTGGATTTAAGATAGTATAATTGACTTATTTAAAATTTATGTGTAACTTAAAATTATAACTTTGAGAGGTTTGCCCTCTATATATGCAGTCGAATATTATTAAGTAACGCGAAAGTGCTGCCAACTCTAATACGTTGCATAGTAGTATATTACCAGAATTATACTACAGAACAAGACATAAAGATCAAAGAAAGTAAAACATTATAACACATTAAAATTATTTTAAGGAAAAGTAATACTTTGGATAAGGATTAGTCAGTTTAAATCTGTGTAGATTTTAATAAAAATATGCCATTCTTAATAAGTTATAACTCGTGAAAAATATGTGAGAAATTATTTCATCCTAATTTTTCTGGAAGAATATATTTAAACAAATCTCTCATTGGTATGAAATATTTAGAACAATTCAATATCTGTGGATGTATTAGCCAGAGAAGTAGTTGTTTTAATAAGTGCGTAGATTTATGAAATGTTTTATTATTAAATCTCTCATGCTTTAAGGAAGACATAGATTTTACAATTTTTATAATATAATTGTCAAATAGTTTATTTACAGCTATTTGCAGATCCATTATAAATAGAACTAATATCTTTAATTTTTAATTGATTAGGCCTACACCGAAAGGTTTCAGTTACCTATGTACCTAAAATCACTCACACTTGAATAATTTAAGAAAAATTTACATACACACATCCATAGACATAAGCCTGTAGAATTATTAATATGGGATTGTTATATAATTCATAATATAATTTCCTCTCCTAATTAGAATGTTCTTTCTTTCGATTTAGTTTAGTTATAAGTAGGTTAAATGGAAGAGCAGTAAGAAGTAACAACCTCACTGAACTTCACCTACTCTTCAATTGATCTTTTGTTTTGTAAATATATATTTCATGAAATAATGGCGATTTAAAATAATTATATTGTTAATAATGATGATTAATTGACTAACATAATACAACATTCACAATTTTAATTGATTTTTGTTACTTGTGTGTGACCTTTTATAGATATATTGCTTTGTTTTTTCTTCTTCAAATGAAGCAGAGAATAAACAATAAAAATCTAACACCTAGAATTTGAATAAATTCGAAATTTGAAATATTTGTTTAAGAATCGAATGTCTTAATAATGCACATAACAAGAAACCATCTTTTGAGTAATAATAACCTACTTACCTTTCCAATAATATTCATTTTTTTATATAATTGTAAATAATAGTAATAATTAATTGTAACTTGATAAATAACGGACCTACGATGTCTAATTTTACAGTATTACATGTAGTTTTCAATATAAACGATAAAAATATATACAATTTAACAACTTTAACAAACAACCTTATTTACAAACACAAACAAATGACACATGGCGGACACACAAAAATAAAACAATACGGAAACACTACAACTACTACTATATAAAATTATACAACTTTATTCATTTAAAGTATTTCGAATATTTGTCATGATCTAAAACACCTTCAAGCACCTTATTTAACAGAATGTCGAACTTTGGATGATTTTTCCACTTTTCAAAATTGTTTAAAGCAAAGAGTAATTTGTCTCTCAATTCGTTTGCTTGTTCATCATCACGGCCCACGAGAACCATTAGTTTTTGTTGTAGAGCACCAGCAATTAATGTATAGGCAGTGTCTCTATACATATCCTGGTGATTTCCATGCTTAAAAATTAATTTGATCGTCGCTAACACTTGCTCTAGTTTAGGGTTCATAGCGTTTTCCACAAGATGCTTAACTTGTGGCACTTTTTCCATTAAAACATATAATGGAACGGGGATTTCCTCCTTTACTGTTGAGGCGAACTGTGGTTCATGCTTAACCGAACACGAGGGTTCTTCTTTCACTATCCTATTCATTTTTGTTCCCAAACAGACTGAACTACAAGTTGAAATTCCAGTGGGCTGGCTCGCTACTTGTTAGTGTGTGGTTTATTAGTTCTGATATCGTCTAGATATCCTAAAAGCACAGTTTGTATTACTTGAAATTTCATTGACTTAACCCTCCTTACCTCTTTTTGGCTTTTGAACTTTTCTTCACTTTCACAATAATTTGCAGTTATCACTTCAGCCCACAAACTTTAATAAAATTCGTGACGTTAATTTCGTGGTATGAAAAGGAAATACTATCAGTGACTCAGGCAAATGACAAATTGATGCTCATCACCTGTTGTGGGTAATTTAATTCACTCAAAATGAGTTATGTAAAACAGTAAAAATCTACAGATTTTGGTATGAAATTTGAGTAGACTATATAATATGAATTATGTTTAATAATCAAAGAATAACTGTGTGTATTATTTGACAGATCTAGAGAAACATAACACTATGGTAGCAAATTAGTCACAGTTACATTTACACCTTTCAATGGCACAATAGGTTAAGTAAAATAATGTATTAAATTAAGTAATAAACTGTAGGTTTGAGTTTATTAAACAATTAAAAATATTTGTATAGTAACTTAATTATTTTGAAAATTACAACAATATAAAGTTAATTATGATGTCTCATCTTAAACTTACTTTACTATAGTTAATAAACATATTAGGTTGCCTATAATAACTTATGTTTTACTTTAAAAATTGAATTTTGCTTAATGCTTTGTTAATCCATGGTACCTACTTGTTTATTAATAGTTTATCAATAATTTAATTATGATGCACTCAATACTATCTATTTTTAATGCTAAATTATTCTCATCAACAAACTCTACCTTTTTGATAAACCTATCTCGTTTACATTTTCTCAAGCAATTCTGTTCCTTTTTAAATACTTGTTAGTAAGTAGTACTAGTGATTGACTATCGACCACGTGGTCCTTCTGCCGTGTTATTTGTGGTATACACGTGTACAGTGTGTATGTAAATGAGCTTGTTAATTTTAAAAAATCGCCGTTGTCACTATTATTTATTATTAATTATATCCCAATACCAAATCACCTCTACTATTGCTAGTTAGATTCTCAACCGTATGCGCTTGTTTATAAATATGGTTTCAATTTTTCAAGTAGTTGAATTCAACACTTGATAATGACCTGCAAAAAATTGATAATATTGTAAACATTGTTTGTGTATATTATACAATAAATAGTGGTATAAAAACGTCGAAAGTACTTTTATTTAGCCTTTAAAATGAACTACAACATAGTAACTATCGCCACCATCATCTTCATCCTAAAGTTTCGAGTTAATTCCAGTTCTGTTAGGGGCATTTTCCGAATGGGAATTTAACGATCGATGTTTAGTCAAATATTGGTTGATTACGTCTTCGGAGTTTCCTATTTTTTGCCTAAAAATTCTTCAAGTTTTAGAAAGAGGTGATAGTTGAAAAGCCAGGTCGGAGTTACGCGGTGGCTGGTCGAGACATGCACATCCACTCGGGTTCTAACAGCAGTATGCGGGTGTGCAGCGTTCTGGGTAACTAGTAAACCTCGCCGACGATTCTGTACTACACGTCAATGTTTCATAATTCCGATCAACATTTATTGTTTTTGTTCTACAAGTAAAGGTAATTAATTATTAAACTTTGCTTGTAGGCCGTTCCTGTTCCTCAAGAAACTCGCTTACTTTTTGTTGTGTACTGCTAAACCTATGCTTCATCTCCTGTCCAAGAAGTCCTCTCCTTCTTTACGTTCTAGCGTTTGCATTTTTGGAACTCACCAGGATGTTCATGTTCATAATAGAACAGAAAACAGGTTGTGAAACATGATGAAAATTATTCATAGTGCGTATGTTCTGACGAACGTGGCCGCCAAAATGTATTTCCTCATCATAGATGTTGTTCTTCTATCAATAAATAAACGGCACCTTTCGCACTTTTGATTCACTCTTTACACCACCCCCATCTGCTTCCACGAGTGACCGAACGATTATAGCGGGACAAATGTTTTTTGCATTTAAAAATCGAAATCAGCGAGAACGTAGCAATCAGCGGGATTAGTAATTGACCTAGCTAATATTAAATTGCTGCATAATATTTTATTCTTTTCTATTTTCTACATATTAGTTCCACAACTTATAAAATGTGCCTTAGATGTTGGTATAAAGTTGTATACTAATCATTTTATTTAAGGAATAATAATAATAATCTTTAATTAGCAACATGACTATATATAATACATTAACTTAGTCAAAATACATATTTCTTTTATTCATTCATACCTTGCAGTCCAAATTCTATTTCAACTAATTAGGCAAATAAATACATTAAAATCAGCATATTTGCATAATAATTTAAATTTAGTAATGCAGTAAACAGAATCTTTCAATTTTTTAAATTTTAATTTATAGATTAAATCATATTGCAGTTGTATGGTTTAGTTATTAAAATTTATATGATTTAAAATGATTATTTGATTATGATTATGATTGATATGATTATTTGTGGATAAAGATATCAATACATATACTTAAAATTAAATTATTTCGTTGGTAATTTCCCTTATGTTTTGACCTCTTAACTATAGTTTTCTTCAATAAACTGTTATCCTTTTTATAACTGTATTATCCTTTTTAAATTAAACACCAAAACATTAACTGCTGTAGAATTACTATTCTGAGCTTAATATTAATAAATTTAAGAAGTGTTTCAGTTTATAAAGTAATTGTCAATTCACTAGCGTTTTCTTTGTACTTATATTTTACCATATGTTGATGCTTTCCAAGCATCACTACAAATAATACCCAATCTATACTACAAACAATAAAAATAAAACAAAAATAAAAATAAAAAACAACAAAGTAAAAATAAAACAAAAATAAAAAAAACAACAAACAAGTAAAACTAACTACAAAATATAATTCATAATAAAAATAACAACTTGAAAAATAAAAAATAAATACAAATATAAAAAATAACAAAATAATATAAATAAATTATAAATAACCATGCACTCAAAATCAAAATCCCAGCCTGATATGGCTACTTTTTAAAATAATGTTGGTCTTTCAGAATCTTGACATCTTCTATCTTTCATGATACTCCTTAACAGAGCAATATCTACAAAAAAAATAAAAAGAAGGGTTAGTATGTTAGCCAATCAAAACTAGTATTACTCAGAAAATCTATATAAAAGTTAATTGTATTGTTGAGGCGCATACATGTTCAAACTATATAATATAAATCGAAATAAAACAACACAGTTGGTTTCACATTTATTGTTGATCACTGCAACATGTTTCAGCACACACTGGGTTAGTATTCATCTGCCACTGTGTGTTGAAACATATAAAATTGGTAATTTTCAATACAAATAAGTACGATTAATTATCTCCTTAAGAATGACCAACGGTCGAAACTAGTCACAGATATATATACATATAAATTGTAAAACAACACCAAGAGTTTAATTAACCTCTAAGCCAATAAGTATATCTGTTAGTTATTCTTGATTTTTAATTACCTATAATAACATTACATTAGAAATTGTTTTCTTCATTTTCTTTAGTCATCTACATTTGTTGATTTTAAAAACTAATAGATTGTTGTATTTTTTCATTTTATACACCTAATATTTAATATAAAATAAAATACATGTCACACAATAATTTTTGATTTATTATTAAATAAGTTAAACTGCTAAAAACTGAATTTCATAATGTTCACACATGACATCAAGTGCCTGGGGTTGGCAACAAATTTCATGTTTCACAGTTTGCAAACTTGATTCTGTGATTTATTATTTAGATGGAGTTATCTGAGGTTATGTTATGTATACTGTTTATTTGATTAATTTATTAAAACAATAGTGTTTAAAAATAATACCACATAATATTTGATTGTTACAATACAGCTTTAAAGTGAAGTCAAGAATAAAGATGGCACCTGGAAACACTATGTAATAATTTCATCAAAAATGTTTGTAGGTACTTCCATTTTGTATTAAAATATACTAACACAAGACCCTCTCATTAAAACCCGTGCTTTCTAATTATGTAGTTGTTACAATCCTGCTTTTCCTTCCCTAATTCCTTTCTCGAACATTAAAGATCGAATGATCTTGTTGAGGATTTGCGTAAGTACAAGCGTGATACGGTCACGTTAACTCGAACGTAAACATTTATTAAAAAATTAGTACCGAATCTCATGATGATCAGTATAATGCGATCTTTGACTCATGACGTGTTTGAATGAAAGTACATAACATGAGTGAAAAATTAAATCAGAAAACATAACCTATATTCGATCAATTTAAACGGTATGTAGTTTAGATCGAGGAAGGTAATTATGTAGTCAAGTCTACATAAATTTTACACTGCCAACTTAAGACTTATCATATCATAACTATTTTTTCATGGTTAATAAGATTTATAGCTTTCAATTTTAATACAGTACAGTACATTTAGGTATTTTCAAAATAAACTAAACAATCTAGAGAATATTTTGCTCTAATGAATGCTAAATGTATATGATATATATATATAATAACACAAATTGGTTATATACTTTAAATGCAAGTTTTAGCAAAGTCACATTCTTACATTATGTATACATGTATACATTCATTGTAAAGTTTAGTCGAATTCTTCGAATATGCAAGTTTTAATGGTTCTGAATGGAACTGATTTGCAGCAATGTTTCGACCAAGTAGCAATGGACAGAAACATTCTTATGTATATGATACTAATATAACATATGTATATGATACTAATAGTTTCATGAAGAATGTTTCTGTTTATTGCTACTTGGTCGAAACATTGCAAATCAGTTCCATTCAGAACCATTAAAACTTGCATATTCGAAGAATTGGACTAAACTTTACAATATTTATATATATATATATATATATATATATATATATATATATATATATAAAGACAATGTTAATAATTAATTCTTAAAACAATTTGTAGATGACATAAGCATGCATCACATATAATTTAATAATGCTGATGATAAACACCCATGTAATTGCTGGCATAGGATTTTCATAACCTACAAAATTCACATATGTTGTCACAGATTGGATTATGTATATTAGAGCTGATGCTATTCTTTTATAACCATTGTTATAAAAGGGAAGATATTTAAAATAAAAACTGTAATGATATTTACAGTTCACTTAAACATATTTCAATGTATTATGGCCATGATATAATTATAGGTTATATAAGAATATTAAATTACTATTTAGTGATGAAATTATCTAACCATAGGTATTAGTCATAATTGTGGCATAAATAAACATTAAAGGGTGTAAAATCTCCGTTTTAAAAATGCAATGAAAACAATGTAATTAAAAGTGATGAATCATAATTGAGATTATTACACCGGCATTTAATGCAGAAATAAAGATTAAATTTCTACTTGGTATTTAGTAATGAAATCAATGTTCTACCAAAAGTGATGAGTCATAACTGAGATTATTCCTAATCTCTATATTAGCTTTCCATGCAAAAATGTGTTTGCGTACGAAATTGCATATGCAACATATGAATATTGTGTCTTTATTCATTAATTTCGAATTAAGATATGAAATGGATGATTTTCAATTAAAAATATTTAGCCAAATTGAAAAGAATATTATGTTGAGTGTAATTAGTTTTATTTTTAGTAATTTTTAGCTTTGAGGGTTAAAATTGGTCAATTTATTAAATAAAGGAATGTTGGAAATTTGTATACCATTATTGAAAAGTAAGTAACATTAGAATGCCAGAATTGACAAGATAAACAAAATTTTAGGAATGGATTGATTAAATCTTGAAACCAGACATAAAACTTATGTTTTAGCATATGTATATTGTGTTGGAATAATGTTTATATACATATATAGAAATAATTACATTTTAAGAATATTATGTTATCTAAATTTTCACCAAAAATAAATAAAACAGAAATGGAAATTATTGCATCACACAAATTTGTAGAGAAAAAATTCCTACAAATCACCTAATTGTAATATATTGAACATTAATGTAACAAAAAAGGCAGAAGTGGGACTTACATAAAATAAATATGTCCACACTAACAATTTATTTTATGGATTACTTTCAAAACAAAAATATTGTGTGTTTGTAATACGACACAAACTCATACTCTTATGAACTCAAAACAAATATCTAATTTTAATAGAAGGTATAATTCTTTTAAAACATACAATATTCTTATTTCATATTATTGCACTTTTATTTGGGGCACACTAGAGTGCAATGACATGAAATAAGAATATTTTATGCTGTAATAATAAACTTAATTTAATAAGCCTTTTGCTTCTATTTAAAATCCATCAGGATTGATAAGGCTAATAGAAATACACTTGTACATTTGCTTGTAACATAAAGATTAATATTTAGTAAATAATTTTATTTTTCAATGAATATACATGATAATGAATTGTATATAAAATGACACTTGCAAATGTTGGTTGGCTTTGATATTTTAAAGCACTGCTATATAAAAATATTTGATTGATTGAATGTACAAAAACTTATTACCAATTGGTCAAAATATTAAGTCTCCATAAGCTGATAAGTTTTTGAATTCTTTTTTTAGTGATTTAATGTATACTATAAATAGTGAAGTAAATAATATCATGGTTATTACTAAACTGACTATAGTATCCATTTGATTATTATTATTATATACATCCATTATTGTATCTTATTTTGTAAATTGCATTTTAGTTAGAAGTATCATATTATTGTATAGTATATAGGAAGATGGTAAAATATTGTTTATAAATAGTAATTTGCATGATTTGTTGTAGTTTGCATATTACTAATGATAAACATATTGGTTCTATTTTATTTATATATTATTATTTTATATTATTATTAATAGTAAAGATATTAGTTATATATTAATCAAAATGGTGGAATATTGAATAGATTATTTAATGCATAACACTTAAAAATAAGTGAACAACTAGTTTATGTAGTATTAAATGATCATAAATGATATTTTTGAATTGGTGATTAAGTTATAGTTATAAATTTCATTTTAGTTTAAAATCTCCATGCTTATTTAAGCATGTGTTTGATTTCTGGAATTATTTAAAAAATAATTGCAGGATTATTATACTTTTTAAATTAGCCACAATAGTGACTGAATATTATTTCAAAAACCTGTAATACATATGGTGGAATATTTAGCATAAAATAATAGTTATATACAGAAAGTTCACACAAAAATATATGAAATGTATTGCCGTATTTGTATATGATAAAAAAATCAGTAATGCTCACCCATTGGTCTGCACATATTCATGTTGCTCATCGCCATGGACATATTAGAACCCATCCCCATTGGATTTGGGTTGCGTACCATGCTCATTCCCATGCTGCTTGGGCAGTCATCAAAGGGATTGGAAGCGACTATGGTGTCCCCGTATCCCGATAATGGTGGTGGTAGCAAGTCTTGCACATTAGGGGGTGTTTGAATATTGTTTTGGCCATTGTTCTTTCTACGTTTCTTAGGATTTGATACACCACTTGTTATGTCGGTACCCAGATTCGGTACATTTAGCCGAAATGGTGACATATGACTCATGTCTATAAGCTAACTTGCACTAAAGCATTCAATTTGTACATTTTTAACTTCCAACAGGGACACACATTTTTTCACAAATAATTGCAGTTCTAATTAAATATTCTGTAATAAGTCCACTAAATTATTGAAATGTAGGATTGCACCGTTATATTATCACTGGGTTCACGCGCACAATGTCCGGTTTTCACTCAATTATACGACTGTACAGTTCTGTTCGTCCATTTTCAACACCTTCCCTAATGTGGTAAACATCATAACAAACAATGGCAGATAAACACCGTCCTGAATTTGGGTGCAGAGCGGAACGTGTTATATCAGTTTACCCTCCCCTCTCACGCACCTAACGTGCTCAGAGTCGAAATTTAAAAATTATTCTACACGCCCATTAAAACTAATCGGCATAAGATAAACAATTCATAGGGGAAAAAATACACCGCCCAGGTATTTATTTACGTTTTCTCATTCATAACCATTCATTTATTATTGGCAATAATATATTAGAACACTTTCCACGCCAGCAAATGCATTTTAATATCGGATTCATAATTATTATCGTAATTAAACAACTTTATACACTGAAACAACAATATTCAATGTTATCAGCAAGTCCTTATCTTAATGACGCCATAGCTCATTAAAACTACAGAAGGTTGGAAATGAACCATGGAATTTTGTTGTGTTGGCAGTAACGAACCCGCGCAATTCGAAAATGTTTACTTTCAAATTTTCAAGTGATAAGCAATTTTTTTTTTCATTTACAATCTCCTATAAAATCCAAAAATTTTGAAAAAAATTTTTAAAAACCGTAATTATAAGTAAAACTTTAAATGAAACGTGGCGGTGTTAATTTTGATTTATGAGGGCTTCACGTACATTAAATATAAATTAAATTTGGTCAGGCTTAAACTCTTAAAATTATTTTTTTATATTTAAAGCCTTTGGCTTTTGAATTCCTTAACGGAAGTAATTTTTTGACGTTTTTATTTTTAATTATGTTTAATTTAGTCGATTTCCACAAAAAAAGGGTAAAAAGATTAAATTAATAAATAGTTTTAATCAACTTACACCAATGTATAAAACGCGAAATCACTTACTTTAAAAACTACCAGAAATTATTTGTTTTAAATAATAATTTTGCAAAATATGTACATTATTTTTAACACTAATTTTTCAAACTTGTTCAATTTTTAAGTTGGTGGATCAGTGCGGATTAATTTGGAATTTTCTTAACGCAGCGGGGGCGTCAAGTTTAAAATCTCGAAATTACATTGTGTCGGATTTGGGGCAAATGCGCGGATTACGGTTCTTGGAAGACGCCACCCATCGATATTGGACCGAAGCCAAAGTCTGTGCCTGTTGAGCGGTGCACGCTTCATACTTTAATGACCTTCCGCCACATTCCGCTGCATCTCGCGCGGCCTCTAAACCGTTCTAGAATATTCCATCACTGAGAAATAAGTTGCCCACAACACCGATTAACAGACGCATTTTCCATACGAAAAATGGTAATCCGTAATTTCCACCATTGCACTTAACAAATCTTTTTTCTTGTTTTTTTTTTCTATATTTTTTGTTGCATAAATTTCTATACTACCTTAACAATTTGGAAAAAACGTGGCATTATTGAAAATCAAAAGTTTTCATCACGCTCAACTTTGTATAAGGTTCATAATTTTTATTTCTAAAATTCTTGATTTTTAGTAACGCCATTTTTGCAAATTGTTTAGGTAATAAACTATCAATCTTCGAAAGAAACGCATTCTTCTAAACCATTTATCAATTATACAACAGGTAAATGGATGTAATATAAAATATAGTTAATGCTTATTCAATAATTTCATACAAATATACACGTCTAGTGTGTTTAAATGTATTGTATGTATTGTAATTATGCTTACGCAGGCATGCACTCAGCATCGGCCAACTCGATAACGACGTGTTTTTTTACCAAGGCCAGCTTGCCGATCGCAGAGCTGTTCAAAAACAAAGGCCCCTTTGTTGCTATTCAAGATGAGTCGAAGCCTGAAAGAGCTGCATATGCATATATCAATTCACATCGTTGTATAGATCACATGAGTTACCCAACTCTAATTTGAACAAGTTACTTTTTTGAAATACCGCATTTTTAAATAATTATCTAATTTCTAGGTCATGCGGATTAAACAGTTACAGCAACACCTTAACGAAATTACTCTATAACAAAAACAACACTTAGTTTGATCTCCTAATTTTTGCAATTTCTAAGTTTTGATCTAATTTTTTCATCTATAAAATTGATTTTTAAATTTTTACAATACCTAGAAAGTTTCAAAATTTCAAAATTTTCAGAATTTTCTAAATATTAAATTTGTAGACTATATAATGCAATATATAGAAAACGAACATTTTTTATTCCTGACTCTAAAAATATCCCTTTATCCTTCATATTTTATTATTGGCGTCAAAGAATCTAACAACCTTTACTAAATCCCTCCAAAGAACTTTTGCACGAGATTACCCAAGTAAACCCAATATTCCATAAATTAAGATTCAGCATTAATCGTGCAATCATTTCTTACAATCAACCATTAATGCTTTTCAGAAGTTCCCAAACTCAGCTTCCTTCCCTCACCATTCATTTAAGCCAATCACCAAAATGTTTCAATCATCTAAATACTGAGATAATGTTTGGGTTATATTTTGTTTGTTTTGTACATCCGTTGAAGAGTAGTCACGTTTTTCCAAGTTTCAATTTTCCAAAACGAGACCGTATTATTGAGTTACATGGTTATGGTTTTTAATACTCGGCTCGAAAACAATCAGGCTGTTGATGGCCATAAATTTCAATAAAGTAAACAAGCTGGTGATAAGCCGCTCGTTCGAGAAAGCAGCGGCACAGATGAAGAATGCGCTTGCACATGTGCAGCCCAGCGCGTTTGCACATGCACGCGCTGGAAAGGATAGGTAGATCTATCTTCTAATGGACTAGACAGAGACGGATATGTCTGGAATAATTTTTACCATAAGCGTCGCACTGTTCAATTGTATTGAGTCGTAATCTACCATTGTTTGTTTATATTGATTATAACAAACAATCCATTAATCATATAATCGATTACAGGATGAAGGTAAATAATAACAACAACATTGTATTATTTTATATGCGACAGGTGTAAACATGTTCTGATTTATTGGTAAACATCGTAAACGTCGTATAGCGAATTGAAATAATTGAAATTTGATTGGTACTTCCAGTTACCAGACTCAATCCTAGTACTCCGCTAAATTTGTTTTTTTTTTAATAAGAAGAATGCATAATGAAACGTAAGTATAATCTAAAATAAACAATGCAGACTCGTGTTGGTTCATAAAGATGTCCTTTATGTAAACAAAAAGCATGCCAGTACTTAAGGCTCCAAACTACTTAGGTCACGTTCTTAATTTCTGGTCACGTTTTGTCGTATCAGCGAAATTTTATACAAACAATGAAATGCATTCATTATTATCTGGTGTACATACATCTACTCGTAATGAATCCTTAAGAATTATATTTATCTATCTCTGTAAAATGTCAATGCTCAAGTAATGACTGGCCAATCTGATCTATTCCGTAAGCAGAATGTTGAAAATAACGTGAACTCGTACTAAATGATGATAAATAAGTCCTCGCCTCGACAGTATATGTATATTTTCTATGGTCCTCGCTGCAGTATAGTGTCGGATTAAACTAGAATCGGCTAGTCGAAGACCTAAGTCTATTCTAGTTAGGCATTGACGAATTATGGTTAAGGTACTTTAGATTTCCGGTCGTCCGCGTGTCGCTCTCCTCAGTACTGATATCATTGCGCTTACTCAAGGCTTCTTGGGGACTAGAAACTTGCAGGGTACTCTTTGATAAACGTATTTCGTATATAAGGCAGTACGTGCATGAGAGCGATGTTGTATTGTTGGAAAAAGAAAGTAGATCCGGGAATTGTAGGCTGCCGTCGGACACCGATTCGCAAGGATTTAATACATAGATTCGCTCGTATTCCAAAAGGATAGGCGAAGGGGCCAGTTTGTTTATTCAGACTCATAAATATACACAGAACCATCGTAAAAGATTTTCCTCCTCCCTTCCCGGATATACCAAAATAACAGGACACAAGACTTTGATATTGTTGGAAATAGGAAGACAACCCAGGAATTGTCGGCCGCCGTCGGAAACCAATTCGTTCGAAGAGTCTACTCGAATTCGAAAACGAGAATCATCTTGTGGAGTTATCAAAGCCGATGGTATCTAAATCTTGAAATTAATAGCTAATATTTATTGCCCCTAAGCGATGTATTTTTGTTATCCTCGGAAAAAATGGACCGACAACAGTTTCGGACCAACTGGCTTAAGGGCATGGCCAGGGGGCTGATAAGGCAGAGGGTGTAAGTGGTTGAAGGCCATGAAAAGCGTATGAAACACATCTGGAAAGTGTCATTGTTCATGGGTATTGGTTTCACTCAAAGCAAACGACCTAAACGCAAGGAGGGAGTTATTTAAAGTGAAATACATTTTACCCTACAAATGGATTTCGGCAATGATAACTAAAAGGCCGTTAGCCTTGATAGTTGGCTCATTTGGTTGATTACAGTGGGAGCGTTGGCCTTGATAGTTGATCCAATTGGTTGGAATATGACCCAAAATGTGGGTGGTAGCCTGGCGCTATCATTAGCCTGACTGATTTTCTAGCAAATGTGGCATTGATTATTACCATTACTTATTATCTTAGGCTCAAAACAACATAGCCTGTCGATGTCCTACACATTAAAGACGTATTTACCTCTACCAGCTGATGACCCGAAATTACCACGAAGCGATACTAATTCTTTGACGATTTCATCCTCGTCGAACTCGTAGCAATTTGGTCCTTGATTTTGTGAAAGTCGACGACCGTAAAAACATAACTTATTTCCGACACTTTTTATTACCTGCTGAGAGAGTGGGCATTCATTAGCTGCTTCGTTAGAATTAGCGATAGCGGTTTCGTTTCCGAATATTTATTACCTGTCGAGAGAGCGGGTGTTTATTAGCTGCTTCGTCAGAAGTTGCGATAGGAGTTCCATTTCTGCGATTCGTGCCGCATCTGCGGTACTGCGAGCGGCAGAGGAGGGCGAGGTCGTACCGAGCTTTTAATGAAACCGGTTTTCTGCAGTGTCAGCGCCGACGGAATGTTTACCCGCCGCACCTCTCATTCTTCTTAATAGCGGCAAGTGATTGAAACTGATACTCGCATCACATGATTCATGCGTCCCAGGAATTTTATAACCTAACATTTCTGCCGTACATAAGATATGACTGTAAGAATGAATACGAATTATTAAAAAGAGACAACATCAAAACCATTTTTACTACTTGGCGTAAAATTGGACTCCTTTAAAGATTAGATTCCTTTGAAATATGAATTTCGTATGGCTTTCGAAAAAACTTTATATCAGACCAATTAATGTACGCAGAGACGTGAAAAATATTTTTAGTACTGCGTGTAAAAATTGATATTTTTTCAACTCAACCAGAGACTAGATTCCACTAAAAAATCGAAGGGTATGAAATTTCATGTGGCTACTGGAACAACAGAGGCGTTGGCCTTGACAATTGGCTCATTTGGTTAAAGTGTTATCCGATTGCGGTGACCATAATAGCAGAGGCTTTGATAGTTGTCCATTTGGTTGGAATGTGACCCTCTGCCGTGGCGCTGCCATTAGCAACCAATTTCCTAGCAACGGTGGCATTAGTTGCTACCGTTACTATTTCCCTCGGTCTTAACAAAACATAGCCTGTCCCACGCGTTAAAAACTTAGACTTATCCGCCTTAACGTATTTACAGCTGCCAGGCTATGACCTGAAATAACCATGAAGCGATTCTAATTCTCTGACGACTTTATCCTCGTCTAACTCGTATGTATGGTACGCAAGTTCATTGACTTTGTAGAAGTCGATAACCGTAAAACAGTGTGCGACACTTTTTATTACCTGCTGAGAGAGTGGGCGTTCATCGGCGTCTTTGTTAGAATTAGCCACAGTAGTTTCGTTTCCGAATATTTATTGCCTGTCAAGTGAGTGGGTGTTCATTAGCTAGTTGGGATTTGCAAAAGCAGTTTCATTTCTGCGATTGGCTAAGCAACTGGTAACCGCCGCCTCTGCGGTACTGCGAGCGACAGAGGAGGGCGAGGCGGACCGCCTTGAGGTCGTACCGAGCTTTTACTGAAACCCGTTTCCTGCGGTGTCAGCGCGGACGGAATGTTTACCGTCGCATACTTATTCCTCTTGATTAAGGCTTATCTGAAGCTAGGCGCACTAAATAAATATCACATGATAGATGTCCCACGAATGTTCTAATCTAATATTTCTTCCATATATATCCTATGACTACCTTTTTAATAAGGCCCAACATCAAAACTATTTTTACTAATTAGACAATTTTTCGACTCATCCAAAGACTTTTCCTCTGAAAAATCAAAAGATATATAAAATTTCATGTGGCTTTTGAAACAAAGTTTACATCAGACCACAGAGCCTTCGGAAAAACTATTATTACTTCGCGTAAAAGTGGACAATTTTTCAACTCTTCCAATAAAGTTTTTCTAACAGTGGAAGATCTATCGTCTTCATCCCTTGCCGAATATTCCCAAAAAAACAGGACCATATCGACTACCACGTAATATAGGACAATCTGTGAAGTAATTGAGACAGAACGACATAAAACAAGCGAAACAAACGTGGCGGTCTTTAGCGTGAGTCAACCACCTAAAGGCGGTACGACCGCCTTATACTCCTACGACGTCCACAATATCGCAAAACTGGAACCGCCCGCCAATCATCTAGCCAATCAATACTCCATCCGCTAGAAACTACACCTCCGTTGCGAATTGTGTCGAAGTAGGCAAAACCACACCCTGAGCATCGAAATACCTTCGGTTCAAGCATAACTCGTCCACAAACGACAAGCGATTTTATGAAGTGGGAATAAATATTCTGAAAGCTCGTTGCAAAAGGCATAAGTGTATACACGGTCACACCCATTGATATCCGTAGTCACTGCCCTCCTAAATAGATGAGGATAAAATATTCAGAAATATTTTCAATGAAACTTTCATCAGCGTAGAAGCTGTAAATGTGGTGGATAAGTCTGAGGCAGGAATGTAGGTTTTATTACGCGTACGATAATAACCGATGCTACTTTTGCCTAAAAATGGCCATAGCTTTATCTGAATAAAGTGTGTAGGCTATCATTCTACAATGGATAGCTCAATTTAGGATAACACTCAAGTCAAATGCGCCAGCTGCTAGAGACA
Organism: Ontholestes murinus; assembly: GCA_963969525.1. Classification (NCBI taxonomy): domain Eukaryota; kingdom Metazoa; phylum Arthropoda; class Insecta; order Coleoptera; family Staphylinidae; genus Ontholestes; species Ontholestes murinus. The sequence goes on along the minus strand of OZ018399.1, from coordinate 11,620,247 downwards.
ACAACTTCCTAGTTACTACATCTCTTTCGCGCATCTAAAGTACCTTGGGATACAAAGTCTTCTTCAAGAAATGAAGGTGCTTCCTTATTAAAACGCCTCATAACATTCAGCCACCACTGCCTCATCAGCTTCAAAAACGTTTTACTAAGGACAATAAAAATATATCTCTGCTGGATAACCTCAAAGCTATCACCTCTAAAGAGTTTAACCTTTAATGGTTCACATAACATAATAAGTCTAATCAAGTCAAATGCGCCAGCTACTAGAGACAAGTTCCTAGTTATCGAGGCTATATCTCTTTCGCGCATCTAAACTACCTTAGGATACAAAGTCTTCTTCAAGAAATGAAGGTGTTTCCTAATTAAAACGCCTCCTAACATTCAGCCACCTCTGCCTCACCAGCTTCAGAAACGTTTTTCTAAGGACAATAAAAATAAATATCTGCTGGATAATCCCAAAGCTATTACCTCTAAAGAGTTTAACCTTTAATGATTCACATAACATAATAAGTCTAATTAAGTGCGAAGGAATTCTCAGAAACATCCATGATGCAATTCAGATTTTTGTTAACAACGATTGCAGTCTAATAAAGATTGTATATAACAGCCCTGAATAGAATTGGAAAATTTGTTGTTTCTAAACAATTCTAGGCACAATATTAAATCTATCCGACGTTTTGTCCTTCGGATTCAAATCACAGTCTTGATACACCTGTGCTCTAAGTATCAAAAAACTCCTTCTGAATCTTCAAGCGATTTTTTTAATTGGGAATAAATGTTTTGATGTTCAAGTTCGTTGCATGAAGCATAAGTATACATATCTCCACTCCCAGTAATTTTGCCCTCCTAAATAAAAGCCTTCTATACCATACGCAGATAAGGATAAAATGCTCGGAGTCGTCTTCAGAGATATTCCAGTTGAAATTTTCGTCGAAGAGCTAATAGACTAGTTTCGTAACGCAACCATTTCGGCGATTTCTGGTCATCATTTGATTAGGTATAGCGGTTGTTAATACGAAATGGTTGATAAATCTGGAAAATAAGTTTTTAATGTTAATGTCAGTTTGAGAGCAACGATAATAAATGAAGTTACCTTTGCCAAAAACTTACCTCATCGGCCTCTGCAGCCAACCATCTGCTTTCGAAACATTTTCTTTTGGATTACCCCTAAGCTATCACCTCTGGATAAAAAATATTAATCATTTTAGTAATTTATTTTCCGAATTTGAGAATTTAATCTTTAATCATTCAACGGGCTCTGACAACTGCTTTAAAAATCTATAAGTTAGACTATATTCAATGTAAAGGACATCAGTTGGTTATGCGTACAAAAGAAAAGACAACGAAAATAACCGATGCTACGTTTGCCAAAAAATTGGCCATAGTTAGAGAGCCTTATCTGAATTAGGTATGCAGACTATCACTAATATTCATTTCAGATAACACACCAACCAAATGCTTGAGCTGCTAGAGCCAACATCTTTCTAGTTAGTTACTATGAAGGTGTTTCATAACTATAAACGTCTTGTGACTTTCAATTACCAACTCCCATCCCGCTTCCTCAATGGCCCCTGCAGCTACTATTGTGATTTTTGTCTTTTCTAATCGGATCTAAAGGAAATAACACTATGATTTTGGAATTTAGAAACAGTTTTCCAAAAATAATAAAAATACTTTTGCTTTATTGTAATGTTATCCTAGATGACATCTATTCTCTCGGCGAGTTAACATTGATCACAACTTAGTTAATCTATGCAAATTAAATATTTAAATATCTAGTGCAGCATTAATAATGATAATTAGTTATCATTAGTTAATCTAGTTATTGCCATATCATTAAAAACCATAGAGAGAAGTTAATTTTTCAATAGATGGCGCCACACTAAGAGAATGTTGATGAATGTATAAAAAAAACGAAAAACATTAAAATTTAATACGTTTTGCAATCTCTAGCTACATGTAAGTAAAGATTTACAATTGGTTAATTTATTACTGGTAAATTTCACATAAAATAAGGGCGAGCGATATAAATTATAACAATTATAACTAAATTACTATATTGTATAATTTAGTTAATTTTATTTTATGTGTTCTTATTTTATTAATATTTATCTTTTCGGTATTATAACTATATAAGAATTATATTTTTTTTGAGAAAATTTATCCAGATATATTGCATCTCTATGATAGGGATAACGAACTGCTCTAGTCAAATCCGCACGAAATTTAAAATCGATATTTAAAAATAATTTTTTAGTATGATATTGCCAAAACAATTCATTGAATTGTATCAAACTCGAAATTGTAAAAATTAAGTCGTCGATTAAATATGTTTATTCTGGCGAATAACAGAGAATCGCAATATTGTATGACTGCGCACAGGATATCGAGCCATTAGAAAAGGACGGGACGATTTCCGCTGTAGTATGTCTTGCTCCCACCCGAGCAGAAATAATTGTACCGTTCCATGGTTAGTTTGGTGATCGTTGCAAGTGTTCCTTGGCTTGGTTAAGGTTTCATAACGGAAAACTGGCAATAGGTAGTAGTGAATAAGTTCTTGTACGAAATGAAAATGGAGTGGACGCCGCAGCAAGATGGATTGCGAGAAATATTAACCTTGCTCAAGGAATCACAGTCACCGGACACTGCCACTCAAAGAGCAGTACAGCAAGTATCCTTTTCGCCCAACGTATATTTGGGGGGCGCCGGTTTCACCGGCCGCCTCGATAGCACCCTCGTGAGCCCCGAAATCGCCCGTAAGTACGTTAACCCGCGCGCGAAAATCGCAAATTACATAAAATATCGAACTCGCATGTCAGACCCATCCTTATTATCTCTGTTTATAAACAGATTCGATTTTCTAATTAATCAGTTATCACACTGCTTGCAAATCTGATTGCAATTTCATTGTTCATACACATAGGGAACCTTTGTTAATGAAACACTTGTTTTGTTCTTTTTATACCTAAAGCTGAACAGCCTCCTTTATCGTTTCCTTGCTGATCTCTGGTGTTTTTTTATGTTATTGAAAGGCATTTAATATATTTAGGGAATGTAATGAATATTAGATTAATGCTTCTACATTATTCATAACCTCATTTAATCTTATCCTTCGTGTATTAATCGTGTGGATCTGTTTTCATAACCTCATTTAATCTTATTCTGTGTATCATGGAATTACTATCATCGCAGTGGTTATTTATTACAAGCACATGGTTACTTTAGATGAACATGCTAAACCTTAATTAATTTTTTAAGTCCTAGTCATTATTTAAGATGAAGATAAAACAATATTATTAGTTTATGAATTAACAATATATTTGGTTTTATTAGGTAGGATGAGCAATTTTCGTTTACACTTGGTGAATGTGTATAATATTATCAGCTTTTATTATTGTATTTATTTCTTTATAAATAAACAATATTTTTGCAAAAATATTAAAATACATGGTATCAAAATTTTGTAATTATTTTGGGTTTGTATACTCAAATAAAATTAATCTGCAATTTGTTTGATAGTTTTCAATTTAATTAATGTAAATTTTTTTCTTAACCAAAAATATTTTAAACAGTACGTACACAAAAATATATTCTTAGCTTTGGTAATGGTTTTCTTTAATATGGGTAATATTGGTGATGGTTTTTAAAATCTTTAATTATCTGATTGCCATGGATTATTAAAAAAGGGCCCATGATATGATTTTTCCCTTGTTTATTCTGTTTATGTTATAATGTTCTATTGTATTTTTAAGAACTGATAGGAATAATAGCTTGTGTTTTTTTGCCATATGTAATAATTAATAATTACAATTTATTAACTTATTATTGTGTTATTTTTAATATATAGATTCTGTAAGAATAATATTTGCACATCTTGTATTTTTATTTATCAAAACTGACCTTGTTTATATTTATTTAGGTTGTATAGTTTAAAACTTTTTAAGCCCAATTTTGCATGTTTATTATTTTGTTAAAATTAATTAAGTCAAAAATGATTATGAATTTATGCATGTGAAAACAAAAATATAATGCTCTGTGTGTGCCCCGATATATAAATACTTAAATGTATTAAACATAAATAAACATCTTTATTGATAAATATATACAAACCTAGAGTATATATAATATAATATGTATAATATTTGTTAAAAGACTATTGACCTTTGATCTTGATAGGTAATGAATTAATAAACACTTGGGGTTTTGTTTTACTGATTTTGTTTATTTATTCAATAAATATACAAAGCCAGTGAAACGAACCAAGTGTATCAATATCAACTCTTTACCTATATATATTTTGTATGATTGGTGTCTGGGTTCTTTACCTATTATTTCATATTGTTTCTTTGAGATAGAAAGAAAATTGTTTTAGAAATACTAAATTTACTATTTAGCTTCATAATGTATTTTGCTTTATATTTAATATAGATAATTATTTCAAGTTCAAGAATAATTCAAAAATATTTATTTACTTTACTCTTCTTTAATGGAATAAATGTTGCTTAAATGTAAGATCATACTGGAACATAAATATTAGAACAGGTTTATTCGGGTTTTTAATTAACCTAGAGTTTTTAGCAGTAACTGTATTTTTGTGTGCTAATTAACAGAAATAAGGTCGCAAGACCGTAAAATTATTTGAAACTGTTTAAAAATTGCTTGTTTTTTTTTAATGATGAACTTCCCATTAGCAATAATGGATGATATTAATTTATTCGAAACTCTAATATGCTAAATTTATTAATGATTTATTGTTAATTGTTAATTTATACTGCTCACTATTGGGTTCTCATAAAGGATTTTACAAAGTCTTTGTGAATAAGAAACTAATAAAGTTAAGACAGTTATATTTGGTTATAAAAATATATAGTCAAAAAATTATACATTATTTTTCAGCATAAGTATAAGATTTAACTTATTTATAAGGGATACTATTTAAGCTCATGTAATGATTTTAATTTTTTTTTTAGTTTTATCATCAATTAAATGAGCTGAAATTCTCGATGTGGATCATGGATTAGTGTGCCAAATACTCTTATTTATTATCTAAAAGAATAAAAATTTAGTTTAAAAAAAGCGTGCAATATCTTTTATAAGGATAAACTTGATAACAATTATTAAAACATTTATATAGTCAATTTTCCAAGAATAATTTGGAATCAATATTTGTGTGTTGATAAAAACATTGATAAGATTCTACAAAAACGGCATAATTCTAAAATATTTTATCAAGTAATCAATACTCAAATTGATATTGACATTTATTTTTATAAAAATCGTATTACTCACTAAAAAAATAAATAGATTTTGAGATTACATATTTATAATTTAACCCATTAAAATAATTAATAGATTGTATATTTTTAATTATTGTACATCATCGAATCCACTATGTAAATATGAAGTATTCCAAGTATAAAAATAATTTAGTATAATACTGGCAAACTTAGTCAAGATATAAATAGGATCCACAATTTCTATTTTAGAGCAACGATATTTTTTAATATAATGTCTTTATTATCCAACACAGGTATCAAATAATCATGATGATTGAATTTAGATTTAAAAATATTTTATTTAAGTACATAAAGAGGTAAATTTTTTAATAACTATTTTTATTACATACAATTTGGCATTATTTATGTTTGATAAAGGCAGTAATTCCAGTGAAACTTTTCTTACCTTAATTAATTAACAGATCTGCTTATTATTAGGTCTTTTGAACATTACAACTTTTTTGTAGGTTTATAAGTAATCATATTAATAAATAAATTTTATTATAATAGTTTAACTCAACCTGGCCTTACTTAAATCTTGAACTTGGTGAATTGTTCTGATTATACAACAAATATATTACTTTCATTAGTAATTATCATCTAAGTGAGTGTATTTTTTTAAATACATTTATTGTATTTTTTTTAAGCAAACAAATATATGAGTTAACATTTTTCTGTAACATTGGATTTATCAGAGCAGTTAGAATTGTGCAAGTTTTTATTTATATATATATATATTTTCTAGGATCATAGAGGTGTGTTATTTTTAGATTACAATTTCCTGCACTATTTTGTTTCTTTAACAAATTCAACAGGCAAATAACTTTTATATAGCTTAGTCTTAATTTTTATATTTATACCAAAAAATAAAATTATGATGTGAAAAAAGTCATTGTGCAAATAAACAATAAAATACTAACACCCTCCATGGTGTTAAAACCAAATTGAGTGCTTTCTTTTTAATTCTATTTACTCATTTTGTAAGAAAATGTTGACCATTTCTAAAAATAACTTGTCCACACATGACTCGGCAGTAATTGCTTATATGAAAGAAATTTATAAAATATGTACACATTCTTACAACCTATCCGTTTAGTAAAAATTTAGTGATAAGTAATATTATATATCCTAATTATTTCAAAAATATGTATTAATAGACTATGAATGTAATGTTATTTTTACAATGCAAAATAGGTTATATCTATCATCATAATACTAAATTAACTTATTAAAACTTTGTATACTTAAAAACTCAAATTCAAGCTATAGTGTTTTATTTATTACATACAATCTATAACAAAATAGAAGCCTCCAGCATAAACACTTCAAAGCAAAATATGTTTGGTTGATATGTATGTCTTCAATTAAATAATAATAATAGAAGTGAATTAAATATATACAGTCTGTTATCAATTACCTTTTTGTGTAATTATAATTACCACAACTCCAATATGCATAACTACAAGTAGATATTTCGTAGAATAATAATTAATTCATTAAGGGAGAAGTTATTGATTAGATAATTGTATTATCTATAAATGATATTAATGTCAGCTAATTAGTGTTTACTAATATTAGTTAAGCTATCTAATCACCCTTTATTTATATCTATAAATTCAGTTAAGATAATTGCACAATACTATAATTGAGATTTATCAAATGCATTGATAATTTTATTACAAAAACTTTGTAAAATATAAATGCACATAGTATTATTTAATGAATACATTCAGATTTCGCTCATAGATCAATCAATCATAGCTTTTACAGTATACAAATTTATTCCTTCTACTTTTGTAATTGGTTGTAATTATTAATTAATTGTGAGATTAGTAGTATTACATCTGATAATAGGGCAATTACTATGCTTCTTCTCTTCTTGGTTTCTCCATTGGCTATTGACCGGTGGTCTTTCAGCCAGTGTGAGATTATTTATTTAATTAAAAATTATAAATTTGACAATTATTATGATTTATAAAAAGTTACATTTTTCATATTTATTACTGTTATAAAAAATTCTCATAGGAGATGAGAAATTGAAAATCTATTAATTATCTATCTATCTAGTCTATCAACTTATATAAAGGCAAACAATTATGTATTATTTTCCTCAACCAGCACCTTTAGAAACTGGAACAATTAAATAAATATCCAGACTTCAATAGCTACCTTATGTTTGTGTTAACAAAAATGGTACAAGAGGACGAACCGACGCGATCACTAAGTGGTCTTATACTGAAAAACAATGTCAAAAACCACTACTCTAACCTAGTACCCACAGTAACTACTTTTATAAAACAAGAGTGCCTCCAAGCAGTCGGCGACCCGTCGCCCCTGATACGAGCGACCGTCGGTATTCTAATTACGACCATCGCCAGCAAGGGTGAGCTGAACACGTGGCCAGAATTGTTGCCCGCCCTGTGCGGCATGCTCGACTCCCAAGACTACAACGTGTGCGAAGGCGCCTTCGGCGCTCTGCAGAAGATATGCGAGGACTCTGCCGAGACCTTGGACGCGGACACGACAAACCGGCCCCTAGACATACTCATCCCAAAGTTTTTGCAGTTTTTTAGCCACTCAAGTCCAAAGATACGTTCTTATGCCATAGGTTGTGTTAATCAATTTATTATTCAGCGTTCACAAGCATTGATGCTCCATATCGATTCATTTTTAACAGTAAGTATTTAATTATTTACTCTGTTAGAAAAAAGTCATGTTATTTTACTTAAATAAGTAATTTTTGATCTAATAACAAACCGGCCTAACAGATATTTTTAATCCTTAAATTAATATTACCTTCATTCTAGAACTTATTCCACGTAGCAACCGATGATGATCCAGAAGTCCGAAAAAACGTCTGCAGGGCTCTGGTAATGTTATTAGAAGTTAGAATGGACAGATTGGTACCTCACATGCGAGAGATCATTGAATACATGTTAGTTAGGACTCAGGACTCCGATGAAGCAGTAGCTCTAGAAGCATGTGAATTTTGGCTTTCGTTAGCTGAGCAACCGATATGCAAAGATGTTCTCTGCAACCATTTGAACAGGCTTGTACCAATTTTGGTTAGGGGAATGAAATATTCTGAAATAGATATTATTCTACTGAAGGTGAATTGAGTAAAACTAATAAAAGATTCCAGTCTTAAATATTTTGTTTATTAGGGCGATGTTGAAGAAGATGAGGCTGTACCTGATAAGGAAGAAGATATCAGGCCCAGATTCCATAAATCAAAAACACACACAATTAAAGCGACAAATACAAATTGTAATTCAACAACAGAAAATGGAACCACAGAAACAGAAGAAGATGAGGATGATTATGACGATGGTGATGATGACGGATCATTGTCAGATTGGAACCTGAGGAAATGCAGCGCCGCCGCTTTAGATGTTCTGGCGAACGTGTTTAAAGAAGACTTATTACCAATCCTGATCCCTATCCTCAAAGAAACACTTTTTCATCAGGATTGGGATATTAAGGAGTCTGGAATATTGGCTTTAGGTAAATAGTATAAGAATTATTGAATTAGAAATAATAACCAATTCCCATAAATATAGATTAAAAAAATGGTATAAATTATTTACTTTATATTAATGTATTTAATCAATTTTTTTAGGTGCAATTGCAGAAGGTTGCATGTCTGGAATGCTAAATCATTTACCTGAATTAATACCATATTTAATAAATAGTTTAAATGATAGGAAAGCACTAGTTAGAGCAATCACATGCTGGACACTGTCGAGGTATTCACATTGGGTCGTATCACAGCCTCATGATCTCTATTTGAAGCCATTAATGACAGAGCTATTAAAACGCATACTAGATAGCAACAAACGAGTACAGGAGGCGGCTTGTTCTGCATTTGCAACACTTGAAGAAGAAGCATGCACAGAACTAGTACCCTATTTAGGTTTCATCCTGGAAACCTTGGTGTTTGCCTTCACTAAATACCAGCATAAGAATTTATTAATACTCTACGATGCCATAGGAACATTAGCAGATTCAGTTGGACATCATTTGAACAAACCTGCATTCATCAACATGCTGATGCCACCATTGATTCATAAGTGGAATATACTGAAGGATGAAGATAAGGACTTATTCCCTTTGTTGGAGTGTTTGTCAAGTGTTGCAACTGCTTTACAATCAGGCTTCTTACCTTACTGTGAACCAGTTTACAGGAGGTGTGTGTCTTTAGTGCAACAAACATTGTATCAGCACATGGCAAACACGCAGAATCCTGATGCGTTCGAACCTCCAGACAAGGACTTTATGATCGTCGCTCTGGACTTGTTATCTGGTTTAGCCGAGGGGCTAAACGGCCATATTGAGAAGTTGGTTGTGAATAGTAATATAATGGAACTGTTGCATCACTGTATGCAAGATCCCATGGCCGAAGTTAGGCAGTCTTCATTTGCACTACTAGGGGATTTAACAAAGGCGTGTTTTCAACACGTTAGGCCGTGCATATCGGACTTTTTACCAATTTTAGGACAGAATCTTAATCCAGAACATATTTCAGTCTGCAATAATGCGACGTGGGCAATAGGAGAAATTAGTATTAAATTAGGTATGCATCTAAATAAGTATTAGTAAATTTAAAATATAGAAAATTACTGAATTTGATTGGTTTTCAAAATATACGATTTTATATCCATGTAATGTAATGCTGGTATTAATTTTTATTGAATAGAAGTTATTTATTAGGTATAGGTAATAAATATTTCTTATAAATCCTTAATTGTCGTATTGTTCTGCTTCTTTTTTATACATTCTCTTCCATTCTTTCATTTTATTATAATAAAAGACATTCTTTTTAGGTGAAGATACTAGGCCGTATATACCCATAGTTCTAGGACAACTAATTGAAATAATAAATAGGCCGAACACGCCTAAAACACTCCTGGAGAACACAGGTATGCAGCTTGAAATTATTGTGCATGCAATATAATGAGTGGTTTGTTAAAATTTAAAAATGCTATTATAACTTTACAGATTACAGAACTAATTGTCCATCCTATACAAAATAGATGTTTATTTGTGCTTTTTTTTATAAATGTAAAAATTACAGTTTTATTTGATTGCAGCTCTACTTGGATTTTTAATACGATAATAATTTCCTAGTGCACGAGTTGATAAAAATGGAACGAAATTATTCCACAGTTTTTATTTATTTGTTTGGGTTCCGTTTTAGTTTGAATACCTGTTTTTCCACCAGCTTAGCTGCAACTAACAGACAATTGATTTAGGGCAAAATCTATACAAGGCGATATTATTGTTTACTCATCTCATATATTATTAATTATGAAATTACTTTATGTAATCTGTATATTGGCTTATTTAATTAATTTATTTTTTATATGAGTCTGGTTCCTTTTTTATCAATGTTGAAGAGGGCCAAGGTTCTTGCTGTACACAGAAGAATGTTGACTGGATACAAGGATTTTTGTGTACTTGAGAAACTTGACTCTTATTATAAGTTTATATTATAATTTGATTATTTGATGATCTTCATGATTTCTTTGTAATTGAGTTGGGTTTTTTGTTTGTTTTTGTTCTCGGTGGTTCACTATAGCCATAACAATCGGTCGCCTTGGTTATGTCTGCCCACATGATGTCGCGCCTGTGTTACATCAGTTTGTCCGCCAGTGGTGTGTAAACCCTCTATTTTATTCTTATTTTATTACATATACTTTAGTTATTATATCATATAATTTGATTTTACACATTAATATACACTCGAGGAAGTGTTTTTGATTTAGCCAAATTTTTTTGCTTCCTCCTATTTATCTGTTTATTCTTGTTCTTACTCGTAAATAGCAATCTTCAATTCACCTTCGATACAAGGTGGAGTTTTAACAATCTAGTAGAGAGTAGATGCTTTTATTAACCCTTAAACACTCGTGCTAAAGAGTACATGTACATGTTATTGGCCATACATTGACTATGCGAGTATTTAAGTGTTAACTGGAGATTGCTGTTTTTGTAGAGACATGTGCCTAATTCGATTCAAAATTTTGAATTAATCATTTGGAGTCTAAATTATATTATCTAAAAAAAAATAATAACCCTATATCTGCCATACCCTTTCCTAATTCATATATTTACAGGTGTACCTCACTACGTAACATCAGGGATAATGAGGAAAAGGACAGTGCATTCCGTGGTATGTGTCAAATGATAACCGTGAATCCCGGTGGTGTTGTAGCCGATTTCATCTTCTTCTGTGATGCTGTTGCTTCTTGGATAACACCCAAAGAAGATCTGAAGGACGTATTTGTTAAGGTACCCAGATTTCTTACATTTTACAATTGCAAGTTTAAAACAATGATTAGTTTAATTTAATGTAACTTTGGTGTTTTATGCATGTTGGTGTTGTAATATTTTGCCTGTATAAATACTATTATTTTTTTTTATAAATGTGTTAGGATTTATGCACAAATGAACATTTGTGTGTTTGAAGACTGCATTGGCTGTTTAGTAGGATATGTAAACTACAAACTTTTTGCTCATCCATCACTTGGTGAAAACATAATTTAATGATAAGATAAGTTAACAATTAGAATCATTTGGTTTTATTTATTTCACAATTTATTTGGGAAGTTGTATAAACGTGTTAAAATAAATTGTGAAGCAAGTAAAACCAAGTGATTCTACTTATTAATTTATCTTATCATTAAGAGCTATGTGATTATCATCAAAATGTAAGTTTCCTTGTTTTAATAAATCAGATAAACTAAGGCAGTTTATGTGAGTGATCATTTAATTTATGCAACTAGTTTATATTTTTAAACAATAATTTCTAGTCATTTTCAGGATTTATAAAAATTTCAATATTAAATCTAGTTTCCTAAATTAAATATACACACATATATAGTAATTTAATATAGATATTTCCTTTTTGTGTGCTAGTTCAATTTGAAATGATTATTGAAAAATTATTAGAATATGTAAAGCAAATTTACCTGAAAGTAACTGTTTAATTTAAAGCATGAAATAAAACATATCTTTTAGGTTTGCTTTGTATTTCTTGAAGGAAATGTAATTCTATTCTATGGGGTCACATTTTTAAAAGGATTTTTTTAAATTTCGTGTATGTCAGTAATGTGCATGATTTAATTTAATTAATTTGTATTTTGTTTGAGTTGACTAGTATGTGGTGTAAATATAAATAACCCTCCATAATGGACCAAAAATGTTGAAAATATAGTTTTAATCTATATTTTCAATATTTTTATATATATATAATATTTATTTAAAGTTACTATTATTAAATCTAATAATGTGACTAATTCATAAATTTATGTGCAGATCTTACATGGTTTCAAAACACAAGTGGGCGAGGACAACTGGAAACGTTTCAGTGATCAGTTTCCGCCACAGCTTAGTGAAAGACTGTCCACTCTGTATGGAATATGAACTGTCTAAAACAGGTAGAATTCCGACAAAACAACACTCAATGTAGACATACTTGCGTTTGTTTTCAGGAATTTAGGGGAATTTTAGCAACACTATTCCAGGGTGGGAAAAAACTGTGGCTTATCGTGTGGTACATTTCTTAATTATTTCCATCGATTTCAAAATGAGCTACGGGTGGGTTAATTTACATAACCTATACTCTGTACTAAAAGGTTTTATTAATTCAACTTTATTGATACGTGGACAAAAAAATTAAAAGACTGAGTATAGGTTTAATATATTTTTTAACAAAATGGGTTTTAAAAATGTAGAGAAATTTTCAATGTTTATGTGTTAACGTTATGAATGGAATGCTATGAGCATTATGTATATAAGGAACATATTTGCATCAGTACAAATACAATCGTTGTTTTTCAAATACATTCAGGAAAAGAAATCATCAAGAAAGGAGGCAGTTTTTAGATGTAACAAAAATGCTTGGTAGAATAATTTCTTTAAGTTCTATTTTATATCATATACGTAGTTGTATGGGCTTTCAGCTCTCAGATGTCTTGTGGGTATTTTTGTTTTGTGAACTTGTAGAAAATACAATTGTAAAGAAACAATTACCAATCCTACCTTTAAAGAGGACTTCTGGCCCCCTAGTCCTAGAACCTCTCCCTTTTGATCCCCTTTTGATCACAGTGGCCTAACTTGTATGAATGTGTTTAGCTAATATTTCATTATGTGATAAACTTTTAAACAATTTTTTGTGATACGATGTGTATAATAACATAAAAAGACTTAAATATATTCAGTCTCCTTACAAACATAAACCATTAGATAATTTTTTACCAGTAGTATTTAAATTATAGTTAAACCTGAGTAGGAAATAATTGTAAAAAAAATTATTAATGACTTCAAGTGAGATTTCTATTTCAATGTTCTTGTTTTGTTTTTTTTAAACTATCTGAATTTGTTTTTAAAAATGTTCAATCACAGCTCAAGTAAAGTCCTCTATAAATTTACACACACGCTTATCATTTTTTATTTTTGATATTGGAAGCTATTTGCAGAGATATATTTTTGTTATGTAAAGTGATTGAATAGTTTTAATACCGTTGTTATTTATCTTATTACTAGATGCAATATTTTTTTTTCCTTTTAATAATTGTTGTGTGGATGTTTTTTGTGAGTTACTGGTGCAGAAGTCTTCAATTCCTTCTACACTCCAAGATCCATTCCTTTTGCGGTATCTCGCATTCCTTTCTTTACTTTTAGGTTATTGTTTTTCTTATTTATTCGTACTTTTTACTTACTTTTTTTTTATAATTACTATGAATATTCTTAATTGCTGATAAATCAAACTGTGCCTGGTATAAGGAACGCACAATCAAAATATTCATGTTAATTATAAGCAGGGAAATTACTCAGTTTTCTCTATTTAGTTCCTTTTTACGTAAAACCGAAAATGTTCTGTTCATAATAGTCATTCTGAGTAAAAAGTGGCGTAATGAGTGATGCTGGTTTATAGAAAAATGGCTATTGGTCCTAAAGAAATACTCCTATGTACTTAATTGTTAATTAACATCATTGATCAATATATGATTATTATTATTTCTATAGAGAACACTGCAAGTGTATTCATTTTCATTATGAAGTCATAGATTAATTATTTGTTTTAGTTATGTTTGTATTGTGTTTTTGTAAACTAAAATTTGTATTATTTTCTTTAATAACTATACATATATATTTTTTTTCATCAAACATTGATTATTGCAGAATGCCAATAAAAACAAATTCCAGCAGAGTCTGTTTTCTTATTCTTTCTTTAGTTTAGGTGGGTCTACTACTTCTTCGGTCCAGCGTATACATTTTTTGCTTCACAAAATCCGGCTTGTATTTTCGTGAACTAGCTTTATTATTATTATTATTTTTATTATTATTATTATTATTTTTCTTTAATTAATCTGCAGTCAAAATTGGCCAAATTGTATATTTATTAATAATTCCTTTGTTAGTACTCTTTGTAGATGCTATTGTTGTTAACATTTTCACTTAATATGGAAATAATTTCATGTTTATTTTATGTAATGTAAACTGTTATTTATTTTTTTCTTTAACGATATTCTCTGTGTTAATTGAATTATATTTTTGTACATGGTGTAAATAAACTGATTTAGCAAGATAAACGAGCGTGCGGTTTTTGGTTACCTTTTCTTGACGTGTATCATCATCGTGAAGGTTGGAAAAACTAGTGGGGAGAAAACTGAAAGCTGTTGTAATTTGTTAAATGTGCTTCTTTAAAATCTTTATACTTTCATACAGAAGGATTTTATGTAATAAAATTTGTACTTGTTAAATATTTTTGTGAAAAACTGTCATTTGTATATTAGTACCCTTATAACTTGTGTATATTAGTATCCTTGAGTTTAATAAACTTTTTGTAAATTTTATTATTGAGAAGCAAATTATTACATTACTTTAAACAGAATTTACTAAACACAATGCTCAATCAGTGTTTTTAGATAATGATTTAATAGGTTTTATTAGAATTTTAGTGTATTGTATTGAGTGAGGATTATTTTATTTATTTTATTACAGTTAGAGAAGATATCATTTGCCCGGCGCATCCACCAAAACGACAACATTTGAATATTTAAACAATTTTTATCGGCTTTTGGTTTTATAATAAAAATCTAATATTCTAGACAATTGTATTCCACAAGTTTAATATTAAAGGTAGGAAGTTACACAAATATACCAAGCAACAAGCGATTCCAAAAAATTAATTATATAATACTTTTTAATTATGTACTTCCGTTTATTAATTTATGTACTGTTTTTATTGTATGGTTTTAATAATTTATGTAAATTTTGTGTTAAAATTTTGATTTACTTCATTGTAGTATCAAAGAGGCAGGCTTCAGTTTTAGATTGGCCTGCAAGATCCCCTGATTTATCGCCAAAGTGACATGTATGGGATAGCATACAACACTTCAGCGATTGCCACATCCACCAAGGACTTTGGTTCAATTGCGCATCTGTGTTCAACAGGCCTGGAACCGCTTGTCACAAGAAGATATCGATCACTTGATTCGCTCTATGCCTCGCCGAGTTAGTTAATGGCGGTTGGCCAACACATTATTAAATTTTTGTTAGTATTTTTTGTTCAATCTGCACCAAATTGTAATCGTTTGTTCTGACACGAAAACTGAACATAAATTTAATACAAAAACATTTAAAACATTTTTCTATCTGGGTGTTGCATTACTTTTGAGCTCCAGAGTATATAAACACTGAATAAAACACTTACTATGTTTTTAACCACTATAATTATTTATTTATTATTTATTATAGTGGTTAAAAACATAGTAAGTGTTTTATTCAGTGTTCATTATAAATTACCACGTAGTAACGGTCGCAACCATCATTATGATCCAGAGTATATTATTTATCCTTGCCGTGGCTTTTGTTTTATAAAGATGTGTTTATTTAATGTTTTTTGATTAATTAATTTCTTTACATTAATTATTTTATATACATTGTATGTAACAAGTAGTTACTTTAAAGATGTTATTCTTATTGTTGTAGACTATTATTTGCACATTAGTCAGCATGTGTGTCAGTATTAATGTACAATGAAAATGTTGGTTTTAAACGTGTTTATTTGGTTGCATACAGTAAAGTTTCAGTAGTTTCAGGAGGAAGATAATAGAGAGCAGCTTATAAGTATGATAAAAGTGTGGTAATTTTATGGGTTACTATGCCATGCTGTAATACTATAAAGAGTGTTCGTTGAAGTAAATTATTAATCAACATACGGTTTGTTAATATATGATTTATTATTAGTTATTATATTTAAGATTATTTATTTGTATGTAAGAATATAAAGATAAATTTCGTAAAATGAAGAGCATATCAACGCCTTTCTCCAAAAGAAATGTAATAAACAAAATGTTCCATTAGTGATTTAGAACACGAGTTATTAGGTCATTATCATTAATCTACACTAATCGGGTGATTTTTTGGCTAGAAAGACTCTCTTTAGACATTTTTTACACTACGTAGTATGAAGCTATAACTGTTACCCGGCGCATTCACCGTATTGTAAATGTTTAAATTTTAAATTAATTTTAAAAATTGAATTATTTCAATTTGAGTTTAAAGCTACATAATTGATTTTGTGTGTTTAATTATTTAGTGATAATAAAGAAAATTTTTAATGATCGCCACTAAATTTTGATCTTTGTAAATGGTCGTTTTAAAAATTTTTAAATAATTTTCAAGAAAACAATAATTTCCCTATATGTATTGTATAGGGAAAGTAAAAAAACGGTTTACCCAACATATTATCGTATTATCTTATTGATTGATATATTATTTATTTCTATTTGTTTATTATAAAAATGATGAACCCCCTCCAGAGCAAATACTCTTTTATGAATATTAAGATATAAAACTTGTAATTTGTAAAACTTTCGCTTCTACATTTTTGTGAAGTTTGCCATAACAGAAATATCCCTTCGATGTTTCGAGTAAACTCAAAATTGATGTTATAACATTTTCCAATTTAATCATTCAATATTATAGACATGAATAAAATTGAAAAAGAGAATAATCATAAGAGTTAGAATTTTTATTTCAATTCAGTATTTTTCAAAAATTATAAAAAAACTATACACGAATGGCATTACTTTAAAATTTTCAATATATTTATTTAAAGTTAGCTATGTTGTAATATTTCTTTAAAATAAATTACTATATTTTATGTAGAAACAAATGCGCAACGCGTAAAACTCTAACGAGAGAAAATAAAATTGCTTTAAGTGTTTTAAAAAATTGTAAAATACTAATTGTCCACTGAATAGACTTAAATATTAAAGTATACATTAAAAATAAGCTAAATTATAATATTTCCTCAAAATAATTGCTACATTATAGTTAGAAACAAATCCGTAACGTAGGAAACTCGAATGAAAAAAATGTGATTTTTAGCTGTGGTTTTTTATGTATCTAGGATTTTACTAATTTATTTTGTTCCTGGTATTTTTATAGTTATTTAAGGTACAAGTGTAAAAAGTGATGCTTTATTGCACGAACTGGCGTTTAAAAACACGAGCGAGGAACGAGCGAGTTTTTTTAAAGCCAGGAGTGCAATAAAGAAACTTTTTACACGTGTGCCTTACAAAATTTTATCTTCGATCGTAAAGGATTTCAAAGAATATATTCTTATGAGTAATATTTTAATGTCATCTCAATAATTCAATTAATGAAAACACATTTTACCCGCAGTGCACTAATGAAAGCGTTACTTAGCTACCAGTAAACAAGTTGCACAAATGTCGGCCGCCATTATTATTTATGGAAAAAATGTTCGTTTATTGTAATCGCTTCGACTTGCATTAAATGAAATCTTCAGAGTTCTTAAATCTGCCATTTGGTTTGTATTATATATTTTATTTATAGTTTATTAGTTATTTGTATCAATTAATAAAAAAATAAGTTTTTCGTCGAAATATATTCATCTGTCAAATTTGACAATTCTGTGCAATAAAAACAGTTTGACATTACCGTGCAATAAAAACGTAAAAAAGCACTAGTGCTTTAAAAAGCCACTTTTATAATGAAAAATGATGCAAAAAGCGTCTACTTTCTGTACGATGGTAGATAAAATTTATTTAATTTATTTCGTGAAAACTTTTTCAAATGTTTTTTTAACGGAAATATTTGTTTTGAGGTCCCCTGAGATCATTCCACTAATTTCTGAAAAAAAATGTCTGTCTGTGTGTCCTATTTGATGAAATTTTAAACTTAAGGTTTTAACGCTAAAAACTAGAACCATCTACACAGTGGATGTTTACTCGAGAAATTTTTTGTACAAAACTTTAATTATTAAAACATGTTTTTCATAAAGTTCTTAACTTGCGAGAAAAAAAATAAAAATTAATAATTTTGTCATTTCTTGCCTATTGCTAAGAAACTATAAGAGTTACATGAAACTTATATAACAAATAATTTTAAAGAATTCAAAATTCAGTAATTATTAAGAATAGCATTTTTACGAAAACTTCATATTTTTCCAGAAATATCTAGGGAAAGTACTCTGATAGCCACAATAACATTTTGATGAATTAATTTCTTAATCAGTTCTTGGTAAATAATTTGTTGATTAGAAAATACTTGGTAAAATTTTACTAATACATTTTACTCCGATTAATTTTGATGAAACTTTATCAAAGGTTTTGCTTTAATAAACAATTATTTCGTAATAGTTTTTTGGTTGTTTTAATGAGTAATATGAGTAACTGTACTTCTGGTACACCAAACTCAGGCATGATTCGATGAGTCTACATAGAAATGCCTTTCTTATGTTTTTAGAACCCCATCCATTTGGCTTAGCAAGCAAATATTTTTGTTAGGAATCTTTGCCATCATAAATCAATAAATGTGTAGTGTGGGTGGTAATTCTCTAACAATATCCTTTTTGAAGAAGGAGACACGATGACTCTTTGTTTAATACTTTTTTTAAATTACACGTGGCTATAGATGTGCCACAAAGTGAACGCCTCCACAATTAAACACAAAATATCCTTTTTAATTAAGGTAAACTTGATTAATTAAAAAGCACTAAAAACCTTTCTTCTATCTGTGAATTTAATTTAACAAATTAAACACACTTTTCTTTGTTTTGTATAACAGATTTTATTTATTTGGTGACCAATGGTTTCGATACATTAACGTACCATTTTCAAACCGTAAGTAACATTCCACTCTCTAGAAACTCTTCAGCAAAATAAGAAGCCTTAGAGAAAAATATTAACACAGTTTTTTGTTGGATAAAATGAATTTCTCTAGCTTTTTAAATGAATTTGGCAAAAGAAAATATAATTTGCTTTGGGTTTTTATGAGCTAAATGTATTACGAAGAGGTACGCATTGTTACAGAGGTTAAACCAACGAAGTGCCTCGTCAATCAGTTCATTAAACCGGGTAAATATTTTTTACCTATGCCATCATTATTCTCAAAAAAGCGATAAATCATCATTAAAATGAAAATATTTTTAATTCGCTTTTTTTTAACATTTAAAATCATTTCATAATATTTCATGTACTGAAAATGCCTTTCCTGGTGAACTTAATATATAATATATATATAAATAATATTGGTCCTGCTGTTATAAATTATGGTTAAATAATGAAGGGGTGAGTTACACATTTTCGTATCTAATACGTTAATTCACTCCTTCGTTATTTAACCATATTTTATAGCAGGAGGATCATTGGCTTTAGATATATAATTTTTTTATCCTTAATTAGGTTTATCAATTCAGTAGTAAACCAAATGGGGTAAGTGGATGATTTTATGCGTTTGATTGGCACAAATTCTCAAGAGTATAATACAAGACATTGTAAAATGCATCAATCATTTGGTCAATACTACCCATATCAAAAAATTTCCACCAGTCAATAGATAATAAATGATTATTAATAGCTGAATAATTTGCACGTGAAAAATTGTAAACATACTCATTATATTTGAGTGGTTTGATGAATTGATTATATGACATTGAAATTAGATACGGCACATGATGATGTTTAAGGTTAAATAACAAATCAGAGGCAGTGGAGACAGTAAATCCATCTTGCGCGAAGATTAGATCTAAGAAAACATTATTCTCGTTGGGTATATTGCAAATCTGAAAAAAATTGTAATAACTAAATGTTTCAGCAAGTAATTGGGCTGGGTATAGTAGTGTATTATTATTAAGTCCTAATTCATCATTTGACCACGATGCTGCCGGGAAATTATAGTCACAGCATATAATAAACTTGGAATTAGTATAATTTTCAGCAATAATTCTATGTTTTAGAACCTACAGAAAAATAAAGAGACCGTTACTACATGGTAATCCATACTTACACTGAATTGAAAAATTCACTATGTTTTAACCACAAGTAATTATTGTAAAAATATCATATAACGTGTAGGCACAATTATATCAATTTAAACAACACAGCACGACTCGAGTTTCTACGTTTTATCTTTATTATTAAGTGGAATTATAAATTTATGAAATTTTGATTTTATACTAACTATTTTGGGGTGAGAGAATACAAAACCCAAAAATGCGAGAGTGATTAAATAAAAATTTGATTGTAGAGTGGGTTGTCACCTACCCAGCACACATAAAGTTTGAACTAAATCTAAAACCTTACGTTTTAACTACTCAATAGATCAACATTAACACTTAAAAATAGTGAAACAAAACTAAGTGTTTAATTAACCTTACTAATTAACATAAAAATGTTTCACCACCGGTTATGTGAGAATTTAATTCATCGTATTAACACAGCTTTTGTTTTTAGAGGGAGGACAAAGAGTATTTCAAGTAAAAATATACGAGGGCCATCCGGAAAGCAGTACCCGTTTGGGAATATATAAAAAATAGTATATATTAACAAATATTAACGTTTTTTTTGTAAATAACATATCTTAAACTATTTTTCTACATAGTCATCTCGTAAATTTAAGCATTTGTCGTAATGTGTGGCGAGTTTTTGTATCTCAGCTTCATACTTCACCGCCGCCAATGTATTAAGATACTTAATCATAGCTTTTTCCAGTTCTACATCTCTTTCAAATTGCTATCCTGCACAATGCAGTTCGGCTAAAACTATTTCTTCTCTTTTCTAACAATGTACTAAAAATGCCTTCTGGGAAAATTACAATTAGATGACCAAAATCAACTTTTCCAGAAAATTGTTAGTTAAAAACTAAATTTTACGATCTAGATAGCATTTGTAAGTAATCTGACTTAGAAATGCCATCTAGATCGTAAAGTTTTTAAGTAACAAGTATATTTTCTGGAAAAGTTGACCTAGGTCATCTAAATTCTAAATTCCAATTTGATGACCTAGGTCAACTTTTCCAGAAATTTATTTGTTTATTTGTAAATTACAATTTGGTGACCTAGGTCAACTTATCAAAAAAAAAAATTTATTAGTTAAAAACTAAATTTTACGATATAGGTGGTATTTGAAAGTCACATTACTTACAAATACCATCTAGATCGTATTTTTTAACTAACAAATTTTTTGGAAACGTTGACCTAGGTCATCAAAGTGTAATTTTTTTGTATATTAGAAATATTTAAATAGCTAATTATATACTATATGTTTCCCCTTGGATATCTAATTTTGGTATTAGTAAAATCAAACATTTTCTCAAAATATCAACTAGGTCATGTTTTTTTTTTGTTTTTTTGGTCAAAAATTTAATTTGACCTAGGTCATCCGATTTTATTTTTGTCCAATAATATCATAGTGGTAATTAGCTTTTACAACATTACTTCCAAATGCCACCTTGAGTATTTAATTTTGATATTAATCAAATCAAATATATATGTTTTTAACAAAAGAAAACACTTAACTTTTTATACCACTTAGATATAAGTAGTACAAAAAACTTGATTGTTTTCTTTATCTAAAAACAATGAAAATGATACATCAGTGTTTCTTTTGCTTTTGGCGCACGGCATTTTGTTAAAAATAAGGTCACACATTAAATTTTGGCATTTGTTACACCCATTGTTTTAAAATGTCAATCATTACACTATGTCAAAATATCACATAAGTATTTGTTATGTTTTTGGCTTAAGGCATTTTGATAGAAATATGTTTCCAAAAATGACCTAGGTCATTAATTTCAGGCAACTGAAAACATTATGGAACAAAATAAGTGTTACTCTTCACCCAATATGTTTCCATCAAGAGTGTAGCGCAACAAGCATTAACATTATCATAACATCTTCATTATACACATCCTTCAATTGACGATCAATATCGTAATATCGCACATTTCTTGCGTTGAGAAAAATCTAATCACAGCCCTAACTTCTCAACTGCATTCTTTATTTCCTTGAACATTATAAACCCTTATATAATCAGCACAGTTAATACCAGCGAGACGTAACTTAGCGCACAGACAGCTGAAATACAACTGTATGTGTTAGCACACATCCGGCGGCTACTCTATTCGCCAGCGCTCCACACGCTGCAAACTGATACTACTTTTCGGACAGCCCTCGTACTTCTAGGGTGGGTGGGAGGTCTCTGATAATATCCTTTCTTAATAAAATCGATATATTTTTACTACTACAAGCTAAAATCACATTTTTTATCTATATTAGAGTTCCTTCTTAGACTTTTGTTTTCCTTGGCTTAAATATTGGTAAAGGCGAATTTCTCCAGCTTTTTTAAATGAATGTAATTTGATCTGGGTTTTCTTGAGCTTACGAATAGATACGTATTGATAATGATGTTCAAGCTCTAGTTCCAATTAGAAGTATTCAAATCTTCAGTCTTCCAAATAAGAAGTCTTACAGATAAATATCAATACATTTTTCACGTCAGATTCTGTAAAATTTAATATTTTAAAATGCGATTTTCTTCAGGTTTTTTAATAAATTTTCCAAGAGAAAATATTATTATTTTTTGAGCTTACGATGAGATTTTCAATTAGAATTTAGGTATTCAAATCTTTAGCAAAATACAGACAAATATTAACGCATTTCTCGTCGGATTTAGAAGGCTTTAATATATGAAAATGCGAATTTCTTCAGTTTTTTAAAAATAAATATCATTTAATATGTTTTTTGAGCTTTCGAATAAATACGTATCGATAAGGATGTTCAAGCTATCGTTATAATTAGAAGTTAAGTATTCAAATCTTCAATCATCAAAATAAGAAGCCTTACAGAAAAATATTAATACACTTTCACGTCAGATTCTAATGACTTTGATATTTGAAAATGCGACTTTCTTCAGGTTTTAAATAAATTTATCAAGAGAAAATATTATTATTTGTCTAAAGACTTTAATATCTGAAAATGCGACTTTCTTCAGCTTTTTAAATAAATTTTTCAAGAGAAAATGTCATTATTTCTTGAGATTATGATGAGGTACGAATTGATACAGATTTTCAAGCTCTTATTTCAATTAGAAGATATTCAAATCTTCAGCAAAATAAGAAATTCCTTCAGCTTTTACATAAAATTTCTAAACTAAATGTATTTGTTTTAGGTTTTGAAGATTTTGATATTTAATCAATCAATATAAGTATTTTAAATACTTCTGTGATTTTTTTAAAATATATATTTACATATATGTATACTTATATATATGTTTTTTGATGAAGAGAATTGAAAATCGAAGCTCTTTTAAAGTGTAAAAAATATTTGTGTATTCCTTCTTATCTTTATTTTAGTTGTGGCAAAAACATTTTTTGGGTAACTAATTTTGATTTAAGAAAAATTTGTTTGATTGGATTTTCTTATTGGTTGTAATTAGCTATTTAGCAAAAGTTCTCTCTTTATATCATAATGCTTCACCAATTTTAAGTTATTATTTAATTTAAACTCTGATGACTTTAATATTTCATAATTTCCAAGATTTCCACGAATTGCGGCTTTTAAAATAAATTGGGCTACTAAAAATTAATTGTGCTTATGTTTATTGGTGATTTTTGTCAGTTGTTTATTATAGCCAGAGTTCAGATTGTTTAGGTCTTCTTATTTTATTTTTAAACATTATGTTTACTATATTTTTTTACTTGCAGTTCAGATTATTTTTAAAATTTTAGACAGAGTCAGATATTCTAGCTCTTCTTATTTTATTTAAACCATGTTTAGGCTATTATTTTTACTTTACAGACTGAATCTTCTCTACATTTTGTTTTGGCAACGATTCTGGTGGATATAGTTTACTTGGAGAGTTGGTTTTAAAAATTTTAAGCTCTTTTAACAATATTGTAACCGTAAAAATTAATCGTACTATATTCTTTCTACTTCTTGTACAATTCTATTGTTCCTTGAAATTATTTTTATACTTTAACACAATTATGGTGTCTCGGATAAATACCCAATTCTGCTAAATTCGATGACACTAAAATATCAATAAAAGCTTAATTTTAAACCTGCAGAATTATAAATGCACCCTATAATAATATAAATAGAGGGGTGAAATTACTTACCTTGCTTCGTAGTTTCGAATGTTAACTAAGAGCTATTGTTCAATCATGTCTTTAATGATAATTCGAAACTATCGTTCTATTTTTGTTCTTTAAATTTACAAAATTATAAATAGACACTATAATAACAGATGAGGGCACTTTTTTCACCTTGCTTCGGAGTCTTTAATGTTAATTCAGAACTGCTGCTCAATAATGTTATTCCTTACCATGCATTGTAGTCTCTAATGGTAAATTAGAACTGTCGCTATATTTTTTAGTTAAAACGTATTAAATTTTTTAATTCAGTATACTGAAGCGTACAATATAATTAATAGCATAGTATTAATTAATTTGTTTAAATTATGTAACTATTTTTCATTAAAAAAACTAATGAAAGTTGATATAAAACTAATTTTATAACCTTATTCAAATGATTTGGTCTTTTGTGCGTACAGTAATGATTGCCCTTTAAAATTTATTTTATATGTAGGACGTAAAATAAATGTTAATAACGACCAATTAAATATATTAACATCGCGTATAAAAAAAATCAGTCTGGATAGAATTCATTCTTTTCACCGGCGAATAGCAAAGTGCAACTGGTATATAACGAGCGAGCAGGAAAGAGCTAGAGTTGAATTCGAATAAGATGATTTAATTAGCTAAGTGTGGAGCGTGTTTAAAGTCGTAATTAATAAAGATTTAATTATAATAATGGGCGCGCAAACATCCTCGGAGTACGCGGACGGAATAAGACGAGATTAACATAATTTTTGGACGTTTGAGTCTTTCAAGTTTGGTAATTTATCCCGTGTTCCTTCGTTAACTTAACCCCTTCATCAAATCTGTTGCTAAGCAGCGGCCCTTTTAAATGGAAATTACTTAACTACCTCTCCTAGTTAATATTTTAACTTGAATGTTTATTTGAGATCTTTAATCAAAACCGTTACTTATAATTACACACCAACAAACTTACCAATTTACATCGCCCCCGGCGCGGATTTATCGCCCGCATTAAAACGCCATTTTATTGTTTCATTCCGCATTCGCCTAGGATTTAATAAACCGCGAATTATTTTACACTTATTATTTATTATTACTACTCTAAATAATATGTAATTATATAAAAATATAAATTAGAATTTTTTTATCAATACATAGGAATTATTTGTTTTATATATATAATATTTATTTTATTTCATACACGTAACAAACTATTTTTTTTGATAAAAATAAAAAGCACTTAATTTTTTTAATTAATTTTAATTAAAAATATTTAATTTTTAAAATCCCGGCGCATCCACCACATTTACAATAATAAAATAAAACAAACTTGTTTTTTAAAATAAAAATTTCATGTAGTATTGAACACTACAGAAAGCATAATTGTTTAAATTAATAATTTATTTTTTTACCGTAAAGTTTTTAATGCTTTCAAAATATAATTTAAATTTATTATATTAAATTATCAAATAGACATAACATTACCGTTAAAAATTTCATAAGGAAATAAATAGAGAACATCGAACATTTATATTGTGGAAATATATTATTTAATTTTTAATGCGAAGTTGGGATATATGTTATTAGTGTCATTAATAAGCAGTATAATTAAAGATTGTTTTAATAAAGTAGTCTAATGTTTTAGTTATAATAATTAGTGGTTTTGTATTTTTATAATCCTGGCGCATTCACCATTTTCAAAATAACATTTGCTATTGAATAATGCAGAAAACAATTTAAATTAATAATTTGTTTTAAATGGAAAGGTATTTCATATTTTGAAAATATGCTTGTGTAATTATTATCTATAAAATGCAGAGATAAATGTAGAAATATTTTAATTTCCGTAAGCCAGCAATTGATTTCCAAAATAAAATGTAGAGATAAAAGTAGCAATAATTTAATTTCCACAAGCCAGTAGGTTTCCAAACGTCTACATGAGATGGGAAAGATCAAGAAATAAGAAAAATAGGTAACCAACATAAATCAACGTGTAGCACAGTATTTTTCTGCTCAATAAACACAGTCGAAAGCCTTTTTTGTGGAAAATCATTACGGTTGATGAGAATATGGATACTCTATGATAATCGAAAATGCAGAAAGTCATGGGTAAATCCCGGAGAACCATCTCGGTCGCAAAATCGAATCGCTTAAGAAAAAAGGTTCATTTCTGCATTTGGTGGGATATGAAGGGCGTGCTTATGAGTTGTTGCAAGCGGATTAAACAGTTGCTGTGGACTGCTACCAACGTCAATTAATCCTCTTCATTCAAGAATTGGAACGATAGTTGCCATATATTATGGTGAATTAATTTCTCACTTTACCCGTGATGAAACATTTTTGATTGTTGAATTAAAACACGTGAAATCATACCAAGTGTTTTAATTCAACAAACAAATTATCATATATTAGTCAAGGAGAACCTTCAGTGAAATTGTTACATCTCAACGCCAGGCCAGGCATTTCTTCAAATACAAGAGACATCGTAATGACTCTTGGCTAGGACATTTGCAGTTACGTTTTTACCGTTTTATCTCAATTTTTGTGTACGATTTTTGCACTTATCCGAAAAATAAAGCAAATTTAATAATGTTAATAACCAGTCATCTGTTCTACTCTGATCCTTTCTTTATGAGCTCTTCAATATACTGAAAAACCTTCCTAAAATGCCTAGAATTGGTGCACCCCGTCGATTTCATCAATTAAATGATTTTCAAAAAGGTCGCATTGTTAGTATGAAAGAGGGAAATAGCCCGGAGAAAAAAAAATACACGCTCAACTGTAATGCGAGTATGGAAAAGATGATCTGAAGAAAATGACTATCAGCGACAGAGAAGTTCTGGTAAGCCTAGGATTATGCAGGGTGGTTAAAAATAGTACCTAAGACTGCTTGCAAAACGTAATCGTCACTTCGAGATGCAGTTAATCGAAGAGTTCTTGCCATGGGCCTTTATACGTTCCGTCCGTTGTGGGTGCTATCGATGACTCCGCTGCACAAAGCTCGTCACTGGGAATGGTGTCAAGCTAGATTCAACTGGCATGTAGAGTGGAACTTCATTTGCTTTAGTGATGAGTCCAGATTCTGCTTAGGGGCCAATGTTGGACGTAGACGTCTCTGTCGATTTCGCGGTGAAAGGCAAAATGTAGAGTTTGCCTTAGAACGCCACACAACCAATACCCCTGGCATCATAGTATGGGGCGCTATATGTCTTGGAAGTAGGTCCCCCCTGGTGTTCATTAGGGGTAGTCTAATAGCCCAACGATACATCGCTGAAGTTCTACAACCTGTGATACCATACATTGAGACTATCCCAAACGCCATTTTTCAGCAAGATAACGCCAGGCCGGATACGGCCCGTCAAACTATGGATTTTAGATTGTCCTGCAAGATCCTCTGATTTATCGCCAAAAGAACATGTATGGGATAGCATTGGAACAACACTTCAGTCACCAACGACTTTGGACCAATTGCGCATTTGTGTTCAACAAGTTTGGGACCGCTTGCCACAAGAAGAAATCGACCATTCGGTCTATGCTTAGTCGAGGTAGAGAGTACTACAACAACCGCGGCGGACCAACACATTATTGAATTTATGTCAGTATTTTTTGTTCAACCTGCACCAAATTGCAATCGTTTGTTTTGGCACAAAAACTGAACGTAAATTTAATACAAAAACATTTTTCTTTATGGGCGTAGCATTGTTTTTGAGCTCCAGTGTAATTATGAATCCATATAAAAAATGGTTTAAGTTAATTTGTTGTTTAATGATTTTTTTTTTGGGAAAATTATTACCTTGATTTTTAGAAAAAATAGTCACTAGTTCATTCTTATGTGGTTACTAGTTTTTATAGATGTGATTAAGACAGTTTTAACCTTTCCTTCATAGCTTATTCTATCTGCAGATTTAAGTTCAAAGTTACTTATTTTTTTCCTATTATTATTAGATCATTACGTTATTATGCTACTTTATTGTAAAATGATAAATATTTAAGTTATCCAATGATTACTAGCTATAAGATATAAACAACCAGTATTTTTAATTGAAACTGAAAGAAAAAAAAACTGTAAGACAATGCAGAAAGTACATTCGCGGAATCAAACTTAATATTAGTTTTATTCATTTTTTACACAAATTTACAAAAAAATCAAATAATAGTATGTAATAATGTTTATTTACGGGAAACCCCATTTTACATATAAATACTCTAATAGATAGCCTAAATTTTGACATTAACATAGCTATTTACAGTTACCTCTTAGATTTACTTATCATTTACGTAAAATTTTTTGGGTTTTAAGGATCTTTAGATTCTGTTCTATAGGTTTAGTTTAAAACGAAGTTACATATCTCAATCTGTCAAAAATTTTCAAACGTTTGCGGAAATTATAACACAGTGCAATGATAAATTGTTTACAAATATTCGTGTTTAAAGATATCAGCAATTAATGTTAAAATAAAAATGAGAAAAAAATTATTCTCTTATATAATTTCTTAATGGTCGCCTTTCTAAAGATTTGATATCTAACCAGCTGCACTGATTAACCATGCTTTTTGATCCTAATTTAAGCCTTGATTTACCTTAACTAATTATTTGTTGCTCTAGCATATACATTGACATAACCCAATAAATTATTAATTGACCTAGACTAATAAATTACTTCTTGTCCTAGCGTAATCGTGACCTGGGTAAATAAATTATCCATTGATCTACCCTAATTAGTTGTGTTTTGTCCTAGCGCACTCTTGAACATTAGGGAAAAGAATATTAGTATTATTCATTTGTTACTCAATTTGCAAAAATCAGTTACAAAAAATACTAGGTGTGCTTATTTGTAAATTGACTGTAACTCTACCCTGTCAAAACAAAATACCACTTAAATTTTAAATTTACTCATCATTTACGTTGAACTTTTTGTCTGTCGGAAAAGTACCTATAAGAGAAATAAGTTTGTATAAAAATGGACGGATATATCGTTTGATCACTGATAAAAAGGTTTTTGTGTTTGTTAGCTCAATTAAAAACTAATACATTTGTCGATGTTATAAGGCATCGCCAAGGACGACTGTTTTGGAGATTCATTATAAACTAATTGGGCACTTCTCTGTGATTTACGTGTCTTTATACATTACCACTATCACACGATCCTCGAGAGGAGTGATACGAGCAGTGTACTGCATGCAAGGACACCGACCATGACAGGGTGCTGCTGGTGTTGCAGCCATCTTTACTGTTACATGTGCAGTACTCCATGAAGATGTTATAAGTGCCTGTTCGCATAAGACAAAATCTTTCATCACCTTGAATACCAGGTACCATAAATTTTCTGCCGAATCTTTCTGCACATAGAGGACCTTGCCCCGGGTAAGAACTCAAGTCGTTGTTGACTACAATCAGTGATTGCAAAAGTTGTGTTGTCGAATGGGTCCGAACATTTATACTTAACCAAAAATATAATGAATCACTTTGAAGATTCGAGCATACATCTTAAAAGCGGAGTTCACAGTTTCTCGTTCGAGAGTACACTTAAATTATCTAACACAGTACATTGAGAAGTTGTTTATAAATCTCCATATTTAAAATCAGCAGTATTTTATGTGATTACATTTTTTATTCTCTTGTATAATTTCTTTATAGAGATTTCATATCTAACTTACTGCAGTGATTAACCATGCTTTCAAAATCTTAATTTTAGCTTTGACCTATCCCAATAAATTATTTATTGTCCTAGCGTAATCTTGACCTAGACGAATAAATTATCCATTGCCCTGGCGTAGTCTTGACCTACCCCAATAAATTAATCATAGCCTTAGCGTACTCTTGACCTAGGTTAGTCAATTATCTATTGCCATATCGTACTCCTGACCTACCCCAATAAATTATTCATTGCCATAGGACACTTTTGACCATTAGGAGAATTCAACTTAAAATTAATATTATTTATTTGCTCCTCGGATTTACAATATTAAAACTCAAAATCTATCTATTATAGATATTAAAAATTTTAACATTAACAGAGCTAATTACAGTTTGCGCTGAAACTCCACCTTGTTGAAACTAAACACCTCTTAGATTACGTTGATTGTTTTTGGGTTTTAAGGTACGAATACTTCTTAGACTTACTTATGGTTTTATTCTATACGTTTAGGGCACTGATACACTGTAATCTGTCAAAAATGTTCGAATGTATGCATTATCTAAAGCAGTGCGATGAGAAATTGATTATAAAACTTCCTATTTAAGGATAGCAGTCATTATTATTGTCGATAAAATAAAAATGGAAACAATTTTAATCTCATATATATGTATGTATGGTCACTTTTCTAGAGCATTTCATAAAAAGATATTGTAATAATCTTAGATATAAAAATACAAGAATATAATAAATTTATAAAAATTCTATTAATCATATATTGTTAGAAACAAATAATTAAAAATGTGAAATAGTTTAAGAAAAAGAATTAAATCCTTATTTCGACCATTAGAAAAAATAAAAAACCTTATTTAAAATTAAAATCATTAGAATTAAAGAAAAACATAGGAAAAGCGGTGGAAATGTGTAAAATATGTATTTGAACAATATAAAATTTAAATTATCAAGAAATTAAAATTGAAATAATAATAAAAACTGAACCTAAAAAATTATTAATACCATTATTAATATTAAAAAATTTTAAGTTTTTAAAATAATAATTGATAAATTATGACTGTGATGTCAATAAATAAAACAAATTTGACAAAATTAAAGTATGATTTTCACAATGTACTAACATATGAAAAAACATTAACAAAATAATAGTTTATTATTTTTATTTATTTCTGTGTTTTCACTACGAAGGAAATAAAAACCGTAAAATGAAGTTGCCGGTGACGACTATGTGGCAGTTCATTTTAGAGAGTATATAAAATACTTTCTACTTTTTAATACCACTATTTTTTAAAAGAAGTTTACAATATTATCAATTTTTGATAAAACTATAGTTTTCTATCATTGCAGGTCATTATCAAGTGTTGAATGAAGAAAAAATACAAGGTAATAATAATGTATAGGCGAGACGTGAAATTTTGAAGAATCTTGTTGGAATATTTTTTTACAAAGGATAATTGTTGATTTTGAATTAGTGTACAACACCTAATAAACTTTTTTTGCGGTGCAAAGAGGATCAAGGTGCGGTGTTTTTAGAAGTGATTTGTAACATTTTAAGAACTTAAATAATGGCGTAGAGATTAAATCGGTCTACTCGTTAGTGTCAATATTCTTATTTTGATGGTATATCTCTAATGACACTTTATTGCAAAAATGTAAAAAAACAATTAAAATACTTCTGTATAACAGGATTTAAACGTCATTGGCTATAGTTTCGACAAGACCCTTGTCATTTGCAAAACATCAGTGATTTAAAAAATACAGAACATAGCTATCTACAATATTACAATCCTTTGTAGTATGTTGGATAAATAAATAAATAAATAATACTAATATTAACAAACAGCCGAGAATAGAGGAGTGTAAATAAGGTCAATATGCTCGTTTAATAGTGGAAATTCTGGATTGGCTTTGTAAATTTCGAGTGATTCCAACAGATCTATTTTTTTTTGTCTCTTTTTCAGCAAAGTGCAATATCGAGTACATCTTCACCAAAAGAATGTGACTCATCGATAAGATGTTTAACAAAAGTTGATTTATCAGTTTGCCTTAGCTGAAAATATCGTAAATGTTCTTTAAGCCTAATGTTAAAATTACGTCCAGATTGTCCTATGTACACCCCTTGACAATTTTCACAACTTAACTTATAAATTCCCGATTTATTCACTTTATCCCGGCTGGTTTTTGGATTGAAAATAATATTACTAATTTTTAAACCAGGTCTAGATGCTACGTTAATATTATGTTTTTTAGAATATTCAAAATTTCAAAACTACCTTTCCCAAAATATGTCAAAGATTTATAATTTGAATCATTACATGATGCAAACAAAAACTTTATAACCTTGCGCATTTCGTGTTTCTTAAGTAAATTATCAATAATGCTGCTATTATAACAATTATTGGGTGCTATTGTTTGTGTTAGAGAAATTTCTTTAAGAAATAATATATTAATATGTGGAAATATATGATTACACCCTAAAATATGATTAGAAAATGAACTTGTTGTATGTTTAAGTCGAAATCTATTCTCAAAACTCATATCTGTCAGGCCTACATGTATACTATTTCATTCGAAATATTAAATTTGGTATACTCCCGATTTTGTCTTTGTGGGTAAATAGTATTAATAAAAACACTTTAAACTTTTAACACGTATAAAGAAATAGATGTTTTCAAAATAAATGTTTAAAAGTTTACACGCTAGTCTAAAAGTAATCTAATGATTTTGTTTTCTTGGTTGATTTATAAACATTAATTATTGTTCCCCGTCAACAACAGACACAGGCCGGTTTCGATCTGTTTGGATCTCATCAGCGTAACACAGTAACAGAATCGAGATTCACTTAGGAGTATTTAACTCTCCGGGTTAACCATCAGTATAGACAATAGATTTATAAAGTTTTTTGTTGAATTAAACTGACTGGAAAACTATTCTCATCAGCTATTGAAATAATCTTGTCTAGTTCTGCGCCTCTAGTTGATTCTGATAGAGGAATTATGAAGTCTATGCATCATATAATGAAATGCAGATATCTTATGAGACAGAGGATGATTTGAATTGGAGTTTTGATGTTGATAGGTGAACTCAGAGAGATCTCATTGCTAATCTGTTGCTTTGTTGAAATATTTATTAAATTGTAAGTTATTTTAATTTAAGGCAAGTTCGAATGCGTCGGTTATTTCTGATTTTACAATAAGATTAATGTTGCATTTGTCTAAAAGAGCTTTTACAATTTGCATTCATTTGTAGAAATATTAGAAAACATGCTACTAACGTCAAGAGAAACTAATTTCGAGTTCTTGGGTGCGTGTGATAGTGATAGTTTCTAGTAATTTTAATTGCTAAAACTCTTGTGGGATTGTTGATATATGAAATTAGTTTAGTTTATTTAACAACATCTATTTAAAAAAATAGCACAAAAATATGTACATAAATATTAAATCATTTTGAAATTTAGAGCATAGGTCTTGAAGGCGGAGTTCACGATCTCTGGTGTTCTTCCACTGGACCAATTACACGTTTTAGCTGCTGCTGATGCTTATAAGGCGATTGTAGCCACTGAGGCAATGTTAATAATTTCTGGCACATTTAGGTTTAATGTTTGAAGAACTCTATCATTTTACTGGCTTGTATCAGTCTGACATTTATTATTACTGGCCGAATTGGTTGATTAGGTTTGTGGGTTTTTATTAGTCCGTAGAGACGAGGTGCTAAAAGATTTTTGTAATTTTTCGAGTTTAGAAAAAATGGTATTAATTTTGTACAGTAGAAAAATTGCTGTTGGAACTTGGAACTTTATTTGTAACTGTTATGAAAGCGTAGATTTTATCTAAATAACTTGGTTTTTGTAATATTACTATTGAGTTAGATTTGTCGACTTAAGTTGCAGTTATTATTATTTTTCATTTTATTGACTTAATAACTTTTCTGTCAGTGGGATTAAGGATATTGGCTTGGTCTTCAAAAAAAGGTAAATGAAAATAATTTTTAAGTTTTAATGCCACTATTTATTGCATAATACACACAAACAATGTTTATAATATATTATCAATTTTGACACAACTATAGTTTCGACCTTTGCAGGTCATTATCAAGTGTTGAATATGATAATGACCTGCAAAGGTCGAAACTATAGTTGTGTCAAAATTGATAATATATTGTAAACTTTGTTTGTGTATATTATACAATAAATAGTGGTATTAAAACTTAAAAATTATTTTCATTTACCTTTTTTAAAATGAACTACCGCATAGTAACGGTCGCTACCATTCATTAGACTCTTCAAGGTTTTTTAAAGCTAACTTTCATTGTACTATTAGTATGTGCTGATCTTGTAAATATATGAATAAATGGACTATAATTTGGATTTTGATATAAAAATGAGGTTGCCGAAATATTAATGAATTTTGAATAATCAGTTGTGTTGTTTACTGACTTGTGGTTTTTGATTATTATGGAGAATGGATAATTTATTTTTCTGAATTAAATATTTTTTACGAAGAGTCTTGCTAATACTTTCTCTTGCATAATCATCAAATATATATAATTCTAACGGATGAAGTTTGTATGAAAGTTCCGAACGTAATGTTGTATTACTTCAGTTTTCGTTAGTTCGGATGCTTTCAATGTTTTCTTAGTTGCAATAGATGTTTTAGTTTTTATATTTACCTGTTGACAAATACGTTGTGAGTTAAACCAAATTTGAATGTGAATTCTTTCTCCAATCAGATTCACCTGTAGTAATTGCCACCAACCCGAATATCCAAGACATCCTGTTTGCCTCTTACTTCTTCACATATTCGTAGACTTAAACATCTCTCTCCTAAAATTATCAAATTCCTTTATGATTCACCCTCATATTTACCAGCATAATAATATAACAAAAGATTCCTAGATGTACTTTATTATATGAAATTTGATTGATAGGATATATCTTTCATAGGATGATGTAGAATTTGTTTCATTAAATGTTTAATTTTATAGTATTTTTTGGATAAAAAAATAATATCTGTAGTTCATTTGTAAGTCGTAGTTTCGCGGAATGAACGGAGTCGATTAATAAATGCATCAAAATTTATGGCTACCCCACAAAATGAGTATATCGGGCGAAAATATGTTTTTGATTGTAATAAATATACGGGGAGCAAATGAATAGTTAAGATGGAATGGATGCAGTGAGGGTGAAGTGTCAGGTGAAATTTATAATGATGGGAGCTGGTGGATGGTGTAATGATTTAATAATGGCGATAGGAGCGGGAGGGTTGAAAACAAAGACATAAACGCTCGCAATAGGAATAGAAATGTTGTGTTTATAGAGAGAAGATGCAAATCATGATCATTTGTAAGTTACAAGTTAGGAGAAGCCGGGCATTATATTCATCATAACTTTATAATTTACGGATGGTATTTTATATGACCGCATAACATTACCGTAAATCTGCATAATTACGACATAGCGCAAAAAAAACAAGTGGTAAAAAATGTTAGCCACTTACGAGTAAGCTGTTGAATTATCTCGTAGCTATAAATAAAATGTTTCGCAACGTATGCACCCCTTACTAATGGTAAATGCCCACCCTGTTACTTGAAATGGACCAATAAGATCCGGGCGTCGGCGCTTCGCGGGGGTGGTTTCCGCCGACGCCGACCCAATCGACGCAAACGACGTCGACGGTCGCCATAGTTACTCTTATACACTTGTACAGATTGGCATGGCATCTAAACATTTTATATAGTGATTGCAGTTTCGGGATAAACTCCCTCAGTATACGGACGAGATTCTCTAATTAACATGGAAAAATTAACACAGTTTGTGTCGAAATCGTTCGAAAACAATAACAGTTTAGTGAGTGACCAGAACATGTCCGAGAGCGCGCCGGTTCTGGAGAGCGCCATCAAAAGTGAAGATGACTCGCAGATGGACACCAAGCCGGCCGTCGAAGAGGAGAAGCTCAAGCCCGTCGCGAAGAACTGGCTCATTTCGGACACGCCGAAGACGACGTCGGCGGCCTACGGCATCGACCTCACGCTGAACAATCAAAACAATGTGATTTACAGTTCGAGCCTCATCCTGAACCAAGCGCGCGCTTTCGAGAGCCTCCAGAAAAACGATAAACTCACCAACGGGTCTAAAGTCAAGTGGTTTGATATCAGTGATGTGAAAACGCCGTCGCCGAAAAACAGTTACCGCTCGACCTCATCATCGCCGATCGACCTGGAGGACTCTAAGTCCTGTCCCGAAATGGAGAAACACGGCGACGACCAAATCTCTAACAAAAGCCAACAGTCGCGCGAAAATGTTATTAATGAAAGTGAGAAGAAAATGTGTAAGTTTAGATAATATAATATATTATATTGCAACAATGTTTATTTATTGTTTATTAGTGCCTATTAACTACATAAGAAAACTACTTTTTGTAAATTATATAATCTTCATAGATTATACATTCACGTTAATTTCTTATTGATAGTAAATATTTTTCGTGGCGAAAGATTATGACGAAAGTAAAAAAAATGAAATATGGTGGCGTATATACACACAAATATAATTATTGCCAAAAAATATCAATGTGCATTAAAGTAAATATGTAATAAGGCATTAAACAGTTATTGGTTTTGAAAGTAATTTTGGAAAAGTATTTATTAATTTACTACGAAGAATTGATATCTTAAAGTCATCATTATTTTAATGTGTGAATTTTCTTCGCCAATATTTTAGACTAAATAGATTTTAGTAATAAATTCCATCCTATAAGTTGCACGCGCTTATCAATTCTTGATCGCGCGTTCGAATCCGACGGCATATGTTCTTAGAGCGAATTGAAGTCATTCGATATATTAACTGATGAGGCTGTTATATGTTGAAAATTCATATTCACTTGTTTAGTTGTGGAAGTAAAACACTTAAATTTTCAAAACACTTTATTTAAGTGTTTTACTTCCACAACTAAACAAGTGAAGTGATACGGTTGTTAGGTCTAATATACTCTATTATTTATTATTCCTATGATCTTTGCACTTCCTTCTAACAAAATAACAAAACCGATTATATCAGAAATTATACTTAAATATTAGTAGGAAGGAGGACGGGGGAGGTTAACTTCTTCAAAGGATCTTTTATTCAAACCCATAAATATACACCAACAATACTAATAATACAAAACAATAGAATAGATCAGAAACTTTGAAGATATCAACAAATTGTAGTTTCAACATGTGAAATACAGATCAACAAAGCGTAGTTTCTAATCTTCAAGATGTATCACAAAGTAATGGCTTCTATAATATAGATTGTGTAGGAATTGAATTTATTAACAATTTAGTGAAAGATATTGATAGGGTCAAGAATTATTATAGATACTTGAAAAGTTAAGTTGCTAAAACTACAGTCAACTATAAATAAACAAAAAGACAAGAATCTATTATTCTGTACATTAATGTTTCTTTAGGTATAGTTTAAAAAAAACTAAGAAACTGTGGGAACAAGACATATACTTATGAGTACTAAGAAAATCATGACTTTTTCTTTGTAATGATGATGATCTTGCCATTATTAATGATTAACATTAGTTTAACCTCGCAATAAAACACAATTTTTCTCCATTTTTTTATTCATTAGGATGACACGTTCTGATGATGTTCTGATGTTTCTGATAATGTTCTGAGATGTTGGATGCTTGAAGCCATAACTTTATGATACCATGTATGTTATTAACAAATTATAGTTTTTTTTAACGGTGGAGGCTTCTACTTTACATTATTCTTCACAAATAAAAAGCTTTTTAACTTTGTTTGTATAACACTGACTTTATTTAGTGACAATTTCGACAAGTTGAAATTGCCGAAACTATACTAACTTAACCTAACCTAAAGTCAGTGTCATACAAACAAAGTTAAAAAGTTTTTTATTTGTGAATTATAGTATTATTTATCGTCTGATAAAGTTCTTATTTTCTAAAAATTTTGATTTAAACCTTCTGCGATTTCTTTAGATATATAGACTATTAAGCATTTCTGCATTCAAAATGAGAAAATAACATTATTCAATTAAGTAAGTATGGGTTTAATTTATATATAAGGTTTTTCGTACGTTGGTGATTCCTGGCACGAATAAGTCACGATTTTCGACTAAACGTGAAAGTTCTTTGGATAAATGTGAATTGTTTTTAGTTCTCATGTTCTTAATTTCATCTTCACTTGCATAGATTAATATTTTTTGAATTTGGTTGTCTTTTAGCACGTGGTGAAACGGTTTTAATATTAAGGGTTGTTTAGAATGAATTTAGTATTTTTTTTATAGATTAACCTAAGAATTACGTTAAAAATTAACAGAGAGACGAATTTACTTTTTATTTCAACTTAAATTTAGTCCATTGAAAGTAGCTGAGAGAAATATTGTTCACCAAAAGAATCAATTCATTAAAAGTTTAAAGATAAGATAAACGCAAATTTGATCTTTAATTGTTTATGTATTTTTCTAGATAATTATTTAACGCACGAACCGTTTTTGAAAATGATTGCAGCAAAACATCCACTCAGATGAGATGAAAATTAGAATTAATTCTTGAATCTCCTCGGCGTTAACTTCGTGTACATTTTCAATTTTTAAATAAAGAAAACTTGTATAAAAAAGTTGTAAGTTTTCTTTATTTAAAAGTTAGAAGTTTGACTTTCAATTGTTTTTTTGGTTTCTTGATGATAACTTTTGATTGGATGGTCGTAATTTAAAAATTCTTCTACTAATATAATCTATTCATTAAACGCTTATGAATGAGGTCAAATCACAAATTCAATCATTAATTGTTTTTTCTGTACAAATCGATTCGAAAAAAATCAAGAAGTCTTAGATAAGTTAATAATTAAAATTATTAATACATCTGCTTAAGACTACGTAGTGACATTTATAAAGTACATCTAACTTTTCCGTTCATGCATTACTTTCTATCTCTCCTGAAAATTTGAAAATTTGTAACCGCTCTACTGATACATATCTCTCTTCACATGTCCGTTCGTACAATATTCAACCATTATAAACAACACTCAATATATACTACTAGACTGAATGAAGCAAAAGGAATAATAGCATGCATTCCAAAACCTAACCCTCTGTCTAAACAGTTACCATCCAAAAATTTCTGAAAAAATGTTTGATGCTCTCCTGATGATGACAAAGTCATGCCCTACATATCCAGTTCCATTTCCTAATATCATTTTGGCTTTGCAGATCATTGTAAGCCTCGAAGGAAAGAAATCCGCGACCTTCTTCCTAGATCCAAAAAAAAGCCTTCAACTCAGTTTTGCACCGAGGCTTGCTTTCAAACTCCCGACTCACCTATTAAATCTCTGGATAGTTTCCTACACAATCGCTCCCTTCAGATGAAACTCCGCAGCTCCCTTTCTAACACATTTTCTCTACACGATCTACCACCACAAGATTCTTTTTTTTTCTGCCATCCAACACAATCTCTTGATGTATGACTTATATCATCCCAAGCCTAAATATTTTAATAAATCCGTCCATCCTCTCCTTTACGCCGACGATACTACCTTAATTACACACGCTCCCATACTTCCCAAAACCTTCAGCACCCTACAGGGCATGATAAATGCTATACAGACCTGGTTTGCAAAATGACGTATTTCTATGAATCCCAACAAATCTCAACTCCTACTTCCCTTTTAGTGACTTAAAGAACCACATTCCTCAATATCAAAAAATGGCCAAAATATTTATCCCACTTTAACCTGCAAATATCTATAAATAGTATTTGTTTCTAAACTAACTTTCAAAAACCATTCCACTTCCTTTAAAGCAAACGTCAGAAACATATTTCAGAGGTCTAAACTACAAAAGCAAAATTTTCAAGTATATGTATTAGCTAAAAACATTCAAAATTAGTAACAAAATTTCTCAGATATTTAAAACAATTGAAATTTCATCAAAAATTTGAATAAAAACACCATTAAGGTGACATCTATTATCTAAACTTTCCACTGATTTCCCTAACTGAGTTAACAAGCCACGTGTCATCAGCGACAATTGACAATAATAATGGTTAACATTTAGTGCAACGTTTAGAAACTAGATGTCACCTAAACGCTGCCTCTAACCTCAACGGAAAACTGGAGGCTTATTAATTTACTAACATTCCGTTTTCCTGTCTTCCCTACTAGAGAAGACCTTTTGGTCCTGGACTAGTCAATCAACAGTGAACAAGCCACGTGTCAACAGCGACAATTGACAATAATAATGGTTAACATTTAGTGCAACGTTCAGAAACTAGATGTCACCTAAACGCTGCCTCTAACTTCAACGGAAAACTGGAGGCTTATTAATTTACTAACATGCCGTTTTCCCTGTCTTCCCTACTAGAGAAGACCTTTTGATCCTGAACTAGTCAATCAACAGTGATCGCGGAGGAGAGATTTTAGTCGGTAAAAGTCCGAAACTACCCTACTATAAGATCCATGCAGGATTTCCTCTCTTCTTACCAATTTTTTTTTCTGTCTTCAACTGCACTGCACTGACGAGGCCTAAATAGGTCGAAACAGGTCGGTAGCTGTTGTTAACAGGAAAAAAATAATTGAAAACTTTATAAAACATCATTTCAAATTTTCTTAAAACAAAAAGGAACAATTGAAATTTTTCAGGAAAACATCAATTTAGAAAATTTAATTGTAACACGGTTTTAAATTTATTTAAAAATAGTTACAAAAGAGTTGAATTGTTCTAAAATAATTAAAATCGAAAGAAATGTTTAAAAACCCGTTAAAAGATAGAAACAAATAATTTATATTTGCCCAGAATATTTGAATATTTTAAGAAAACAGAACAGTTTAAAATTTACTTCTTTGGAATTTTTTAAAAGCCCTTTTTTAATAATTTTCAGTTTAAACAGTTGAAAATATGTAATAATTAAAATAAAGATAATTTAGAACAGTTTTAAATCTGAGTTATTTACAACTTTAATATACAAATGAAAATCGATCATCTCAACACCTTATCTATCAACCAACAGTTTTAATAATTTTACTTAATTATTGTTTCCCTGTCAAAACAGCATAAACCGGTTTTGCTTTATTCGGATCTCATCAGTGCCGTGCAATGTTACTATTTAGTTATAAAACTCTACTCCAGGGCACCTTAGTGGGTATTATTCTTAATCCCGGACGTAATTATTTCTATCGAATTAAAGAATTTATCTCCACAAGATTTCATTATTGTGTCAGTTGTCGTACACGCCTGAGTAAGTTTTTAATTTTACAATATGTTTTAAGAATTGTTTTGCTTGTTCTTAAAAGTTCTCAATAAAAGCTATACTGATGAGATCTTAAAGATCGAAACACGTGTTTGCAAATTATCAAAAATAGATCTAAACTGATCCGTGGCTGTTGTTGACAGGGAATAATTCAATGCTTTAAAATAACATCATCAAATGAATTTTGTAATAATCGCCTATGAACTCTTTACTATATGAAATTATTAAAGCAGGATTCCGTTATTTCTAAAAGAACCTTTTTTTTATGAATAACTGAAAATATCCGTTTGAGAAACAAATTATTCAATGAAAGGAAAAATTATTAGGATACCTTATCTATTTCAGTATCAGATCCTTCGAGGTGTTAGGCTTTTTGCATGAATAGCTGAAAATATTCGTTTAAGAAACAAATTATTCACTGAAAGGAGAAATTATTATGATGATGATATTGTAGGTTTTGATACTATTATGGCCAAAATCAAATTTCTAAAATATGAAGTTTTCGTACATTTCAAGAATAAAATATAATAAAGAATCCAATTATAGGCGAGAAATAACCATGCACCAGATACATATCTTCAGCGACGAAACCAGTTAGTAATATGTTCGTCCAATATTGCCTCGCGTTCATTCGCCGCCATTCCAAAGTTGAGATTAGCGACACACAGCTTAACTGTAAGGGGTAGTTTTATCCTGTTAAGGGTCGTCGCAGTACCTGCTATCTGGATTTAGCCCCCAACTTGATTATACAACTAATTTGCTAATTCGATTACGCAGTTTATCTTTAGGGAATAGTTTTAATTCCATCAGAACTTATCCGAAAAGCGGGGATGTTTAAAAGTGGTTAAAACTTGTACAGTTTACACTTAATCTAACGAAATCCCACCGTCAATTAATTCGCAACTAACATCAAGGTAATTATTCATAGTAATTAATAATTGTAGTTTGTTTTTAATTTATTACCAATATTTAAAATTGTTACTTTAAGCAGAGTTTATTTTTAATTAGATCAAATAATTCATGTGAATAGTTATTTAAG
Source organism: Ontholestes murinus (assembly GCA_963969525.1). Taxonomy (NCBI): domain Eukaryota; kingdom Metazoa; phylum Arthropoda; class Insecta; order Coleoptera; family Staphylinidae; genus Ontholestes; species Ontholestes murinus. The sequence continues at coordinate 11,577,609 of OZ018399.1, read as the reverse complement.
AAATTGCAGTTTTAAGTTTGTAAAAATAACTTTGTGTTTTCATTAAAATTTTATCGCGAAACATTTTTCTACTCATCTCTTGCATCGCTCACCACTAATAAAATGATAAATCATGTTCGGTACATTCTTATTCTCCTTGCAATTCTATGTAGAGCGAGTAGTAAGTAATAGTCGCTATATTGATCTTGGCCTTTTTGGCAACCGCTCTTGGCAAGCACCCCCATGAATATAAATATTGGAGCTGCATATCTTGAGAGGGATGCTCGAAATGTGAAAATAATTCACAGCGATGTGTATAATTAAAATTAACGAGAAGACTTTGTCCAAGGATACATTCATTTGAAATGTACATTCATAATACAGATGCGGTATAAATTATTACTGGTTTACTCTTTGTGTTAATAAATCCAGAAGTAATAATAATGTTATGCTTATATTATTAATAATAATTTAATATTAAGTATGCATGTTGATAATTTTTACAGCTCCTCCTTGACGTGTTTGAATTCATATTTTTACCATCATTGAGAAATCATTGATTGATATTTATATATTAGCTCTGCAAGCCTTCGCTTTGTTTGATAACACTTCTCCATTTCTTCCTATCGCGGGCTATCTCTTCCCAGTTGTCTATTTAAATCTTCTTTTATACCATCCATCCACTGGCGTTTGGGTCTTCTCCCTCTTTTATTCTTTGTGCTCTGTCCTTCCGAGATTACTTTTTTGTGCACCTTTGATTTGGCATCCTGTAGACATGATCCATCTACAAATATCTGTGCTCTAATAATGTTTGTGATAGAGAAGCATTGATATTCTTCATTAATTTCACGATTTGTTCTTCTTCTCCAGATTCCATCTTCGTCTTTTATTCCCCCGTAAAATTTCCTTAGCATTTTCCTTTACCATCTTTCAAGTTTTTCTGCGTTTGTATTGTTTAGCATCCATATTTCGCAGCCTCGAATTACTGTTTTGTATAATCGTATTTTGGATTTCCTGCTGATCTCTTTGGTCATAAGGGTTCTTCGCATTGTTTGGCTTCCTTTCATTCTTCTCTATTTCTGTGTCATCTTCGCTTTTATCTGTTAATGTTACCCCCAGATATTCAAAAGTTTCCACCCTTTCAAAAACGTACTTTTTGTCGTTACTTCCTGTCAAGTGTAAATTTGTTTCCGCTACTTCCATGACCATGTATTTTGTTTTGTCTTTATTTATTGTGAGTCCATACGTCTTCGCTCTTCGAAGCTTCTTTCTATTTTTTTAAATGTTTGTCCCATCTCCATTCTCGATCGTGTTAATAGAAGCATGCCATCTGCATATGCTAGAATCTGGTGTTTATTTTGATAGATTAACCCTTTTGTTTGGAAGGCTGCTTCTCTCATTATGCTTTCGAGGACTATGTTAAATAAAGCAGTTGATAATGGGTCCCCTTGTCTTAAACCTCTGTTTACTGGGAAGGGCTTGGATACTGCTCCTTCAATCATAACTTTGTTCTTAGTGCTTTCCAGGGTCATATTAGTTTTCTCAGAATTTTGAGTTTTTCCATGACCAATTACATCCTATTTCTATCCACGGAGTCGTTGTTTGTAATCTATAAACAGCATATGTAGCGCTAAGTTTTGTTCATAGCTGTTGCTTTGGATTTGTTTTAAAGTAAGCACTTGATCTATAATTGATCTCCCTTTTTTGATTCCCCTATTATTTCATTCGTAAAAGTTGCAAGTTTTTCTCTTATAATTACAAACATAATTTTTGCACGCTACATCCAGTAATGTAATACCTCTATAGTTTTTACATTCGGATGTATCCCCTTTCTTGTGTATTGGACATATGATGGCACTATTACAACTACTTGGCATTCTTTCCTCCCTCCATATATCTCTTATTAATTTTATTAATTTGTTTTCTAAACATTTGCCTCCGTATCTGAATATTTCCGCTTGCATCCCATTTTCTCCTGCACTCTTATTATTTTTTAATTGTTGAATTATGTTCTTGGTATCATTTTCTATCGGTCCTTCTATTTTATCTCCCTCTTCCTCTATTTGATTCAATTAATTATCATTAAGAAGTTCCTGAAAGTATTCTGCCCATCTATCTAATTTCTTGTTTTCATCACCAGCTAACTCTCCCTCCTTATTTTTACAGTATACTGCCCGTTTTGTTTTACTTGGTTGCACTTTTTCATTTCCTGATAGTAATTTCTTATATTCTTCAATAGACTTTAATTTGTTCTCACAGAACTCTCTTTTCTTTTTTCTGGACAGGTTTTTGGCCTCCTTTCTACAGTGTTCGTAGCATCGTCTATTCACTTGAGCATTTTAGTCCTAGTTTGTTTCTTGCGGTCTAAAACTATTTCATATTCTGTGTCAAACCATTCCTTGTGCTTATTATTAGTGTCCCTCTTAAGCCATTTTTCGGCTACTTCGGTTAGTGAAGATTGATTGATATAAGATTAATTAATCAGCTTTATCGATTATTTATCTAATATTCATTACTAATAATAAATTATTCATTATTCTAGCGTACTTTTGACATATTCCAATAACATTTTTATTGGTTTAGCGTACTCTTGACCTATTTCAATAATGTTTTTATTGTCTTAATGTACTTGTGAGCTACTCCAATATCTTTTTCATAGCAACTCCAATATTTTTTTAATAGTTCTAGCAACTCAAATTTTTAAATATTCCATTTTATTTTTAGTTATTTTAATGAATAATTAATTACTCAAGTGTACCTATTCTACTAGGTACTTTATTGTTCTAAAGTACTCTTGACCTATTCCAGTAAATTATTTATTCCCATAACCTAATTTTGATCTAGACTAATAAATTATTAATTGTCCAAGCGTACTCTTGGCCTATCCCAATATGTTATTTATTCTTCCAGAGTACTATTAACCAATAACAATGATATTTTCAATGCCCTAATGTATTTATGACCTACAGTAATATTTTTTCCATATCCTACCTTACTTTTTATGTAGCCCTATAAATAATTTTTATACATATAATTTCCAGGAATTAAGAAAGTCTTTAATATGATACGATAATGAACAATTTATTAGTTTAGGCCAAGATTACGCTATGGTAACGAATATTTGAAGTAATAGAATAATGATTTATTTTTATTAGCCTCGGTCAAGATTACGCTATGGCAATGTATATTTTATTGGGGTAGGTCAAGAGTAGACTAACTCTTGATCTACCCCAATACAATATTCATTGCCTTGGGGTAGGTCAGGAGTACACTAACTCTTGATCTACCCCAATAACCTAGGATAATATATAAATCAATATCCTATCATTTTAAAGGCTTTCTTAATATCTGGAAATTGTACGAGTATATGTTTTGCTTTGCTTCAATTCGTTTTCTCTGTCATTTTCTTTGTAGTAAAGATGTGCCACAGGACACCTAAAATTACTCTACTGTTCTGTAAATTGTCTATGTTGCTTTAATTAGTTTCTTTTTCCACTATCTAATCAGAGATTTTTGATTCAGTAACTTATAAAGTCGTTTTTGTTATTATGATTCCTATTTTCAGTCCTAAGGTATATTTTCTTCTTATCAAAGTTCAATTGTTTTTTTAATCAAATTTACACTGATTTTAAACAAGGATAAGTTTTTGTACAACTGTTTTTCAATTTGTGTTTGTTGCAAATAAAAAATTAAATTTACTTCAAACGTTTAAATTATACAAAAAATATGGTTTGATAAGGAGAAACAATTGCAAAATTTGAAAGGAAAAGAAAAGTTTATTATTGCCTTAAAATCTATTCGAATTTTATTTAAAAAACAATTGAAAATATAAACATTAATTTTCGTTCCCTGTCAAACATAGTTACGGACCGGTTTCGATCTATTCTGGATCTCATCAGCGTAGCGCAGTTGGCGACAGGAAACAAGATTTTACTATGGAGTATTTAAATCTCCGGGTATACTTCCAATCGAGATATTACCATAAATAGACAATAGATGGCACCTTTATGGTAATATCTTGCGTGATTGAAAATTTGTTATAACCGTTGAAAACATTTTAGAATTTAATTAAAAATAGTCGAAATTTGTCCAAAATAAAACAGTTGAAAAATTTATTAAGGAATCCTTATAAAAGAAATTATATAGGAATAGAAATCTTAAAAACAGTTGAAAAATTGCTTAAAGACAATTTAAAATTTTCACGTTTGACCTATTTATTTACTTATTTGGTCTTTCTTTAAAAATAAATATAAAAACAAATTAATTACAAAAAGCATACGTAAAAATTTAGCCAAAAGAAGCACGGGCGGATTTCACAATAATAAATTATTTTCTTCCACTCAAACCCTTTTTGTACGACGATGTTTGGAAGGGAGCAATCCTCATCCACATCCAGATACTTCTATATTTCTCCAATAACCTTAATGTACTTTTTTACAGTTTTTGCACATTCTTTGCTTATCCAAATATATGTTTTTCATATTGTATCTTATTTTTCACCTACTTCAATAAACTTCCTATTTTTCGGACTATAAGACGCACCTAAAAGTAAAAAAATAATTTAATATTGAATATACATGCTGATTATTTTTACAGCTCGTCCTTGGCGTAATTGAATTCATATTTTTAACCAAAATTAAGAAATCATTGATAATTTAAGATTAATCAGTTTTATCAATTATTTATCTAATATTCATGACTAATTTCAATAAAGTATTCATTATTCTAGCGTACTCTTGACATAATTCAATAACATTTTATTTTTAATGTCTTAGCGTACTTTTGACCTATTTCAATAATGCTTTTATTGTCCTAATGTACTTGGGAGCTACTCCAATATTTACTTACTAGTTCTAGCACATACTTTATCTATCTCAATTTTTTTTACATAGGAGATTGGACTCAAATTTTGGCTGCGTTTTGTGGTCCGAATTTAAATTTAATTTTTTTTCTATAAATCGTCTCTAAATTTAAGGTGCGTCTTATCGTCCAGTACGAAAACAACGGTAGTTAATTACCCTAGTGTACTCTTAACTTAGGCTACTTCATTGCACTAGAGTACGCCTGCCCAACCGCAATTAATTATCCATTGCCCCAGCCTACACTTAACCTAGGCTATAAAATTATCTTAGCGTACTCTTCACCTATCCCAATATGTTAATTATTATTTTGGCGTACTCCTAACCTATTCCCAAGATTTTTTACTGCCCTAATGTACTTTTGATATACCCAAATAATTTTCTTTTCATTGTTTCACCACGTGATAAACGAGAACCAAATTCATCAAATACTATAGAGGGATTTGAATCCAATCGGTCATCCCCAAGATGTTTGATAAAATTGTTGCAGAGCACTCTATTCACACTCTATTCTAATTACTTCTTACTTACCCCCATAAATACTCCATTGCGCTAGCGTTCTCTTGACATAGGCTAATAAATTATTCATTGCCCTGACGTACTCTTGACCTATCTTAATACTATTCCATTGCCCTGGCGTATACATGACCTATCCCAATAAATTATCCATAACGTAGTCTTGATCTAGGCTAGTAAATGATGTATTATTCAATTCTATCAAAGACCTAGGCTACTAAGTACTTCATTGTATTAGAGTACTCCTGACCTATCGCAATAAGTTATTTGTTGTCCTTGCCTACCCTTAACCTAGGATATATTTATATTTATATTTCGCTTTACAAAATCCTGTCTACAATAATGTATAAATTATACGTTAATAATTACTAAAATTTAGGACTTGTGGGCGGAGTTAACAATGTGTTCTTCCACTCTGGCCCCTTCTTCTGCTTCAGATGACGTAATTGTCTGTCAGCGAAGTATTTTTGCTGTACTAGCAATATTTTGGCCATTGCTGGCGTATTTATGTCCATTTTATATGGAGCTATTTTTATGGCATTTGATTGTCATTTGACAAATTATTATTCATTGTCCTAGCGTACTCTTGACCTATCCCAATACGTTAATGATTATTTTAGCGTGCTCTTAAGCAGTCCAATAAACTTTTTCACTGCCCTAATGTACTTTTCATCTACCCAAATATTTTTTCATTCTCCTAACACACTCTATTCTAATTACTTCTTACTTACCCCAATAAGTACTCGATTGCGCTAGCATTGTCTTGACATAGGCTAATAAATTATTCATTGCCCTGACGTCCTCTTGACCTAGGTTAATACTATTTCATTGCTCTAGCGTATACTTGACCTATCCCAATAAATTATCCATAGCGTAGTCTTGATCTAGGCTAATAAATGATGTACCATTTAATTCTATCAAAGACCTAGGTACTAAGTACTTCATTGCGTTAGAGTACTCCTGACCTCCCGCAATAAGTTATTCATTGCCCTAGCCTACACTTAACCTAGGCTATAAAATTATTCATTGTCTTAGCGTACTTTTGACCTATCCCAATTTGTTTATTATTTTTTGGCGTACTCTTAACCAGTCCAATATTTTTTTTCACTGTCTTAATGTACTTTTCATCTACCCAAATATTTTTTCATTCTCCTAACCCACTATATTCTAATTACTTCTTACTTACCCCAATAAATACTCCATTGTGCTAGCGTTATCTTGACATATGCTAATAAATTATTCACTGCGCTGACGTACTCTTGAGCTAGATTGATACTATTTCATTGCTCTAGCGTATACTTGACCTATCCCAATAAATTATCCATTGCCATAGAGTAATATTGATCTAGCTTAATAAATTATTCATTATTCTATTCTATCAAAGAATTCTTGGACATTATATGCATTATATTTATAAGCCTAGATCAAGATTACGCTATGAAAATGCACATTTTATTGGGGTAGGTCGGAAGTACACTAGCTCCTTACCTACCCTCAATAAAATATTCATTGCCTTTGCGTAAACTTGACCTAGGATAAGATAGAATCTTTCTCTTTCCTTCAATTAGTTTTCTCTACCATTTCTTTTGTAGAAAAGATGTTCCGTAAATTGTCTTTACCTTATTTTCGTTAGTTTTTACTGCTATTTATTCAGAGTGTTTTAATACAGTACCTTATTGCCATTGTCCCTTCATTTTTATTCTATGATTCCCATTTTCTACTCATAGAGTACATTTTCTGGAACAATTTATTATAAATATTTTTTAGCATCAAGTCCTCTTATTATTATTACCTCTGGATTCTTATTCCGTATTTTGCTAATTTATCTCTCATTATGGATTTTAGTGCTTGTATTAATTCTTCATTTTAATGTGTTTTCTTTTTGTTCCTAAATTCGTCTCTTCTACATATTCTCTATATGCATTATTAACTTGTTGGTTACTTTTATTTTTCTATAATGAGATACATGAAAATTTAAATTTTAAACACTAAAATAAACCACTTACTATGTTTTTAAGTGGTTTATTTTAGTGTTTATCATGAATTACCACATAGTAACGGTCGCAACCATTATTATGATTTAAATTTTAATTCTAACCAGCGTTTTCTTTATTTGTTGGTTACTACTTAGTAACTCTGAAGGCAGTCCGATGTGGTTCAGGGAAACCCCCTTCCACCATATTGCCAATCGTTCATTAGTGGAGCTCGATTGCGCACAGTAACACTTAACCTGGACTAATAAATTATTTAGTGCCTTAGCGCACTCTTGACCAATCTCAATAAATTATGAATTGTCCTAGCGTACTTTTGACCTACACCAATAAGTTACTTATTGCCCTAGCGCACTCTTGGCCAATCCCAATAAATTAATTATTGTCCTAGCGTACTTTTGACCTACACCAATAATTTATTTATTGTTCTAGCGTACTCTTAACATATCCCAACAAACTATTTATTAATAATTTAAAAATACGAAAACATTAGTCTTACTAGGACTCATTGTTGTAGATTCACGAAATGTTTTCGTATTTTTAAATTATTATTTAATTTTCTACAACGTACTGAAGGATTTTAATACATTTTAATATTAAACTATTTATTTCTTAAGCGAACTCTTGACCTATCTCAATAAATTATTTATTGACCTAGCATACTCTTGACCTAGGGTAATAAATTATTCATTGTGTTAGCGTAGTCTTGACCTATCCCAATAGATTATTTAATGTCCTGATATAGGAACCCCAAAACAGAAGACAATTTTAAAGTATACAAAATATTAGTCTTGACTTACTATAATTATTCATTGTATTAGCGTATTCTTGACGTATCCCAGTACAATATTTATTCCTCTGTCGTTTTTAAAAACCACAAAAAAGAAGTCATTTTTTAAAGTATCGAAAATATTAAGCCTTAAAAAATATTATCAGCAGTTAGATTAATGAAATAGCTAAATTAATTAGAAGGTTAATTAATTAAACCCTTGGTTTTGTTTCACTATTTTCAAAATATTTTATTTCAAAATAATGAAACAAAACCAAAACCAACATAAAAATTTCATTCTTTCACCACAGGCTAAGTGAGAATTTAATTCATCGTATAGCAAAATCAGTTGGATTAAACATAAACACAGACTAAATTACTTTAATTACCCTTTGACAATAATCAAAATATTCACGATCGATTTATGTAAAGCACATAAATTAAAATAGCAACAAGTAGAACAAAGTAGAATAACTCCGAATCGCTTTGAAATTATAATTTACTGCAGATAACTACGCAGACGAGTCTCCGATTGCAACAATGGCACTGAATAAAGTTTATGCGCTCAATAAAGATGATTTGTGTACCAATTCGGTGGACATTAAATTGCACAATCCAGCAATTTAGAGTGATTTGATGTCATTAATGGTAGCTGCTGAGTGATCCATAATTCTAGGTGTAAATTTTACGGCGACTCGTGCTCACTTTCTAGTTGAAATCTTACAAACTCGATTTTAGTTTTAATCCAACTGTTTAGTGTTCTCACCCGAATAATTTACCAAACGACTTTATAAATAATAGACTTGTGAATTTAATATGATTTTCCGCATTTTATACACTTCAGCTATTTGTTCCAAGATTATTAATAGAAAAGAAAATAATTTTCTAACTTTGGTGTAATTTTTAATTGCTAGTCCTTTCTGTGGTTATATCTAGATTGTCTTTTATTCTAAAAAATTGTCATTTTAATAGTTTTCACTTAAAAAATAATCTCAGAATCTATATAATATGATAATTATATACTGTTGGTAACTGGTGATAATAACCATTAAATAATTCTGGCAACTGGGGCAATATTTTGGCCATTTCTGGCATATTTAGGTCCAGTATCTATAGATTTTATTTTATATAATATGTCAATTTTATTAATTTATAGGTGAAGTATTGATGAAAATAAATCGGAAGAGCTCCAAGAAATTAAATGTTTTTTTAGAATTAGTTTAGAATGTGAACTCCATTGATCAAAATGATTCAGCTAGCCAAAGACAATAATAAATCTTTTGGAATGGACAATTTCAATAATTTTGACATCTGATCTTAAATGCTAGTCCATTCTCAACTGGCTTTCTTTAAAGTTTTTTTTTTTAAATTTCTTAGATCTATGAATATACGTTTTAGATTTTATAGATTTATGAACACACAGTTGTTTAATAGTTATAAATTTAGAATAAAAGGTACTAGTCAACTAAAATATTAACACTTTTACTATAAATTTTCTATTTTGATATGTTTTACTCGGAATCCAAATAGCGGAATTTTGATTCGTTTTAATATTATTATGAGGTTTTAGTTAAAATTTCAACGATCAAAACGACTTCAAAATAATTTCCAGTGAGCAAAATTCATATAAAGCTTTTTGGAATGACCTTGAACCCCGTTTTCAACTTCTAGTCCATACTAACTTTTTCTAAGATTCGTTTTTAGATTTCTTATAATTAAAAAGTCACGTATTTATTTTCTTAGTTTTATTATTTTATTATTATAACACACCAGTGTTGAATAATTACAGTTCCAGAAAATAAGATACTATCTAATTTTCTAAAGTATCCAAATTGTTTCAACGAATTTTCAGTCTCGTGTCTCTTTTATTTTAATATTATTATCAGAAAGTTTTATTTAAAACCTAGTTAGAATTTCAACGGCTATATCGATCAAAATGACTTTAAAAACATATTACAGTCAACCAAAGTTAATAAAGTTTTTTTCTATAATCTTGACATCCATTTTTAACTTCAATTCAAGTCTGTTGTTATTTCTTAGATTTATGAATGCACAATTATCAAACTTTTATGTTTTAATAGCTTTTACTCAGCAGGAAATTCAAATGGCGGAATTTCAAGTTTTATTTTTGTTTAAATACTTAGATCTTCACAGACAATATGAATCAAAATGAGTTCCAGTTTGCCAAAGCATATGTAAAGCTTTTGGAATGACCTTTACCATAATCTTGGCATTCGTCTTCAACTTCTACTCCATTGCCAACTGACTTTCTCAAAAGATTTTTTTTTAGATTGATAAACACACATTTTAGATTTCTTAGATTCTCTTAGATTTTCCAGTGGTGGCGCATTCGGTTAGGGCGGAATTAGCGTTAAATAAATAAATAAATTTATTTCCCAACAGAAAAACTAAAACAGGAAAATTCATAACTTATAATACTGTGAACAACTTCTACTTAGCCAGAGTGCAGAGTTTCTCTAAAACTTCTGCTTACAATTCTTAGATTTATTAATACACTTTTTAGATTTCTTAGGCTTATGAACATATAGGTTTTTAATTTTTCTAGAATAAAAGATAAGATCTAATCATCTAAAGTATCCAAATTGTTTCAATAAATTTTCTGTCATGATAGTTTCTACTCAGCAAGCAATCTAGGAATTGGATTTAGAAACGAACAAATATTGTCCAGTGTGCGACATGCCGGTTCACAAGACTAAACAACCGCTCAGTATTAGACTAGACAAGATAGGATAGAAAAATATCGAGCCATTGGTTTTGTTTTCGAGGTGTGTTTTACGTTATCAATTTTGCAAAAGTATTCATTAAAGCTATCAGCTATATCTTGTGGATTTTTTATTTTCATATCATCATTGTGTATAACGTCTGGAAGTTTATTATTTTGTTCAGTACTGTTTTGATTTTTTTTCTTAATTATAGTCCATAATTTTTAGCTTTAATATTAGATTTTGCTATAAGACATAGACTACAAATTAGTACCTAATTGCAAGACAATAAAGCCAAAGGCGTAGACTAGCGGAATCTCATCATCAGAAGGTTTTATTTAAAACTTCAATTTTAAGGACTATATTAAATGACTTCCAAGCTATATAGAGCTTTTGGACTGACCATTTTCATAATTTTGACAACCGTTGCCAACTTCTAGTCCATTCCCAATTGATTTTGACTTTTGAAATTTCTTAGAATTTTGAAGACACATTTTAGATTTCTTAGGTATATGGTCACACAGATCTAGAACAACTCCAAATTGCTTAAACTCATGTCTCATTTATTTTGATATTACTAAAGGTTAGGTTCAGATATTTGGAAGTAACTAATAATGGCGAAAATGCCCTCCCAACTTTTTGCAAGTCTTTCAAATCAGCAACCATCTTCTATAAATTTATGTCTTCGAAAAAATTGATCAAAATAGAGATAGAATAAAAGGTACGGAATTCTAAAGAATTCAAATGGCTTCTAAATGTTTTTGTCTTGATAGCTTCTACTAAGCAGGAAACCTAGGAATCCAGCTTGTTTATGTTTATTACCTTCCTTCAAAAAAGCATATGATTATACAAAAAAAAAAGAATTTGATGAAAATGTATCCTTGCGCTCTGAATGCTACTTTGAGCAACTTGTAGAAATATATATATATATATATATATATATATATATATATATATATATGTATATACAAAAATATACAAAACGTACAAAATTTTTGGATGTATGAAGCTGGGCGAATATTATGCAGCTGTGATGATCTTCCACTCTAACCCTTGTTTCTGATAGGCAGAATTTTGATATTATCAGAAGGTTATGTTCAGATATTTGAAATAAAATAATAGTGATCAAGAATTGTTTCGATCTACTCTAGTGCCCAAATTGTTTCTATAAATGTATTGTCTTAATAGACCCTAGTCAAAAGGCTATCTAGGAATCCAACTTACAGGAACTTATGTCTCATTTGTTTTGATATTATCAGAAGGTTACGTTTAGATATTTAAAATAGTGTAACAGTGATGAAAATATCCTTCAACTTTTTATTGGTGTTTTATGTTAGTAACCATTTAATATAAATGTATCTCTCTGAAAAAAGAAAGTTTTGACCATAATTTATTAACATACAATTGTTTAATAGTTACATATCAAGAATAAAAGGCATTGTCTAGTCTTCTATTTAGAAATTGTTAAATTGTTTCTACAAATTTGTTGTTTTAATAGCTTCTACTTAGCAGTGAATCTGGGTAACTTTCAGGAACTTATGCATTATTTGTTTTGATACTTTTACGAGGTTATGTTTAGATATATAAAATATAAACATACTGGTGGAAACTTTTTCCCAACTTTTTGTAGGTCTATAAATTTGTTTCCGAAAAAAAAATTATTAACCCACAGTTATTGAATAGTTGTACGTTTTAGTCTTCTAAAGTATTTACATTGTTTCTACAAATTTTTTGACTTGATAGCTTTTACTCAGCATTCAATCTTGTAATACAAGTTGCGGGATAATTTTGATATTATTAGAATGTTAGGTATTTAAAATAAAGCAATGGTGATGAAGGTTGTTGAAATCAGGAACATCATTCCACTAACAACAATAATAATAGAAACCATCATTTGTAAATGTATGTATTTGAAGAAGAAATTTTGACCAAAATTTTCTTCGCCAATAAAATTGAACATTATTCCAGTAACAACAATAACAATAGAAACCAGCCTTTGTAAATATATGTATTTGAAGTAGACATTTTGATCAAAATTTTCTTCGCCAATAAGATTGAACATCATTCCACTAACAATAATAATAGAAACCATACGATATAAATGTATGTATTTGAAGAAAATGTTGACCAACATTTTCTACGCCAATAAGATTGAACATCATTCCACTAACAACAATAATAATAGAAACCATCCTTTGTAAATGTATGCATTTGAAGAAGAAATGTTGACCAAAATTTTCTTCGCCAATAATATTGAACATCATTCCATAGACAAAAATAATAGTAGAAACCATCCTTTGCAAATGTGTGTATTTGAAGAAGAAATTTTGACCAAAATTTTCTTCGCCAATAAAATTGATCATCATTCCAGTAACAACAATAATAATAGAAACCATCCTTTGTAAATATATGTATTTGAAGAAGAAATTTTGACCAAAATTTTCTTCACCATAAGATTGAACATCATTCCACTAACAACAATAATAATAGAATCCATCATTTGTAAATGTGTGTATTTGAAGAAGAAATTTTGACCAAAATTTTTATCGCTAGTAAAATTGAACATCATTCCACTAACAACGGATTGTTTTGGTTCTTCTTTTCTAAGAAAAATATTGCAATCTTTGCAATCAATGCATATTGGTTTGATCTATCGATAAAGAGATATAAACTGTAAAACTTAATAAGGTTTATAGATTTGAAGATAAATTTTGCTTTCACGTTCCAAAAAAAAAACATTTACTGTGATGAAGATGCTGAATTTATCTCTTTCATAAATGTTTCTTGGAGTAAGATAGCATTAGCTATATTTGTTGTCGAAGTGCCTTTGATGCAAAAGCAAAAAATAAATAAACAATATTTTTATCTATTAATGAAAGTAAGAACTAACAGTTTTCTTCTTCTTGAATACACCAACAGTGCGACCACGGCGACCAGTCGTTTTGTTGTGTTGACCGTGTGCGTGGTCAGCACACCAGAAGTGACGCATACCTCTGTGCGCACGGATCTTCTTCATGCGTTCAAGGTCTTCACGGAGCTTGCTGTCCAAGTTGAAGAAAGTAAGCTTGATGTATTTGCCATCAATAATATCCTTTTGCCTGTTGAGGAACCAATCTTGGATTTTGTATTGACGTGGGTTGGTCATGACTGTGACAATATTTATTTATTGGAATATAAGCCAAACTTAAGGCAAGAAAATGGTGGAACAACCTCCACCAAAGAGACCTTATGTAGGAGCAGTGTTAACAAATGAATAGAAGGCAAGAGCGGAAGAACATATTTTTATGAACGCGAACTTTTTCATGTGCAATCAAATTTTTGTAAGAAAGTATTGTTATATATGTATTTTGAGTTTTATTTTGTAAGTACAATGGATAAATAAATACTATCTATCAACTTCCTCTTCAGAGCACTCACCAGCTCTCTTATCGAGATCAACATCGGCCTTCTTCAGAACGATGTTGGCATACCTCCTACCAACACTCTTAACTGCGGTTATAGCAAACATCAACTTACGTTTGTCATCAATATTCGTACCCATGATACGAAGAATGTGTTGGGACTTCTTTGGTATTACGAGAGACATTTTGGCTGCTGTAGTTTTATATACCAAAAAAGTCCAGGCCTTTTATTCGCGCAAATACTACAAACATATTTTTTGATAAAACTGTACAAAATAGGCTCCAATAGTCATTGCAGATAGACCGTTATCCTTCTTGGTACGGCAAATTCGGACATTAAGACTATCATAAAACTGACCTACGGTCAAGAACAATTAATTTGGAAAATCCGGTACTTTCCCAACAAATACAGATTCTTATGATTTCTTTCTTCCTTATTAGAAAGATAAAATTAGTCCTCCTTCTGCAATACAATTTCTAAAATACGATTTTACTGCTGATAGCAAACATTGAAGGCTACTAATACTAATTGGTATCCCCCCAAATGATCATATCGCTTTAGTTCCGACTAGTGAAGACCTATGGTCCTAAACTAGTCACACCAGCGATCTCAGAGGAGTCTGGCACTATCCTATTATAAGGGCTTTCATAATGAATTTTCTCTCTTCTCATCAAAAACGGAATCAATTTGAAAACTATGAGATGTGCAAAGCAAAGAAAGAAAAAAATTATTATCACGGATGCATAGACGCACATCCTCTGTTCGCGAGAATAGGCCAAACTAGCAAAGTCAGCCGTATCAAGGTAAACAACGAAGTTTTGGCCAACGTGAGGTTATGAGTTACATTATTTAGATGTGCCTAAAAATAGATGTCTATAATTTTCGAAATTTTTAAGACCTACTTGCTCCCAGATGCTAATATTGGCGGCAAATAGAGTATAATCTAAATTATATTACGGGTAGCATAAAAGGATAATCTTGGTCTAGATGGATAACGAAGTATTGACCAAAATATACTCCAGGCGGCCTGTAAGATATTTTGGAACAGTCTCTTAACTTCCTGTTACTTAACTGATTCTTTCAGAGCCTTTAATGGTAGCCAAGTACTTTTAATAATTGTCCTCTTATTAAAATGCTTCTTTAAGCATCCTCTTTTTGGTGCCTGGAAAGAAATTGAAGCAAATTTTCTGCATTTGGATGAATAATTCTTGTATAAATCTATAAAATTCTTTATCCTATGTTATTTTTTTGTCTATAACATTGACGCCATGACCAGTATAAGACGATGTAAGTAAAAATAATTTAATTCTTAATTTTGCGCGTATTCCATCCTATGGCATGTATTTTTGTAGGAAGTGATCTCTTCGTCGCTGTGAGGAAGAAACAATGCAGTGTCAAAGGAACGTCAAAAAACTTCCAATTGTCTCCTTTGATAGACTAACCAGCCGTACTAATAGTCGCGAATTAATCCGAGATTGAGGATTAATACACGGATCGGAGTAAAACGCGTCCAATAGTCGATTAATTCCACAAATAATCTTCTATTCAATAAGTGACTAAGTTAGGTACGGCAATAAATAGAGATTAATCTAGGATTCTACAATCTTAGATAAATCCGAGAATTGATCTCTGCCTATTAGTACGACTGTAAGACTGATCATCTTCTACTAAAACCGTTATTTTAACTTAGAAATAGTACCAAATTTCGTACCAACAGCAATAGATGCTTTAAGAAAATAACTTTAAAACGAGAAACGATATTACGACATGGTTTAGAAAAAACTTTCTTGCAAAGAATTCCGAAGGAGCTGGGAATGTTTTTGTAGGTGATTTACGTTTATTTATAGTTATGGCAGCAAATACTTTATTATGTAATGGCGAAACACGTGTCTGTAGATTGCCTTTAATAACAAATTCAGTGATACGTTTGAAAAACGAAAACAGTAGAAACAAAACATTAGATTGTGCTGATTGTGAGTTATATAATGCAATGATTGATTGTTGAAGCCGTGACTTTGTGATACATCTTGATTACGAAATAGGTTTAAGAAAGAAAATGCGTGATACTAGCAAAGTGTTATTATTTCTTAAACCTATTTCATATAATGCAATGTCTGTGAGTAGTTGTTTTAACTGGTAGCTGTTATGTGTAGATAAGTTATTGTTTCTTAATAACATATTAAATTTTTGAACGTTTGGACGTTATTTACAGCGGACTTATTGTAACCGAAAAATGAGAGTGCAAGTGAACTTCGCGATGATATAAATCTTGAAACTTGAGATGTTACTTTTGGTCAAGTTGCAGGGAATATATATAAATCGTGCTTTCGGCGGTGGTGCTTCTGCCGTCGGACGGCGTCGCGACCGGTCGATTCTGCCACCCTCCACCCGCCCCTCGCCGCGCCGGAATTGCTCCGAGTTCAGAAAGTTAACTTTGTTTTCGGCGTCCCCGTGAAAGTAAATTTGCCGGATTTTTTCGCCGGCAGCACACTCGCGATAATTAAATTCAAAATCAAATTGCGGACAGACTTATTTACGGTTGCGCCCGCGTGTCGTCCGAAAGCTTCGCCCCCTTTTCATTACACCGACGACGCAATCAGAACGGATGGTCTGCGCTTTAAATAGAAATAGTGGTTGGAAGTTTTTCCACAATTTTTAATAATATTTAGATAACGATAACTACGTTTTCCACAGAAGTTAATATAAATTTTTTTGGAATATAACATTCGTATTGCTTACTAAGTCTGGGCAGAATTTTGATATGGTTTTGTAATCGGATGGATGGTTGGGATTAAAAGTAGCTAAAACAATTTTAGAACTATTGAAGATAATTTACGAAATTCATGAAAATTTTTAGAATCCTATAAAGAAAAAGCAATAAAGAAGAAGAAGTGATCTTACAATATTCTAAAAATTTTAAAGATAAATTGTTTCTCTTAAACCTTCGAAACAAATTCTAGGAATCTGGAGAAAATTTGTTGAACATATCTTTAACCCTCGAAGGAACTACAAGGAATTTGGCAAAGAACTTGTTGAAACCGACGATAGCCAAATATTACAACTAATAAACCTACATTTCAATATTTACAAATTCAATTTTCGTCTCTATGTAATGGCACTAATGTTAATCTGTGATGTTAGAGCAAAAAGTTCGTGGTTGTTAGCTACAACAAAAAACACCACAGGAGGTAGCTTAGGCTATTAGTTACGTTATTCAGAAGTGTCCAAAATATATATGCCTTTATTTTTTCAGTTAATAAGAAATATGCGCGTCAAGAACATCCTAGACCATATTCCTGGAACCATATTTTGATAATATATACACTATTGAGGTTTTGTAGAAAAAAAACGAATAAATTATTATGAAAATTGAAGTAGCTAAAACAATTTTAGAACTATCAAAGATAATTTACGTAATTCATGTAAGATTTTGAATTGTAATAAACGGAGGAAAATTATCAATAAATAAAAGAAGAAATTTTACAAAATTCTAAAAATTTTAAAGAGAAATTGTTAAACCCTCGAAGCAAATTCTAGGAATCTGGAGAAAATTTGTTGAACATTTCCTAAATCCTCGCAGAAACTACAAGAAATCTGGCATGGAACTTGTTGAAAGCATCAAAAAGCTATAGGAATATCCAAAGCAGAAATGTTGGTAAATTTTCAAAATTAAAAACATTAGAAAATATTTCCTTAAATTTGGAAGAGACATTCCTGAGAAGTTATAGTATCTAGAAAACTATACAATAATAATGATAAATTGTCAGAAAATTGAAGATTAGAGAAAAATAGGTGTTGAAAACATGAATAATTTTCTGAAATTTTGAGACATTCTTGAGAAATTCAAGATAAATGAAATTATAATTATTGGAAAACTATACATCAATCGCTCGAAATTAAAACAAAAATTAAAAAAAAATTCTTAGAAACTGGCAAAATAGATGCTGAAAATATAAGATTTTTTTGAAATTAGGAAGAAGATTTTCCTGCAAATTTTCGAAAAAACGGAATTAAAGTTTCTGGAAAGCTGTACAACAATTTTTCGAAAATACAGATATATTAAAACAAGAAATATTAAGAAAACGAAACAATAGTTTCAGAAAAGTTTTCTTCTTCCTAGAAAAATTCTAGGAATATTAATAGCAGGAATACTGATAAATTTTCAAAATTAAAAACATTAGAAAATATTTTCTTAAATTTGGAAGAGCTATTTCTGAGAAGGTACAGTATCTAGAAGACTATACGATAATAATGACAAATTCTCAGAAAATTGAAGAATAGAGAAATATAGATGCTGGAAATTTTTAGAAAATGGAAGAATAGATGCTGGAAATATAAGAAATTTTTGAAATTCAGAAGGAGATATTCCTGAAAAAATTCTAGAAAATGAAATTAAAGTTTCTGGAAAACTATACAACAGTTATTCGAAAATACAGATAATTTAAAACAAGAAATAATAAAAAAATATTAAAAAAATGGAAGAATTTCTGAAGTATTTTCTTAAATTTTGAAGAGACATTCCTGAGAAGTTATAGTATCTAGAAAACTATACGATAATAATAATAAATTCTCAGAAAATTGAAGATTAGAGAAAAATAGGTGTTGGAAACATATGAATGATTTTCTGAAATTTTGAGACGTTCTTGAGAAATTCAAGAAAAATGAAATTATAATTTTTGGAAAACTATACATCATTTGCTCGAAATTAAAACAAAAATTAAAAACAAATTCTTAGAAACTGGCAAAATAGATGCTGAAAATATAAGAATTTTTTGAAATTAGGAAGAAGATATTCCTGAAAAATTTCGAAAAAAAACGGAATTAAAGTTTCTGGAAAGCTGTACAACAATTTTTCGAAAATACAGATATATTAAAACAAGAAATATTAAGAAAACGAAACAATAGTTTCAGAAAAGTTTTCTTCTTCCTAGAAAAATTCTAAGAATATTAATAGCAGGAATACTGGTAAATTTTCAAAATTAAAACCATTAGAAAATATCTCCTTAAATTTGGAAGAGATATTCCTGAGAAGGTACAGTATCTAGAAGACTATACGATAATAATGAAAAATTCTCAGAAAATTGAAGAATAGAGAAATATAGATGCTGGAAATTTTTAGAAAATGGAAGAATAGATGCTGGAAATATAAGAAATTTTTGAAATTCGGAAGTCGATATTCCTGAAAAATTTCTAAAAAATGGAATTAAAGTTTCTGGAAAACTATACAACAGTTGTTCAAAAATACAGATAATTTAAAACAAAAGAAATTAAAAAAAATATTTAAAGAATGGAAGAATTTCAGAATAATTTTCTTAAATTTGGAAGACACATTCCTGAGAAGTTATAGTATCTAAAAAACTATACGATAACAATGACAAATTCCCAGAAAATTGAATAATGGAGAAAAATAGTTCTTGGAAACATATGAATAATTTTCTAAAATTTTGAGACATTCTTGAGAAATTTAAGAAAAATGAAATTATAATTTTTAGAAAACTATACATCAATTGCTCGAAATTAAAACAAAAATTAAAAACAAATTCTTAGAAACTGGCAAAATAGATGCTGAAAATATAAGAATTTTTTGAAATTAGGAAGAAGATAATCCTGAAAAATTTCGAAAAAACGGAATTAAAGTTTCTGGAAAGCTGTACAACAATTTTTCGAAAATACAGATATATTAAAACAAGAAATAATAAGAAATATTAAGAAAACGAAACAATAGTTTCAGAAAAGTTTTCTTCTTCCTAGAAAAATCCTAGGAATATCAATAGCAGGAATACTGGTGAATTTTCAAAATTAAAAACATTAGAAAATATCTCGTTAAATTTGGAAGAGATATTCCTGAGAAGGTACAGTATCTAGAAGACAATACAATAATAATGACAAATTCTCAGAAAATTGAAGAATAGAGAAATATAGATGCTGGAAATTTTTAGAAAATGGAAGAATAGATGCTGGAAATATAAGAAATTTTTGAAATTCAGAAGGAGATATTCCTGAAAAATTTCTAAAAAATGGAATTAAAGTTTCTGGAAAACTATACAACAGTTGTTCGAAAATACAGATAATTTAAAACAAGAAATAATAAAAAATATTTAAAAAATTGAAGAATTTCAGAATAATTTTCTTAAATTTTGAAGAGACATTCCTGAGAAGTTATAGTATCTAGAAAACTATACGATAATAATGATAAATTCTCAGAAAATTGAAGAATAGAGAAAAAATAAGTGTTGGAAACATATAAATAATTTTCTAAAATTTTGAGACATTCCTGAGAAATTCAAGGAAAATGAAATTATAATTTTTGAAAGACTATACATCAATCGCTCGAAATTAAAACAAAAATTAAAAACAAATTCTTAGAAACTGGCAAAATAGATGCTGAAAATATAAGATTTTTTTGAAATTAGGAAGAAGATTTTCCTGCAAATTTTCGAAAAAACGGAATTAAAGTTTCTGGAAAGCTGTACAACAATTTTTCGAAAATACAGATATATTAAAACAAGAAATAATAAGAAATATTAAGAAAACGAAACAATAGTTTCAGAAAAGTTTTCTTCTTCCTAGAAAAATCCTAGGAATATCAATAGCAGGAATACTGGTGAATTTTCAAAATTAAAAACATTAGAAAATATCTCGTTAAATTTGGAAGAGATATTCCTGAGAAGGTACAGTATCTAGAAGACAATACAATAATAATGACAAATTCTCAGAAAATTGAAGAATAGAGAAATATAGATGCTGGAAATTTTTAGAAAATGGAAGAATAGATGCTGGAAATATAAGAAATTTTTGAAATTCAGAAGGAGATATTCCTGAAAAATTTCTAAAAAATGGAATTAAAGTTTCTGGAAAACTATACAACAGTTGTTCGAAAATACAGATAATTTAAAACAAGAAATAATAAAAAATATTTAAAAAATTGAAGAATTTCAGAATAATTTTCTTAAATTTTGAAGAGACATTCCTGAGAAGTTATAGTATCTAGAAAACTATACGATAATAATGATAAATTCTCAGAAAATTGAAGAATAGAGAAAAAATAAGTGTTGGAAACATATAAATAATTTTCTAAAATTTTGAGACATTCCTGAGAAATTCAAGGAAAATGAAATTATAATTTTTGAAAGACTATACATCAATCGCTCGAAATTAAAACAAAAATTAAAAACAAATTCTTAGAAACTGGCAAAATAGATGCTGAAAATATAAGATTTTTTTGAAATTAGGAAGAAGATTTTCCTGCAAATTTTCGAAAAAACGGAATTAAAGTTTCTGGAAAGCTGTACAACAATTTTTCGAAAATACAGATATATTAAAACAAGAAATAATAAGAAATATTAAGAAAACGAAACAATAGTTTCAGAAAAGTTTTCTTCTTCCTAGAAAAATCCTAGGAATATCAATAGCAGGAATACTGGTGAATTTTCAAAATTAAAAACATTAGAAAATATCTCGTTAAATTTGGAAGAGATATTCCTGAGAAGGTACAGTATCTAGAAGACAATACAATAATAATGACAAATTCTCAGAAAATTGAAGAATAGAGAAATATAGATGCTGGAAATTTTTAGAAAATGGAAGAATAGATGCTGGAAATATAAGAAATTTTTGAAATTCAGAAGGAGATATTCCTGAAAAATTTCTAAAAAATGGAATTAAAGTTTCTGGAAAACTATACAACAGTTGTTCGAAAATACAGATAATTTAAAACAAGAAATAATAAAAAATATTTAAAAAATTGAAGAATTTCAGAATAATTTTCTTAAATTTTGAAGAGACATTCCTGAGAAGTTATAGTATCTAGAAAACTATACGATAATAATGATAAATTCTCAGAAAATTGAAGAATAGAGAAAAAATAAGTGTTGGAAACATATAAATAATTTTCTAAAATTTTGAGACATTCCTGAGAAATTCAAGGAAAATGAAATTATAATTTTTGAAAGACTATACATCAATCGCTCGAAATTAAAACAAAAATTAAAAACAAATTCTTAGAAACTGGCAAAATAGATGCTGAAAATATAAGATTTTTTTGAAATTAGGAAGAAGATTTTCCTGCAAATTTTCGAAAAAACGGAATTAAAGTTTCTGGAAAGCTGTACAACAATTTTTCGAAAATACAGATATATTAAAACAAGAAATAATAAGAAATATTAAGAAAACGAAACAATAGTTTCAGAAAAGTTTTCTTCTTCCTAGAAAAATCCTAGGAATATCAATAGCAGGAATACTGGTGAATTTTCAAAATTAAAAACATTAGAAAATATCTCGTTAAATTTGGAAGAGATATTCCTGAGAAGGTACAGTATCTAGAAGACAATACAATAATAATGACAAATTCTCAGAAAATTGAAGAATAGAGAAATATAGATGCTGGAAATTTTTAGAAAATGGAAGAATAGATGCTGGAAATATAAGAAATTTTTGAAATTCAGAAGGAGATATTCCTGAAAAATTTCTAAAAAATGGAATTAAAGTTTCTGGAAAACTATACAACAGTTGTTCGAAAATACAGATAATTTAAAACAAGAAATAATAAAAAATATTTAAAAAATTGAAGAATTTCAGAATAATTTTCTTAAATTTTGAAGAGACATTCCTGAGAAGTTATAGTATCTAGAAAACTATACGATAATAATGATAAATTCTCAGAAAGTTGAAGAATAGAGAAAAATAGGTGTTGGAAACATATAAATAATTTTCTAAAATTTTGAGAAATTCAAGGAAAATTAAATTTTAATTTTTGGAAAACTATACATCAATCGCTCGAAATTAAAACAAAAATGAAAAACAAATTCTTAGAAACTGGCAAAATAGATGCTGAAAATATAAGAATTTTTTGGAATTAGGAAGAAGATATTCCTGAAAAATTTCGAAAAAACCGAATTAAAGTTTCTGGAAAGCTGTACAACAATTGCTCAAAAATGCCGATAAATTAAAACAAGAGATATTAGGAAAATGGAAGAAGAGTTTCAGAACAGTTTTTTTCTTCCTAGAAAAATTCTAGGAATATTAATAGCAGGAATACTGATAAATTTTCAAAATTAAAAACATTAGAAAATGTTTCCTTCAATTTGGAAGAGTTATTCCTGAGAAGGTACAGTATCTAGAAGACTATACGATAATAATGACAAATTCTCAGAAAATTGAAGAATAGAGAAATATAGATGCTGGAAATTTTTAGAAAATGGAAGAATAGATGCTGGAAATATAAGAAATTTTTGAAAATCAGAAGGAGATATTCCTGAAAAATTTCTAAAAAATGGAATTAAAGTTTCTGGAAAACTATACAGCAGTTGTTCGAAAATACAGATAATTTAAAACAAGAAATAATAAAAAATATTTAAAAAATGGAAGAATTTCAGAATAATTTTCTTAAATTTGGAAGAGACATTCCTGAGAAGTTATAGTATCTAGACAACTATATGATAATAATGATAAATTTTTAGAAAGTTGAAGATTAGAGAAACATAGGTAGGTGTTGGAAACATATGAATAATTTTATGAAATTTTGAGACATTCTTGAGGAATTCAAAAAAAAATGAAATTTTAATTTTTGGAAGACTATACATCAATCGCTCGAAATTAAAACAAAAATTAAAAACAAATTCTTAGAAACTGGCAAAATAGATGCTGAATATATAAGATTTTTTTGAAATTAGGAAGAAGATATTCCTGAAAAATTTCGAAAAAACCGAATTAAAGTTTCTGGAAAGCTGTACAACAATTTTTCGAAAATACAGATATATTAAAACAAGAAATAATAAGAAATATTAAGAAAACGAAACAATAGTTTCAGAAAAGTTTTCTTCTTCCTAGAAAAATTCTAGGAATATTAATAGCAGGAATACTGATAAATTTTCAAAATTAAAAACATTAGAAAATATTTCCTTAAATTTGGAAGAGATATTCCTGAGAACGTACAGAATCTAGAAGCCTATACGATAATAATGACAAATTCCCAGAAAATTGAAGAATAGAGAAATATAGATGCTGGAAATTTTTAGAAAATGTAAGAATAGATGCTGGAAATGTAAGAAATTTTTTGAAATTGAGAAGGAGATATTTCTGAAAATTTTCTAAAAAATGGAATTAAAGTTTCTGGAAAACTTTTCAACAGTTTTTCGAAAATACAGATAATATAAAACAAGAAATAATAAAAAATATTTAGAAAATGGAAGAATTTCAGAATAATTTTCTTAAATTTGGAAGAGATATTCCTGAGAAGTTATAGTATCTAGAAAACTATACGATAATAATGAAAAATTCCCAAAAAAATGAAAAATAGAGAAAAATAGATGTTGGAAACATATGAATAATTTTCTGAAATTTTGAGACACTCCTGAGAAATTCAAGAAAAATGAAATTACAGTTTCTGGAAAACTATACATCAACTGCTCGAAATCGCCGATAAATTAAAACAAAAATTAAAGACAAATTCTTAGAAAATGGAAGAATAGATGATACAAATATAAGAAATTTTTGAAATTAGGAAGGAGATATTCCTGAAAAAATTCATAAAATGGAATTCAAGTTTCTGGAAAACTATACAACAATTGTTCGAAAATACAGATAAATTAAAACAAGAAATGATGACAAATTCTCGAAATATAGAAGAATAGATGCTGGAAATATAAGAATAATTTTCTGAAATTTTGATTACTAAAAAAATAAGAAAAATTGAAATTAAAGTTTCTGAAAAACTATACAACAATTTCCCGAAAATACCGATAAATTAAAACAAGAAATATTGTCAAATTCACAGAAAATGGAAGAATAGATGCTGGAAACGTAAGAAGAATTTTCTGAAATTTGGAAGGAGACATTCCTGAAGTTTCGGAAAAGTTTTTAAAAACTAATTTCTCGAAAATACAGGTAAATTTAAAAAAAAGAAATAATAACAAATATTAAGAAAATTGAAGAATAAATTCTGGAAACAATTTCTTTTTTAATAGCAAATATTAAGAAAATTGAAGAATAGATTTTGGAAACAATTTTTTTTTTTAATTTGTGAGACATTCCGAAAAATTTGAATTAAAATTTCGGGAAAATTATACCACAATTGCTTAAAAATACCGATAAATTGAAACAAGAAATAATGAGAAAATTAAAGAATAAATGGTGGAAAATTTTAGAAATTGATTTAGAGAAAATCACTGTACATTGCAGGGCCTGAAAAGAAACTTTTAAAAATCTGGAAAAGAAATTGATTGAAAGTTCTCGATGTAAATTCTGGAAATCTTAAAAGAAAAATCTTAAAATTCGAAGACTTATTATTGAAAAATGCAAGAACTCTGCTTCAATGGAAAAAAAATTAGAAATTTGAGAAAAAATTACTGTAAATTACAGGGCCTGAAAAGAAACTTGTAAAAATCTAGAAAAGAAATTGTTTCTTAAATCTTAAAAGAAAAATCTTACAATTCAAAGACTTATTATTGAAAAATTCAATAATAAAGAAGAAGTAGAACTCTGTTTCAATGAAAAAAAACAATATAACATTGCTTGAAAATCGAAGTTACAAAAAAATTCTTATCCAAAGTTCATATAGTTTAAAAAACATAATAATCTGATAAAACGTCAATAAAAAAAAAACAAGAAATAGTGGAAAATTTTTGATAAATGGACAAAAAACAAAATTTTTGAAATATGGAATTAATAAAAAATTCAAAGGTTCAGTTTTCATTTCTATATTATTAACTTCAAATTTGTTAGCTACTAAATAAAGTAAAGTAAAAATAAAGTTTGTAGTTGTTAGCCACCGCAAAAATGCTACAGAAGGTCTATAAATTATGTTATTTAGTGCCCAAAAAAATAGATGCCTTTAAATTTCCAAGGTATTAAAAAATAGGCTCAAGGTTGAGAACACTTCAGAACAAGGATTTCCAAACTACTGCCCGCCAGTGTCATCAGTCCGGCCCGCGAGAGCGAATAGCTCCAGAAATTATAGACAATGTCAGGAAAGTTATAGATAATGGCAGAAAAATTAAAACGATTTTGGAACTTGAAACTTACTGGAGTAAACAGCTCTAATGCTGGAAAGTTTGGAGGCCCCTCCTCTGGTAAGCATATAAGGATAATCTGTACTAATTATGTTTTCCAGAAAAAAAGCTTACAGAATTACTTAAACCTACATTTTCAAATCGAGTTTCCAGTCTTTATTTAAGATGCTATTAACAAAAACTACTTTTTGTTCAGCAAATCCAGAATGAAGAGCTCGACACGGATGTAAAGTTACTTTTTGCTCAGCAAATTCAGAATAAAGAGCTCGATACGGATGTGAAGTGCTTGAAACAAAACTATGTCATAGTTACAACATATTTTTGGAGCAACTTTGGTCTTTGGTTTATGTCTGTAGGAAACATATGAAATTATATTTTCTTGTTTCTATTTTTAAGTGGCAATGTCTGTAGTTTGACATTTTCGTGTTAGATTGAATCAGAAGCCAACAATATTTATGACTTCATAGTCGTACGTGTACTAAAAACGATTTTAATGATTTACGACAAGCCATAAATTTTGATCAAATCTCATAAATTCATTAGTAGCTATAGTATTTGCTACTTTGGTGTCAGATAGTTCTGGAATTGAATCAAAAGCCAAAAATGTTTATGACTTTTATTAAGAACAAGACATACAGACTCAAAATTAATTACTGAGGATTTAGAATGCAATTATATGGGTTATTGGTACCCTTCGCACTTTTAAGTGAAGGGGGCGATCCTTTAAAGTAAAAAACTGTCAAAATAACGTCTTAAGGGCCACGTGGTCGATAGCTATTACTACTATCCAGAATAATAATATTTAAAGTTAGTAATTATTCTCTATTACTTAGTTTAAACAAATAAATCCGAGTTGAGTGTAGGCCAATTAGGGAAAGAGAGTATAGCGGGGGTAAATCTCACCCCTTCGCCTTCGCTAAATATTTTTACGCCTTTGTAATTACTTAAAGGAGTTTTTATCCTCCGCTCGCTAATTAATTACATTTCCTTACATGGAGTTTCTTAATTTCGAATGTTTCCCGTCCACAATTAGCGAAATAATTAAGTTAATTGTCGTCCCTACGGCATACGCCCCGAACACCTCGACACAATGCCTGGGGGCACAATATTTTTTTATCACGCCTCTGGTCGCTGATTAAAAAAAGTGGAAGAGAGAAGGACGAGGATCGCGCGCCCGGTTAATCCCCGGATTGCGTAATCATTTTAGAAGTGCGCACCTAAAAATATTATGCTAAGTGGGATTATATCGGCGTTTAAGTTTAATTAATTGATGCTCTATCTGAATAAGGTTATTTAATCCAAATAAATACAATAAATATATTTGTTGTGATGCTAATCAAATTTGACTAATTGTTGCTTTAAGGAATCTACAAGAAGTTAGAAAAAAATTACAAACATGTAACAAGTTTGTAAATTACAAAAAAATTGCAAACATGTAACAAGTTTGTAAATTACAAAAAATTACAAACATGTAACAAGTTTGTAAATTTTTCTAACTTCTTGGAGATAAATTAAACAACAGAGAGTCCATAAAACAGCAATTGTTTTGTTATAGGGTTGATTTAGTCACTAAACTAAAACACTTATTATGTTTCTACCACTTTAGTGTAATTTCCACGTAGTAACGGTCGTAACTATTTTTATGGTCTAATATATATTTTTCTAATGCTGACATAATCTTGAAACATCCTTTTTTAAATTTCAATTCCATGCTATTATTATTCTTAATAATCCTTCCAACTCCATCTGAAATATTCCTAATATCATCTTTCTTGAAGCTGCCGAATGTTTTCCAAAGCTTCATAAAGCATACGTATTCCCCTATGTTTCTGTCTTTTTACTTTTTTATGTATATGCTAAACATTTACATTTTGAGTACTTTTCATTTTTCTAAAATCATTTCATTGAGGATTCTAATTTGTTCCTTGTTCTTTTCTGCTCCTTACTTTATCTTTTTTTGTCTAACTCTAAGTTTCTCAACTAGGTTTAGAATTTTGGAAATGATTAGAAATGTTTTTTTTTCTTGATTCTTTCCCAATGTTTCTGTCTATTTACTTTTTTTATCTATAAGTCAAGCATTTAAATTGTAAGTACTTCTCTTTTTTATAAAATCATTTCATTGTAGATTCTAACTTGTTCCTTATTCTTTTCTGCTCCTTACTTTATCATTTTTGGCTAACTCTAAGTTTCCTAACTAGATTTAGAATTTTGGAAATGATTAGAAATGTTTTTTTTTTCTTAATTATTCCCCTATGTTTCTGTCTATTTACTTTTTTATCTATATGCTAAGCATTTAAATTTTGAGTACTTCTCTTTTTTTCTAAAATCATTTCATTGTGGATTCTAACTTATTCTTTATTCTTTTCTGCTCTTTACTTTACCATTTTTTTTGCCTAACTCTAAGTTTCCTGACTAGATTGAGAATTTTGGAAATGATTAGAAATGTTTTTTTCTTGATTATTCCCTTATGTTTCTGCCTATTTACTTTTTTATCTATAAGTCAAGCATTTAAATTTTGAGTACTCTTCTTTCTTTCTAAAATCATTTCATTGTGGGACCTATCTTGTTCCTTATTCTTTATCTTCTTTTTTTGTCTAACTCTAAGTTTCCTAACTAGGTTTAGAATTTTGGAAATGATTAGAAATGTGTTTTTTCTTGATTATTCCCCTAAGTTTCTGTCTATTTACTTTTTTATCTATAAGTCAAGCATTTAAATTTTGAGTACTTCTTTTTTTCTAAAATTATTTCATTGTGGAACCTAACTTGTTCCTTATTCTTTATCTTCTTTTTTTGTCTAATTCTAAGTTTCCTAACTAGGTTTAGAATGTTGGAAATTATTAGAAATGGATTTTTCTTGATTATTTTAAAACAATTAATACTGTTGTTATAACCTGACATAACTTAAAAACTTAATATAGAAAACATGTTTATTAAACTTTATTTATATATTTTAAACCTTTTAATCATAAATATAAAAATGTTTTATATTTACTGCTTGAAAATATGTTATAGCAATCAATTTTTTATATAAAAAAACAGTTGGAACGGTGAAATGCCGTTTTAAATTCATGCCCCTCTGGTGGGGCGTGTGTGGGGGGCGGCGGGGGCGATAACTCACTAGCCGTCAAAGCGAAATATTTCATTCGCTATATAGGTGAATGGAATCACCGAAAAATCAAATTATGTTTATATTTATAGGAGGCATCAAGCTGTTTGAGGGTGGCTGATGTTATTTTTACGCCGTGGGGGCGAAATCAGAGGCGACGCCGAGTGCACCCCACGGTGAAAATCACTGCGTTTTTTTTTATTTTTTATTCGGAGTTCATTTTAAGCCGCGCATTCAAATTACTCGAACGCGTTTTACATAAAAAATCAGGCGCGATTCAATTACGCGCAGATTTTATGTTCAAACATAAACATCCGCGCGGATTCATTAATGCGCTAAATTAATAAGCACCTCGCGCAAATTCCGAAACAAAACAGTCGGTGTATTAATTGTTTTTAGTTGAAAACAAACATTGCGCTCGGCCGAATCATATTTTTAATGCAAAAAAAATTAACACGACCGCATATAAAAAATATAGTTAGTAAACCCTCCTGCTGATTTTATTTTAAGTCTGATTGGAAATGGTAGGTTATTATAGTTAGTATAGTAAAATGAATTCAACAAGTATGTTGGAGAGATTTTAATGTTTTATGGTGTCCCCCAAGGATTAGTTTTAGCTCCTAGGAAATGAATGACAAAATACGATTACAATATCAAATAGCTATCGACCATTGGTCTTTTCGCCTTTTATTGTATATTTATCTGCAAACTAATAAAATATGGCTTTGGTGATAATAGTATTAAGCTTATAAGTTCATATCTAAAAAAATTATACATACAGGATTAAATGAATCTGATTATCGACATGTTTTGCATGGTGTACTGAATAAGAGTTTTACTTCTCCCAATTTGAAAGTTCGGTTCCATCAAGAGAGTAGCAAAACAAGTATCGATTATATGGAAAAAAACATGTTTGTTATTAATTCAATCAAATTAATACAAAAATGTTTCACCACGGGTTAAGTGAGAAACTAATTCATCATATGTTTGTTATTCTTAATACAGCAAAAAAAATAAAAAAAAAGAAATGAATATAAAGCAGCAAAAACTTCGATTGCGCATGCACCATCTACTTATACAGCGACATCTATTGCATAAGTCTACTCCATCTCATAGTATTGATACACCCTTGAAACTGATTTTATTTTTATTATTTTCATTACTGATTTTGCTCTTAGGAAAATTCAATACTATTTGCAAAAGAATATAAGAATCGTATTAACCATTCAACTGTTGGAGCAATAAGCTATCATCGGAATGAGAGTAATTTATTACTTTTGTATGGACTAACTTATTAAGTTATATAAGCATTTCGCTGTAGGAATAATTAAAATAAGCAATTTAGTCCGATCGATAATGCAATTTTGATGTTCTGTTGCGAAGGTGCACTCGGAGCAATTCCAGGAATGAACGTAAAACGGGATAAATAAATTGATCGCGGGGACGGTATCCGGCGTATCCGTAATGGGATTATGGGGTGAAAATGTAAATTTTAGTAAATTAAGTGTTCGCCGGTAATTAATTCGATCAATTAGATTTAAGTGGATAAGCATAATACATATATACAAAACAAATTTATCCCGGAGTGTCGGCTGAATGGTAATTGAGTAGGATAATAAATTAAAGGAAACAATTTAAGTTGTGGGGTATAAAAGTTGAGTGCATTCACATTCCGCACTACCAATCAGTGCAAAACGTTTTATCGATTGGAGCAATTACTCGCGCCCACAGTTAAAATGCCATCGGCGCAGATCTGACACCGCCGCTCAACTAGTAGTACCTCCGATACTGATACGATTCAGTGCTGCCAACACACACCCCCGGCCACTGGGACTTTCACGGTGCACGGTCATCGGTGGGGTCGAATAAAAGCGCAGCTTTCCACTTTATTCAGTCCTGCCTGCCTATTTTGTATCCTCATTAAAGTAATGGAATTAAATTAATCTAAGCGCTACTCTCCTGTATCTTTATTACCTCACGGCTCAAGGGGTGGGTCTACTATTAATACGATGTTGTCTACGCTAATTCATCCCCCGGGAACGTTCAATCTCCCATCTTGCTCGCTCTCTCGTTTACGTTAACTCTTTTAACAGCTCCCCACCAGCACATTATCAAATTAACATTTTTACCCTCGCGCAAATCCCACCTTTCACGCTCGCCCCCGAAAACATTTTTGTACTCGCGCACGATTATTCCTCGCATCAAGGCGAAATAACACTAAATTATCTTTATTCCACCGAACTCACTGCCTCTCGGAATATATTAAGCCATTCCGAAGACGTTTATGATATGAAACTGTTACGTAACGACAGCATTTCGGAATAATATCTTTGATTGATTTGTTGCCATTGTATGATGATGATTTAACTGATAAAATATTACCAACATCAATTACCAAATTATCTATAATATTTTTTAATCATTCAATCAAGACAGTCTATTTTCCAAGTGGCATCGAACCTTCCTTTTATCTACAATAATTATTGCTTATTATTAAAAGATGTTCCACAATAATTTTAATTCCAAAACTAGTATTTCCAACAAAAAATAATCAACTAGTAGTCTACGTTTCCTGAATCGTAAAGACTAATACATTTTTTTGTTCTACTACCACAAAGAAAGTTGATAACAATAAAGCCTACTCTTATCCTTATAACGACGATTTTTTTAAATAAAACGACTTATATTCGAAAAATTTTTGTTTTGGTCGTTTCGAAAGAGAGCGAGAACATTAATTCCAAAGATTATTCTTCCAATTCTTTGTTTCTAAAGAAACTGAACTACTATTATGATTTAAAGATGTTAGATCGATGGATGAAATCCGATTGTATTAATTAGATATAGATAAAGGCAGTTGGTGTTTGTCGGCGAAAAACATAAACATAATTAGGCGGCGTCATGGGGGGTGTACAAACGAATCTGTAGTACGTCGCCATAACAAGATCCAGGGCCTGATTTGTTTTGTTTGCAGTTCGTTTGAGCCGATGTGTGTTTGTAGAGTACGCAGTCCTGCAAAAATCGCGCAGCGGCGGCGGCGAGGATTGGCGGCGGCGCCGGGGCCCCGGTGTGTTTTGCGGAAAATCGCCCCCCCCCTCTCCCCTTTCTGGAGGATGATTTAAATTGCTAAAATGGGCGTTTTATATTTTTATCGGATTCGGCCGGCAGCCGAATCCGATTTACATTTTGTTTTCTATTTTGTTAGAATAACTTTTATTTTATTACTGTGCAAATAAAGAGGGGGACAATTTAATCCGTCACAGGCTCGGGCCTCTCTCATGGTTAAGGCCCGTCATTGCATTAGCATCGATTGCTGCCACATCGATTTTGCAACACTTGTCCCTTCGCCGATTAACACTTTAACGCCATACATACATACACGATGTGTATTACCTTAAATATAGTAAAATATATATTTACATAATTATTATTTGAAGATACCATAAATATCATTCAACCGAAAAGCGTCATCGCCCAGACCGAATGTGCACATATTTTTAATCAAATTAATGTGACCGAGCTCTCTAATTTGCACTAATCAAATGCAAATGTCTGGATCCAAATTTGATTTAAATATAAGGGGAGAATAATACGAATGCTCCGACTAGTTACAAATTGAATCCACCCTCACATATGGCTTGCGTTTTACAGTGTGTCCCCGCCGGCATTTACTTTTAATCCATCCATTCGCACCAGGAACGCACATCCTGGATAAGTGATTGCATTACAATGGCCCAGGATTTTCGCCCGATTAATATCTTGGATAATCGATCTTTAGGCCCAAGATAATCGCGAGCTCATCCCTCACCGGCCCTGCCGACTCCACCGAATGACGTGCTTGTTGTTGTGTTTTAGTTATTTTGAACGAGGACCAGGACAGGACGATCGACGACAATCAATTGAGGCACGGCTCATCATCCCTGAATATTTCGGTGAAATCGACCACGAAGCAGAGGCGGTCCAGGACGAACTTCACGTTGGAGCAGCTTAATGAACTCGAAAGATTATTCGACGAGACTCACTACCCCGACGCGTTCATGAGAGAGGAGCTAAGTCAACGGCTTGGTCTTAGCGAAGCTAGGGTGCAGGTGAGTCATTCCGTCTGAACTAATTGCATTAAGATCCATTTAATTTAATAGAAATCTCCAATATTTCAACACCTTGATTACAATAACTGTACAAACATTTCCATTAAGAAGGCAAATGGAAGGGGCGGAATTACAACCTTCACTCACTAATACCGCCGACGTTACACCTTTTACAAAGGGTTATCACATCACAAGTACTTACACGGTCTATAATCTTTGCATTTTGTAATTAATATTCTTTATATAATTAAATACATCATATAATCACAGGAACATAGATTAAACTACATTTAAATTTTTTTGGCTTCGGGAACAAGTCTATATAGCCAGCTCAGGGTGGTTATTATTAATTTAAGTATATAAAAATAAGACCAAACCACCTATTTGGTGAACACGACACGTTCTAAAAAAACTCTTATTAAGAACAGACCATGCTGCTCTTACATGGCTTACAGTTCAATGACTGTAAATGCTTTAGGAGTTTTACTTTGATTAGATTAGATTAGATTAGACGGGGTCGTTTGCCTACAGACAGCCTTACAACACTGCAACCTGGTTAGATCTTTTGTACTAGTACCTTACCATTAGTATGTTTAGTATGTTCCCAGGATTTTAATTTCCTTGGTAAAGTCAATTAACTTCCTAGGAAGCCATGCCCTGATCCGTTCTGGCGTATCGCCATTTCATAGTCACATAGTCTACATTTGTATATTAAAGTTGTAAATAACTAAGATTTTCAAAATGTGTGTTTATTTTCACTACAATTGTTTCGCAAATTTATTGCTTCTTCAGGTGAATGAAAGTTTACAATTGTAGTGAAAATAAACACACATTTTGAAAATCTTAGTTATTTACAACTTTAATATACAAATGAATATGGATTTTCAACATCTCAACGCCTTATCTATCAACCAACATAGTCTACAAGTGGTGTTGTCCACTTTACCTATCTTGTGAAGATGGTACTTTACTGGGAAATGTCCTGTAAGGAGACCCATGATCAGTATTGTCCTGCTTTTATAGGTTATATATAGGTTTATTGGTTAAGTAGGGTCTTAGTGAGGTGTGTTAGCCTCTCGTGAACTGCGACCTAACAGATCTATTGTTCTACCCTTAACCAATCACTTCCCAAGCAGTCCCACGTCCACCATGAACCTGGTAACTATCTTGGGGGTGATAATGCTCACTTCTTCGGGGGATAATCGGTCCCTGCCGAAGTGTGAAAGACGCTTGTGAGCAATCGCAACACAAGTGCATACATAGTATGTGCTCGGTAGTTTCATCTGCCGAATCACACAATCTGCAGATTCCACTTTCCTCTTTTCCCATTTTCCGCAAATGGTATCGGAGTGTCCTGCTTTTAGTGAGGCGCAAGAGTTTTTTAGCTCTTTTTTTAACCTAGTGTATTTATCCACTACCCTATTTTGCACCCTTTTTCTCACTCTTGGACCACTTAATTCCTGTGTGCTTTTGATAGCCCACATGTTGGTCTGATCATGGTAGTCGCAGCTCCTTCACTGGCAAGTACATCGGCATGTTTATTGCCTATTATATTTACGGAACCTGGTATCCATATTAGAGTGAGCTTCTTGCCCTTGACCAATTGGTTCAGAGCTTATTTACAGTTGTAAGTAGTTTTGGAATTGAAGCTGTACGCTTTAAGGTTCTTAAGAGCAGCTTGGCTGTCTGAAATCAGACAGATGTGTGCCCCTTTGTAGACCATTTTCGTACAAACCTGAGCACAACTTTCCAAGGCTATTGTTTCGGCATGTAACACTGATGAGCCTTGTCCGAGAGAAACTGATTCCCTATATTTAGGCCCGTATATGCCTATGCCGGAGTCCGCTTACGCTTTTGATGCATCTGTACACCAAATTGCAGAGTTATGTTTTAGCTTTTTAGCTCAATAATCACTTCAAAGCGCAATAGGAGATCAAATTTGGTCTGCACTACATCCTACGGTGTTTGTAGGTTGAATCAAGTTCAGAATTTCTGAATGCCCGCGAAACTATATTCTGTACCATTTCAGTCCAGTGTCATCACACTCATTAGATCTTCTATTATGATTTATTTGTTCAGGGGAAGTAGGTCTAGTAAAGCTTTCATTGCTACAGATGAGGCGGTGTGCATAGCCCCCGTGATTACAAGACAGGCCATTCTCTGAAGAGTTTGAAGATTCTTTTGAATCGTTGCTTGTTTAGTCTTGACCCACCATAGTGAACCATATGTAATAATGGGCCTTATTACCATAATGTACAGCAAATGTATCATTTTTGGTTTTTCACCCCATCGCTGTAGGTTTACAGATTGTTTGTTCTAGGTAAGCGTTCCAATTAAGTTTCTTGTCCTCTTACTTTGTGACCTTAGATATTCGCTTCCTACGATTAGTTAAAGGTACCACCACAGTTTTGTCAGGATTGACATTGAAGCCTTCCCTCAGACAACATTGTACTATAGAATTGAGGGCGTCTTGGGCTAGGAATGATATTATGTCATATTTACCCCTAAAATTATTGATGAAACATATATATATATCACAGGGGTGGTTTTTTTGAATATGGCAAGTAAGTGTTGAAACACATGTCAGGTAACTGATAAATTAATTATGGAACAAAAAAAGTCTGTAATTTACAAATCTTTTTACCCCTTATGAGAATCGCTATAGTGTTTATTTATTTATTTATTACATCTTTGTACACCATTCTAACAAAATATATCAAAAATTATGTCGGCGTAACCTTGCGTACAATAACCCTTGTCGACCAAGATCGTCAGGAGGTCATCCACCACGATACACCATAGGATTTGCTGTGGTTACCGTTTCCGATTCGCTCCCTATACCTTCGGTGGTCTTACGGTTTTTGAGCTTGATCCATCTTATTGTGGGTATGTCGATACCCTTGTTGACGGCCCCCTTTTCCACGGTTTTGAAGGTTGTGTTGTCAAACGCACTTTCAAAATCTACGAAAATGCAATCTCCTTGTGCTGTAGTGAAGCTTCTATACCTCTTATGAGGTTATGAAGTACAGTAGATTCGCTCCCTATACCTTCGGTGGTCTTATGGTTTTCGAGTAAGGACTTGAACCATTTTATTGTGGGTATGTCGATACCCTTCTTGATGGCCTCTTTTTCCACGGTTTTGAAGGTTGTGTTATCAAACACACTTTCAACATCTATGAAAATGCAATCTCCTTGTGCTGTAGTGAAGCTTCTATGCCTCTTATGAGGTTATGAAGTACAGTGGATTTACCAGGTTCATAGGCAAACTGCTGCCTATACAATAACTCAAGCCATGACGGCGAACTTCCTAGGTGGGAAGATTGACCTCTTGCGGATCTCCTTGGCCGTCTTGATTTTGCTCTGGTGTTTGGTGACTGCCCTTCGGATTGCACGAGTCTTCTTCGGCCTCAGGTCAATTGGCTTGTACTTCTTGCCCTTGAAAAGCTTACGTAGATTCTCCTTTTGCTTTTGGTGCATAACAATGTACACACGAGCGATGGCTTTACGGACCACACGGATTTTCGACAGTTTTGATGGTGCTCCTCCGGTCACTTTAGCCACCCTCAAATTTGTCAATCAGTTTTAAGGTCAATGAGCTGTTTCTCCAGCTCCTTCTTGTCCTTCAGACGCAACTCGGAGCATTTTACCTTACTCATTTTGGCCGCTTATGCGAACGAAAATTCAATAGAGAGGATTTGCCTCTAGGCTACTGCTACTTATATAGTTGACTATAATTTTCTCCATGACTTTTAGGAGAAATAAGGTGAGGCTAATTGGGCGGTAGGTTTTGGCCTCACCGGATGGCTTTCGGACCGCTTTGGGGATAACTATCACCCTAGCCTCTTTCCATTCTTTTGGAATATAGCCTAGCGTAAAGCTGGCTTTGTATTATACCCAGCCCCTGCTGCAGCAGTGTAAGGAAAATGCCATCTGGGGTTGGTGCTTTGAAGGGTTTATAGCGACCAACTGCCCATTCTATAATTTCTTTGGTAATGAGTTTACCAGCTTTGCTTTTGCTTTATCTAGTAGGTAAAAATATGCTTCGTTGTGTAGATTGAGCAGTGTTTTCTTAGGAGTTCACAGATATCGAGCCTAGGAAGTGCTATGTTATTGGATTGGTCTTTGGACAGGACTTTGTAGAATTTGGCTTTTGGGGTTGTATCAGTAACTACCTCACAGAACGTTCTCAATTTTTTCCTTTTCGATTTCCCCAACTTCTTATTATATTCCGACAGTGCCTGGCCATAGGCATCTAGTTGCCTGTTTTTTTTTGAACTGTTGAAAGTGTTCCTGACTTGCTTCTTGAGGTGACCTAAATTTAGTTACCTAACACTAAGCTTGGGCGATTCAGTGCAAGGAAAATGCCATCTGGGGCTTGTGCTTTGAAGGTTTTATAGCTACCAACTGCCCATTCTATAATTTCTTTGGTAATGAGTTTACCAGCTTTGCTTTTGCTTTATCTTTTAGGTAAGAATGTGCTTCAATGTGTAGATTGAGCAGTGTTTTCTTAGGAGTTCACAGATGTCGAGCCTGGGAAGTGCATCTTAAGCAGCATACTGAGACTTTTCTTAAGCTCTTCTGAATAACTTCCATCAGATATTTTTATTAGCCCGATGCTATTACAGTGGTCTTTGGAAACGACTTTGTAGAACCTGGCTTTTGGGGTTGTATGAGTAACTCCCTTACAGAACGTTCTCAATTTTTTCCTTTTCGATTTCCCCAACTTCTTATTATATTCCGACAGTGCCTGGCTATAGGCATCCTAGTTGCCTGTTTTTTTTTGAACTGTTGAAAGTGTTCCTGGCATGCTTCTTGAGGTGACCTAAATTTAGTTACCTGACACTAAGCTTGGGCGGTTCCGTGCAAGGAAAATGCCATCCGGGGCTTGTGCTTGGTTTATAGCTACCAACTCCCATTCTATTATTTTTATGGTAATGAGTTTACCAGCCTTGCTTTTGCTGTATCTAGTAGGTAAGAATATGCTTCGTTCTGTAGATTGAGCAGTGTTTTCTTAGGAGTTCACAGACGTTAAGTGCGTCTTTAGCAGCATACTGAGACTTTTCTTAAGCCCCTCTGCATAACTTCCATCAGATATGTTTACTAGCCAGATGTTACTGGAGTGGTCTTTGGGCAGGACTTTGTAGAAACTGGCATTTTAGGTTATATCAGTAACTCCCTCACACGACGTTCTCAATTTTTTCGTTTTTGATTTCCCCAACTCCTTATTATATTCCAACAGTGCCTGACTATAGGCATCCCAGTTGTTGGTTTTCTTTGAACTGTTGAAAGTTTTTCTGGCTTGCATCTTGAGGCGACCTAAATTTACTTTTATACTGAATACTAAGCTTGGGTGATTCAGAGAAACACAATTGTTTTATCTTACAGACGATTGTCAGAACATTGCATTACAGTAAAGTGTAGAAAGTAACTGAAATATAGAGGAGATCTAGAAGGGTCAGGTCCTAAAATTTCTGGTGCAATGGAAAAAT
Source organism: Ontholestes murinus (assembly GCA_963969525.1). NCBI lineage: Eukaryota > Metazoa > Arthropoda > Insecta > Coleoptera > Staphylinidae > Ontholestes > Ontholestes murinus. The sequence goes on along the minus strand of OZ018399.1, from coordinate 11,538,682 downwards.
TCCAAACTAACATAAGAAGAAATTGCAAATGATTCTTCAAAATACTGGGAGCAGTGAAATTCTCTTGTATTGAACAACGGACTTCTGAAATGTATCTTTAAAAATTCAGAGGGTAGGGAAGAAACAAGGAAGATTGTCATACGTAAGAGGAGAATGTCAAAAGTGATGGAAGAAATTCCCAATGAATTTTTCGACGGACATTTGAATTTGTTGAAAACCGTTGAAAAAACTACGAGAACGTTTCTACTGGGTGAAATGTAAAATAATATTAGAAGAGTGAAAAGAAGTATGCATCGTTATTTATCGAAAATAATCTTTGATAATCGATGAGGTTAGGATCGATATCTTCATCTGTTTTTGCTTGCACCTTCATTATGATCAAAGTGACAGAGAAAGGTTATATAAGCTATTTGTTAAGCGCACTTGACAAGGAAACGCAATGCATTCTTAAGGATGGTTTATTAATATTCAGTACTTTAGTACTTATTTATTCGTAATAGTAACACTTTTTAGCACTGAAAACCATTAAGATTTATAGAAACTGAGCATGGATATACGCTAATATATAAAAATGGGTCGTTTTCTTATCGATTTCCCGTTTCCTCTAACCAATTCAATTTAGTTCCAAGTGACGCGATCCAACCCAGCAATAAAGGAATTAGTTACCACATCATCAATCACTGTTAGGATGCGCGGCAGTCGCAAGGAGCCGTAACCGTATGAAAACAATTGGGAATTACCGGGAGACACAATTGAAAGCAATCGTTAGGGAAAACATGTACAAGTAAGTGGTGGGGGGATAAAAGTTTAACGTAAGTAGGTAATTATTTTATTAGTTAAGTAAGTGGATGGTCAGAATAAATGTTCTCTCAGTTCCTAAGCTACGGTCCGGGCAATCGATCAGTCGAATCGGCCCAATAGGGACATTAATCTGCTACTTAATTGATGCGACTTCCATTCCCTGCACATCATACGTATTCATTAGGAAATTATCTGCTAATAGCGGCAATAGCTTGAGTAAATCGTGTGGAACCGATGTCCCGAGAAAAACATTCGAGTAGGGGACGGGTAGACAATAGTGTGTATTACTAATCATCCCCTCAGCCTAAATCAATGCCCATATTTACGACCCGATGTATCACGATATAGGCGATTATGCAACGCGTCCATGTTACCTCCGTGATAATTAGATAATTAAAGGTTCGATAATCTTCCGATCAGCGTGACGCGTATAGGCTTGGTATCGATTTCCCACCAAGAGATTTCTATAAATAAGAGCAATCCTATTCCGGGGATGCCCCATCGGTCATCCCTAGATTGGTCCCGATGCATCACTTTTTGCCGATCTAATATGATAATTGAATTTTATGTTAGGGTCTAATGGTCATTCACATATTTCTTTATAGCTTTTATGTGTTTGTTTTATTATGATTTGCACGTTTAAGGATTATGAAATATGCCCCATAAAACGCCCCAGAGTTGTTTTTTTTTTTATCGTCGCGTCCGTGATATTTATGCGGGGTTGCTCGTGTCCGGCGAATGGGATTAAAATTAACGCAAATCTGTACTTAAACAACTTCTAAATAAATATTTTAAATTATAAATAAAATAAAAAATTATTTTCTCTATTAATCACAATGATATATTTTAAGTCACTATAAATCTTATTAAGACCTGATCATTATAAAAATAGAAGTAAATTAATAAAACGAAAAACACATATGTTAATACAGAAAAAAAAAACTAAATCAGTCTGTTCGTTAAGTAGGGGAATTTCGGGATTATAATTTGCTTTATGTACATCGAGTGATTCTAGTTAGTACAAGTCCCAGAAAAGGTGAAAGTAATTACCTGAAGTATAAAAAACAGTGGGGAGTATACTAAATCAGTGTGTTCGTTAAGTAGGGGAATTCCAGGATTATAATTTACTTTATGTTCATCGAGTAATTTTGGTAAGTCCAAGTCTATTTTGGTCTCAATTACCTGAAGTAAAAAAACCGTGGGGAATATACTAAATCAGTCTGTTCATTAAGTAAGGGAATTTCGGAATTAATTTGCTTTATATTTATTCTATCTAGTAAGACAATTTTGGTCCCTTAGTCAGATGCACGTACATTTTCAATTAAATATTTTGCAAATATAGATTTATTTCGTTTCCTTTGTTGTGATTGAACGTGTTCTTTTAATTCAGTTTTGTTTATATAATAATTTTGAAATGTATCATGAAGCAAACAAATAAGTATTTAAAATTTTTAAATAATTAGGGGTGAAATACTGATAAATCCCGTAAATAAAGCAAAACGACACCGGCTAAAACAAATACACCAGCGCTAGTTAGCCTACGAATTATTGACGAATTTTAATTACTGCGTGTATAATAATTCCTGTTTATTGCGTTAGAGTGATTGGCTTCATTTATTTATTCATTTATTAAAATAATTATAATTACTAAACCTGATTCCGCTGGTATTTAGGCTACGTATTGACGCTACATAAATTTATTTAATACTGCCAATTTTGCATATACATATTTACTATTATTCCATTGCAAATTAAATTTCGACTCGTGGAATTGGCATTTTTACAGTTCGCCATAATTAATTGTAACAGTGCTTCGAAATTTTAAGCAAATATTACTGATATAATTAACAATGTTTCAGTTGATCCACATACTTGTAGTATTCATATAAATCCAGCTTATTTTCAGTTATAAACTCCTGATAAAAATGAAGTTATATCTACAGTTATGATTATGGCAAATAAACGTATTTAGAATTTTTGGAATTTCCAATTTCAATTGTGCATTTGCGTGAAATAATGAATACCTCTCTTTTCACTAGCACTTTTTCCTAAAAATTAAAATCTAGCACTGTAAAAAAGGGGATATTAATAAGTAGAAAATCTACAGCTTTGTTATTATTTTAAGTACACTTAAAAAAAATTGAAATTGAATCCTACGATAGGTTAGTCGATTTCCTATGAAAACATAATATTTTTAGTAAATCACAGCATGGCTTTCTGAAAATTCGTGTAACGGAAACCGACTATATTTTATGAATACCAAAGATCGAAGCATAAGCTTCCATTTTTGTAGCAATATTTCATTATCTACGCTGCAAAAGTCGAGATTTATGGACTTTTGCAGCGTAGATTTTGAAATGCTACAAAAAATTGGAAGCTTATGGTATCTGGTATATAACCTTAATTGTCCAAGTGGAAAATTATGGAGTTTAATGCTAATTAATTCCATAATTTTCCACTTAGACAATTGGAATTCTATTTCTCAACTTCCACATCTTGGACAATTGCAGTTCTATTAATTTTCACACCTTGGATACATAAGCTTCCATTTTTTTGTAGAAGAAAATTTCTCCGAACGTGGGTATTCCTCAAGGCAGCATTTTGGGGCCTTTATTTTTTATAACATTCTTTTGGGCATTATCTTTTATTGTTGAACACTACAACCCGATGAAGTCACTGTATGTTAAAACATCTTGTTCTACTTTTATTGTTGACCACTACAACTTATTGAAGCCACTGTTTGGTAAAACAGCAACCATAAAAGTGAAACTCCCCTAACTGTTTCTTTTTATTATAAAACTTCGTTTGTTTCAAGTGGTGTATTTATGAACTACCAATTACTTTTTCGAGTAACATCATCCATAAATAAATTTTATATTCTTCGCTTGATTTAAGAGGAAGCAGGCGTAATTTTTAGACACGTGGCAATAAAACTTCGTTTGTTTCAGGTGTGGTTTCAGAACAGGCGGGCGAAGTGCAGGAAACACGAGAGCCAGATACAAAAAGGTAAGGCGCGAGCGAGGCATTTTGGATAAGTTCGGGGCGGCAATGCATCTCAGTGAATATTTAATTTGTAATAAGGAAATGGCGCGGGGAACGTTGTGTTTAGCGGATGAAATAAATATGTTGTAGCTTTGCGGTGGAGAATTGAATTTGCGAAGTGGAAACGTATCCGGATGTAAATGCTGCGAGCATTAAGCGGGCGAGTAAGTAAAATTGTAGAATCATAAATTCAAGTTAGGGCATTAAACTATTTAGAAGAGCCGGTAATTTGTTACAGAAATGATCTTTAAACCTCGACTCGACCCTCATAATTTTAACTGCTATGAATATATCATGCGCCCTGTCCCCCTCTCGCAAATCTGCGGTGAATAATCGAGTTTATATACAAGAGTGCGCTAAAAAAATACTGGTTACGAAAAAAAAGTTTTCAATCAAATCAAATAATTCCCCACGAGAGCAATTTTACGGGGCTCACTCATTCGAATATACGGACTACAAGATGACTGGTCCAAGTCTATACGGACTCCAGGGGGCACTAAATTACACTTAGTGCCGTACACTCACATCAACACTGCACCCTCCCGCCCTGTACATACCCCTTATACCCCGGCAGGGCCTGTCTGTCCGCATACGCGCTCCTTTTGACCAAATTACATTTGCAAAACAGGGGTTAACACTGCAAACCCGACCTGCACCGCTTAAATATATGGCCCCCCATTAAATTATTATATCATCAACGTACACCTACTCAAAAACCTCACACTAAATCATTCCTCATACCGCCACACCCTTCGCCATTTCATTTGCAAAACAAACTTATTTGCAAATTTGTAAACAAAGTAATTACTTAAAGATCTCTAATTACTTCTAAAAAACTATGTTTACAATCCAAATTTAATAATAATAATTGTATAATATGAAGCCACAGTATGGTGAAATAATTGCACAAAATCTAAACTTTTTAAAATTTTGACATCGTATCATAACCTAAGATAACCCTTTGTAGTTACAGGATTCCATAGTATATACTTATGTACAACCAAAACAAATTCTATTTCGCAAGTGATGCCTTAATTTTATACCTCTTTACTTCTTATTTTTCCTTTGTGTTTTATTACTAAACATAAATATCGCATTTATATCAGTATTTTTCATAGGAGTCATATACTACATATCAGTTTTTGATAAAAGCTTTTGATGAAAATTTTTGCTTGTAGGCATTAAAAAAACGCATTCGGCGCTAAATTTATTGCTCATGCACTTTGGATAATTCTCAGTAACTTCAGGTCCTACTTTTAAGGTACCTTTTTTAACCTATTTCATTAAAATACATTATTTCCTTCCATGTTTCAATACGAAACATAAATACCGCATTGGATATTTGCATCTGTATTTTTAGTTTTTTCGTAGCAGCCAATAAATTTTTGATAATAACTTTTAAAAAATTTTTGCTTTTAAATTTTGGGAATGGACGTTAGGTATGTGGGTTGTCAGAAGGCAGCACTCTGACAACCCGCATCCCTAACGCAAATTTCGACTTTTTGTCAGTGGAGTTAGCTATAACGTTTTGATGCCCATTCGCCATTTGTGTTGTTTGCAGTGATATGAAACATTTCATTTCAGTGTGATTATTTTTTTTACTTTCTACGTGGATTATCTCAACGAAATACCATCAAAAACCACTGTATATGGATGGTATACGGAAAGTGATGAATTCCGTGAAGGTCGGTTGTTTCAGAAAACATTAATGCTGTGCATGAACTGATTTTGCAAGATCGTCTTATGACTTATCATGAGATTAAGGCATCCTTGCCACTAATGCTCATTAGTGCGACCAGCATACATTACTGTCAAAAAAATGGTTCGTGTTGAATACCACATAATTTAACAATCGAGTCGGTTAATACTCAAGAAATACGATTGCGGTGCTTCAAAACACGTCTATGATATCGTAACAGGTGATACACCATGTGTATGATCTCGGAAGAAAACAGCAGTCGTCTGTGTGGGTCTTTCAAAATAAGCCAAATCCAATAAAAATTGTTTGCACAAGAATCACACAGTTTGTTGTTTTTTTCATCGATTCAAACAAAAGACTTTTTGAGAACTGAAAAAGTTCAATTGATTTGGCACTTCACCTGGTCAACGTTTTTCAACGCCTGGAGAAGCGTTCATCAAAAATGCTTGTAGTCCTAGCAAATTAAGGAGCTTTCACAATTTATTTTCACACGTTTATACAAATTCATAACTAGTTTTGATTACACGATCATTTTCTTTGATTAGAGGAGAAGAAATCTATCACGGACACTCTTATAGTAAAATATTTACACCGACTCCTACCGACTATACCAAATCCTCTAGTCATATGTCTAGTGAAATAATCGCTAATTTTGAGAATCGTTCAAGTGGGGCTCTTCCCAAAAGTAGCAGCATCATCTAGCGGATTACGGTGGTTAAAAGATTTGGTTACCAATTAGAATCGTACGAGGCCTTTCATATTTACTATCAACAGTGACATCATATTTCGGAATTTCGGAAATTTCATTCCGAAAGGAGGACTCTTCATATAATTTGCTGGAAAAGTTTACAGCAAACTCCAAGACACTCCGATTCTTAATGTGACAGTGTGCATTCCGCATACACGCATCTCAGATCGACTTTTTGCAGCCTAATCATCTCTTTTGTCACAGATAAAGATAAATATTTTACGTTGCTGATGGACCACAATTTAAAAACGAAGCTCTGGCCTTTTGTATCTAGTAAGCGATTGTTTTGGCCAAGAATGATGCTGGCTTGTTTAAAAAAAAGACCTTTATTGGCATACAAATATTCATATAAATATAATACTATACACTTTCTTGCTTTTATTACCTTCTAACTTCTTTCTTCCACTTCAATCTCATCAGAATATCTACCCCGGCCCCATCCTCTCTCATCCATTCATTCACTTTTTTGTTTCTTCCCACCCATTCCTCACACACTCCCTCACATCTGCTAAATGTCTCCACGTATCCTTTCCACTCCCACAGAGCACACATCTAATATACTTTTCTCCCATCCAGCCCTTCCTTCCTCTCTCGCCTTACCCATATCTTGCTCTTTTCCTCCCTACTGAGTTCGCTGTTACTTAGGTATCTTGGCGTCCTCCGGTGCACCTGCCACCTTTCAAACAAATCATTATATGCACTTCTTGCAATACATCCCTGCCTTTCCTGAATTTTCACTTCCTTCCCCTTCTCTTTCACCCAGGCACTCCACGCTCTAACCATTCCTTTACTTCACACTCCGACACCCCTACCCTTTCATTCATTTTCCTTCGCTCTACTCTCCAATTACATTTCCCCATTTCCATTTCCCTCTTTCACCAGCCTTTCCTTCACTAATCCACACACTTTCATCTCATAACTCGCCACTCTCTTCATTGCCTCAATCTGCAGACTCATTCTGTTGGTTTCCTAAAACAGTATGTACCGGGGTGTCGACTTTTCAACCCCTTCTCTAAGCATTCATACCCACTTGTCCCCCATACTTCCACCCCATACATTAAAATCGGCCTCACACATGCACTCCACAGTTTACATGCCAGTCTGAAATTATTCGCCATCCATTTTCCCCACTTCTCCCACACGCTTTCCTTGCCTTCCCTTGCACCCACTTTATATGTTCCACGTATCCGCCCGTACTTTTTAAAATGAAACCCAAATACTTAAATACTCTCTCAATTACTTCCCCCTTCCATTCAAGCTCTTTCACTCTTCCTTCCCTTCCTTTATTTCTAAATCTCATCCACTTCGTTTTCCCAACGTTCGCCCTCAGTCCTCTCTCTTTAATTCATTCATATCCTTATCTATTCCCACTTTCTGCTCCACAGTTTGTTTTTGTTTCCCCTTATTTACTTCTCCTGCTCTTCTCTGTTCTGGTAATCGTAGTATCTTTTTACTTCTGCTAAACACGTCGACCAGCTCCCTGGCTTCTTTGCTATTTCTTTCTCTTTTCCTCTCTGCGTTCATTTGTCTCACTTCTGTTCTCGTATACTTGTTTTTAATCAGAGTTAATTTTGGAGGAAATACATGAATCGCCATTTTCGCCCATTTCTGGTAACTGTCGAGGATAGCTTAAAGAATATTCTTCTGATGAACCTCCTCTACAAAATAGAGCTGTGTCGTCAGCGTATTGAGCGAACATTACCGGAGACAGATTCGGAATATCGCAAGTGTGGATGTTGTACAGTATAGGACAGACGGAGCTTTGAGGAATGTTTATACAAATCTTACGCTCCCTTTTGATTTTGCAACAAATCTTTCTGTTTCCAAGAAAGTATTGTAGTACAAGAATCTGGCCAGGTTTTTAGGCAAATTAAGATTGATAATTTTTAAGTGGGGCCATCGTGCAGAACCCTATCGAACGCTTTTGATTCGTCAAGGAAAACTGCAGTTGTGTCGCGTTTTATCATCAAGTCCTTCATGATGAATTTAGTCAGTTAATAAGTCGGCCAGAAAACCAACCTGGGACTTCGGGATGATTTTTAGGCTTCAAGGAAGTAGAGTAGAGTAGAGTTTTTTCGACTAGTTTGCCAAGTACGGTGAGTAGCTGGTGGGACGGTAGGCGATTTGCCTGCCTTGAGGATGCTAGTCACAAACCGAAAGCAAACTTTCCAAACATTGCGGTACTGGATCTGGATTTATTCGAGAGAGTTCCGCTGCACGTAGACCTCAATGGACCCTTTGTACGTCCCCCCATCCGAGTCCTCATTCATTGATACAGTCAAGCCAACCCAAGGCATTGTCAAACACCAGGACTGCATCAAGAGGGACTTTAGACATCCCTCTCTCATTGTGGATTCTCGCAGGTTGGATAACATCGGACAGTCTAGAAGTACATGCTCAGCGGTTTCCTCTTCCTTATCACACCCTCTGCAGGTAGGACTAGATTGTAGTCCCACTCTGTTCAGGTGCGATCTTAAATTGCAGAGCCCTGTTAGGAGCCCTACAACCTTCCGGAAGTTTTCTCTGGACAGTTACATACAGTATCAGTTTTGGTGTTCATTGCGATGAAGTTTTTTAAAGACCCTACAGCCAGTGTGGCATCTGATTGATGCAATTTTCACTAGGGTAATCAAGTCTACCAGGGAGGGCAGCAGGTAGGGGTATCGTTCGCCCGGATGCCTTCCTCGCCAAACCATCTGCTATCCTGTTGCCTCTGCTGTTGTTATGTCCTTTTACCTAGCATTGGGTCACCTTGTTGTTATGCGCCACTTGTTCCATGGCTTCGCAACATTCCAGCGTTAATGCTGAGGTAATTTTACAGCAGGCAATGGACAAAATTGATGCTCTGCTGTCCGTTATGATGTATATGTTTTTTCCCTTGATCTTCTTGCCTTTGCTGCTTATAATATATCCACGAGTTCCACTGTTATTGGTGTTATCATTGTCTTACCTAGAGTAGTACTATTTTTCAGGGACAGGTTTTTGCAGAAAATTCCTACACCTGCTTCTGCTTTCGTTGATGACCCATCAGTGTATATAAGAATGTCGTTGTGTTTGCTTCCTTCTCCTGAGTCTTCGTATCTCAGGTCTATTTGAAACTTTCTAGTGAATATGTGAATATTTTCAAGGGATATTGTCCACCGGCAATCTCGGGATTTCTTTTCCTGAAATCCTCTAAGATTTTGTGGTGTTCGCCTCTTCCGTTGCTTACAAGCCATCCCTTTGTTGCTCTAAGCCGCCGCTGCTGCATATTCTCTGATAAATATGTCCAAAAGTGACAGGTACAGCAGGGATTCTCAATGGAATCCCTACTACTTGCGATGTTCAGAAGAGAGTGAAGTTTTCTACCATCGCGGTTGAATTAACGTCGATACCTTTTCATATTTTGAGCTGCTTTATGAACTTGTTAAGCTCTTCAGAAGTGGCCGGATGAAAGGTCCACCTCCTCTACAAAATGGAGCTTTGTCATCAGCGTATTTGGCGATCATTACCGGTTTTCGGAATGCCATAAGTGAGATGATATAAGTGTCAAAGGGACGTTTAAATCCTACACTTGATTTTGCAACAAAACATTCTGTCGCAAAAGTCGTGCAAGAGTAACCAGATATTCGGAGAAATTGGGATGAATAATTTTATAAATAAGACCATCGTGCTTAACCCTTTCAAACCAGGTATTCGGAGAAATTTGGATTGATAATTTTATAAATAAGACCATCGTGCTGAACAGAAACAGAGTTTAGGTTAATTCAACTCAATAGCTTCAAGTATACTATATCTGGTTTACACCACATTTTTGGCCCTTCAATTTCGTGGGCTTTTCATTGCGTGCAATCGAAGAAATAAAATATAAACAGCAAAATTTCGTCTTTTGTTTCAGGAATGATGTTAAACAACCACAGTCCACCATCGAGCACACCTTTGGAACCATGCAGAGTGGTCCCATACATGAGCGTTCCTGCCCTACGGGGGTTGACCCTGCCTACAGGAGCCGTCTCACTGTCGGCCTATGATCGCCTGACCCTTGGCCCTTTTCCCCAACCAGGAACTCCGTTCTCAGCCTTCGATTCCGCTTTTATATCAGCTGCGCATCAGGTGAGCAATCAAAACTTCACATACAAAATATATCATTTTAATCGCATTATTTACAAAATTTTCAGTATGCCGCCGCTGCAGTATCCGTGGGCAGCGGATCGGCGGCCAGCATCCTTTGCCACCCCCAATATCCCCTCGGATTCGCGGCTCTGGCGGCGGCGCACAAAAATTCCAGCATCGCGGACTTGAGGCTCAAGGCCAGGAAGCACGCAGAGGCTCTGGGCTTGGCCCCCAGAGAAAAGACGACATAATTTTTTTTAACACGAGTCACGCGAAATTTCAAACTACTCTAGTGATACTATGCAAAAAAAAATACTTTAATTTTACGTCGTGTATTTAATACGATTTGCTTATAATTGTAAGTGAATGATATTGTAATTATTTTCAGGGTTTAAACCAAAAAATTAAAATAAATAGCATGTTTCTAATCAAATGAAAATGATTATGGCGAATGTTACTATGTTGTATTTTATTTTAAAGAGTAATTAAATAATTAATTAAAGATAATGGTTGCGACCGTTACTACACGGTAATCCATACTTACACTGAATTGAAAAATTTTCTATGTTTTTCAATTCAGTGTAATTAATTAAATTGTTATTATTTATTATATTGCTAATTGAGACTGGCTAAAGTGGCCTAGTTGCCGTGGTCAAGAAGGAACAATTCTTAGAAGAAGATATTGCTAATTGACGGTCGAAAGTATTTTTCTACACAGCCACGTAAAGGACTTCTATATAATTAATTTATTATAAAAAAGTATTGCTTTAACTTGAACATTTACGCCGATGTATTTGATATTATTATTTTTTGATGATAATTTATTTTTAATATTATTACTAAAACAAAGAACGCATTTTAATGTCAGTGCGGTTTAATCCTTGAAATGCTCGTAAAATGTGAGAAGTTTTGAAATGTGAAACTCTAATAATACTAATATTGTGTTAGTTTATAATTATAAGCAAACAATTAGGATTTATGCTTGTGGGTATACCGTTATTGAATGAAGTGTATCAATCATGTCCTAAGTCGTAAGGAAAATCAATTATCCGGACGTGAATGAATCGCATGGGAAAATTGATGTTCTGCCGGATTAAGTCGAGGCAAATCATTTTCAGGGCATTTTATTTATTGAAACGAGTATTTGCAAGACATTTAATGTATTAATGTTACTATATTTATATTTATGAGAAGGATTAATATAACGATGTAAATAAATCTATGGATTATGTAAAAACAAATAAAACTTTATTTATAACCGAAGCGATGGTTTTTTTCTTCTTCGGGGCGCCTTTTATTAATTACACGTCCGTCCCGCGCTTGGAGACAAATGTATGTAATTGGTAATCGGAACTGACGGTTCTTCTATATTTTGGCTTTGAGATGATATTGAATCAAACTTAGGCTGTCAGTAACAATTACTAGCTGTTCTCCTGCTGATTGGACGTAATTAGATTAGTGGCTACGAACTAGCTGTACAAACAAGGGTCAGCAAAGCAACTGAACTCGCAACGTCACAATCAAAGTCCTCCCCTAATGCCGAACCCTTGTTATACACTTTTTAGATTTGTGCACCGCCACCGCATTGCAATAAATTTTTGCAAATTACGTTTCTATCGAATTAAATCATTACCGCCGCTCCCAAGGGTACATATAAATTTATACGGTTCTTTTATTTCAGCGCAAACAGAATCCAGTCATGGATTTAATCCTGTTAATGAATAACAAATATCCCTCCGTATTATTCAAGTACTTTAACGTTAAGGGGATTTTATCAAATATCAATAATAAGATGTTTTACAAAATTTATAAAAATAAATAAATTTAATATAAGTTTCCTTCTCATATATCATTAGAAGGAAGTTAAATTACATTTATGGTACAATAATAAATAATAACTCAAATCAAACTCCGGTTTTGAATATTGCCGTCATCAATGTGTAGCGATGATACGACGAGTAAAAACGTCATGCTGAAGACTTCAAAGATACTCCGACAATTTAAACTGTGATAATTTAATTTTTAATGATATTTGTTTTGGGTCTATGAAGGATGCTGAAGGGTTAAACAGCCACATGGATAACGCATTGATTTACGATTAGCATTTAATTACTAAATATTTACTACACAAGGGATGGCGCTCTTGAGTGCAATCATATAATAAAAATCACTTCATCACCTTTAATCTTAATTTGTAACGGATTAATTACACAGCGAAATATTTCTGATATTTTCTAATTCCACTTAAGGGAGTTAAATGAAACCCTGTTCCATCATGACATTTCACTCTCGTAGTACTAGAGTTAGAAGGCACTATCGTCTAAAAAATGCGCTAGTTACTTTAAAAAATTGTCCCAATCACTCTAATGTGCCATTTTTACATCTTAATAGCGAAGGGTACCAGTCAACAATCCAAATGCTAATGATGCACTATCGTTCAACTGCAACCATGTTCACATAAATTTTCTATTTTAGTTTATTTACAAGTAACCCAAAATACATATACCACATTAGTTATTATTCGTTTTAGGCAACCCAAGATACTGCACGTTTGTTATAGGCTTACACCCTAGGCAACACAAAAAGCACTCTCTAGAAAAAAAACGTTATTATTATATATGCGATTGATCACAATCATTGTTTTAAGTTAGTATCCCACTCTTTATTGGTAATTATAATTGATTGTGATTTTAATAATGAGTAATAAACAATGAAAATTGTTCAATGGTTGCGGTTCACTTCGTGATTTATCTTGAACATTTAAATAAAACACTTTCTATGTTGATATCACACTATATTTTTACCAGTCATTCGACTTCACCTTTTGATCGAAACTCGGTCACTGGTAAAAATATAGTATGATATCAAGAAAGAAAGTATTTTATTTAAATGAAAATTTTGTTTCCTTTATACAAATCATTAATTAAAACAATTATTGTAAAGACAACAAATAAATTATGAAAAAATAAATAATTAAAATTATACTATAATATTACCTTAAGATTAAATCAAATTTATAACAATACTTATTAATAAAATTCCTAGATGGCGCTGATATTACCTATGTAGATTTATTATTCCAACTAAACCAAAGACATAAATATTCACTAAATAAATTTTAAAATAAAACAAATATTTTTATTCCTTATTCGAATTTTATTCACATTATTAAAGTATTTTCATATGTATAATAAGTAAATAAACGAATTATTCATACTTGAATGAAAAATCATTACAAAATGCAAGTAAGATTTATTGTATTAAAAATGTTCTGTTAATAATTCACAAAATATTAATACAATACTTAAATTTCTAGAAAAAAGAAAACAAAAGAAACAACGGCATAAACAGTTTAGATAAGTATACTAAGTTTTTTAATTATAAAAAATAGAACTACGATACAATCAGGGACGCATTTTATATTGATTGTTTTCAAAAGTTGAACAGTAGAACACATTCACAAATGATATCACTAAAGCTTTTTTAAATTTTATTAACGCATTATAGAATAACTTAAAGCGTTAAAATGTACAGTATTGATTATATGTAAAAATTATAATACAAAAAGATAATGTACGTGAAATAAGTCATCGCCTGCTTCTTAGATGGCGCTAGGTTACGTATTAGGAATACTGTATCTAATTTTTACATTATATTTACGTATATTTGTTTTATTGCATTTTTGCTATACTATTTCTCAATTTTCCCATTATTTAAGATATAAAAGAAAGAATAAAGGTGGAAAAGTTACTAATTAGACAAGAATAACACATATAATATACTGCTTGATGGATTAATATTAATGTGGGCAACCAGAATAGATACTTGAATTATTGATTGTATGAAGAAAATCTGTAATACCTATCAAATGTTTTTCGCTTGTTTAAATTATCAATTGCAAGTTATATTTGTATTTTAAGGAATTGAAGCTCAAAACTGAATGTATTTCAGGTTCAAAGCAAATGGTTCATGTGATTAAAACATATGTATTAATCCATCCAACAATTATATATCTTTATCAGGTTCAAACAAAAAAATGCCACTATATAAATAAAAAACTAAATGGGGAAATTTTAGAAACTGTTTAGCAAAAAGTACAGCCAACAGTAATTGGGTTTTAAATCATTTGTAATGCTTACGTTTCATTAAAAAAATTACAATATAGTTTACTGTTCTTGTACATGTTTAGATTAAAAAAAAAAACATGTAGCTTATCAGGGGTTAAAGTCTGGATTCTTTCGCAGGATCACGAATCCTTCCATAATGGGTGTGAGGCTAATGTACTCTTCCGTCGCTAATTCTGCCCTCTCGCCAAAAGCTAACAACACAGGCGTTGTGTGAGTTTGGAAGCCGGTTATGGTCTTGGGCTTTCCTGCTTGACCGACAACATCAACGGCCTAAAAAATAAAATAATGTCAATTATAGTTGTTATATCTAGGAATATAAAAAAATAATAAAATGCAATAAAGTCCTTTATGTACTTGTAGTAAGTTAACTAATAATTTAAAAATGACGAACTTTATCCATAACTAGCGTTTACTTACCAAACCAACTCTCACTGGTACAGGCAATGGATTTAAGTCTTCATCAAATGTGACTAACATACGGGGTTGCATTGCAGCAGCTAGGGTGTACAGGAGGTAATGTGATCTGCCCAAAATAACTATAAGAAATAAAAATTAGTTATGTTATAAAATAATGGCGTTATATAATCTTACTGTTCTTAACATCTAGGAATCCTACCAAAGTTGCCATCAATCCAGCGACAGCAACCGGGCTGAGGAGCTGTCTGTCACTGTGATAAGGACTGAGAGACAGTGTACCCTTACCCAAATGGGTCAAACCTTGAGCTATTCTCACCATGAATAGATTATTGGGGTCTTTCGCGTGGAATTGAGCTAACTGACGTAACATCGCCGCTAATCTAAAAAAAAACGAAAGAAAACTTGTAATTACAGATTTAATATGGGAGAGTTAATTATAATTTGTATAAATGCAATTTAATAAACCATTTATGTTTGAACTAAAACTCTAATGTCTGGATTCAATTATCAAACATGAGAAGAAATAATACACCATGTTTTAACCACTAAAAATCTATGTAAATATAAATGTATTACAAAATTATTGTTCTAAGTAAATATTAGTTTTAAATAATATACATATACATATTACACAGAGATTAATTTTTTGTAACTATGAATAAATTTAAAAAATCACATTCAGTATTTCATGTATGTGAAAGTAATATGCAATTTCATAAAAATAAACTATAATTATAGTTATAATGTTACCTGGCATTATTAGTTCCAGCTCCGACTAATCCCATAGCAAAGATAGCATTATGGGCGACCTCTGAATCACTATCATGAGAGAACTTGCTCAACGTGTCCAGAATACTGAGTTTCGGATTAGATACTGAAATTAATCCTAGTGCCAAGGGAACGGCCCGTCTGATCGAGGGCTCGCAGTACCTCAGCAAATGACCGAACGTACGGAAAGCCATCTCGCTTCCGATATCTTCTCCCATCGAGATTAAAGCTATGCCAAGTACGGCGACCGCCTGTCTTGAAGACAAGTCCTTCTCCTTCTCTTCCTTTTCCTTCGATTTATCCTTGTTTTTGTCATTCCTAGACTCGTCCTTATCAGTCTCGTAGTGTTCTGAACAGATGTGCAGAAGCTGTTGCACTTTCAGTACATTCCCTGTACCCGCGTAAGCGCACACTTCAACCATGGTGATTGCCATTGATTTGAACGGCTCAGGGATTACTTCTAAGGTTGCAACCACTGCTTCGACTTCTTCCTGACGGCCTAAGTAACATAATCCCAAGCCCAATGGTAAAAATCTACAACAAAAAATTTGTTCAATAGACAGTTTTCTTAAATTTTATCAGTACTGAAAGGAGGGTACAAATTATTGGTTTAGCCTAATATTTAATAATAATAAATTATTTTGTTCATAAACCCTTCTAATAATTATTTAAATGGACCTTAAATTTTGTATCTAAATTTGATAGGGTTTAAAATTACTATTCATACATACCTAGCATACGTATCTTTAAGATCAGATTCTGGCCTTTCCAAAAGTGTTTGTATGATGGTCCCAGTGACCTCAGGATTTCCAGAACCAACGGCAATCATACCACAAGCCAAACCGGCCATTCCCACCACTTCCATATTAGATTTAGCATCTGTAAATACCGGGGTGAGGAGGCTCAGGACGGCTTCCCTGTTTGATCCAACATAAGCCAAACCTAATCCAACAATTGCACCCAAGCGCATTATGTTGGTGTTGTGGAGGACGTAATCTGAGAGCAGGGCTAGAGCCGGGTCACACTCATTCCTGACACCACAATTGACGATGCCACAAGCCAACAGGGCTCCTGATTTGATGTGGTCTTCAGACGAGTAGAGGTATTTGTCGATAGGTGTAAGACCACCATCGACATCCCAAAGGAGTACCTGTAAAAATATTCTTTAGTTGTTGAAGATTAATAGTGGACATTTTCCTTACAAGACCCAAGGAAGCTGTGGCACTCAACATTCCATGCTCTTTGTTTTTGAAAAGCCACTTGTTGCCATCTTCCATAAGTAGCTTGTCTTGGCCAAAAGCAGCATTGACAAAGCCATTCACAAAACTGGCGGCCAGATTTTGACGAGCTGAATCCACCTGACCACCACCAAATTGGGGCCTTGTATTTTCTAAATGGGACTTGTAAACATCCTCTGGTGTTTTTGGCTCCATAATATCAAGCTAGAAGATTAATAATTTTATTTACTTAGTACATTGAAAAATTTGAATGTTTTACTCACTTCTCTAGCTAAATTCAAGAAGTGGTTATTCAAGTGGCAATTTGCCATAATTTCTATTAAATCATCATACTCCGGTGTGGTCTCGTGAATTTCGATGTAGATTTGTTGACGCCCCAGCATAAATGCTAGTTGTTTCTGCATTGCCGTATCAGGACAAGACACGAATATTTCCTCAATGAGAGAGTTGACATTAAGCTGCATTGCTAACCTAAGGGCTTGTGGGTATTGCTTGAATTTCCTAAATAATTTTAAAGACGTATGGAGAAGTGTTGTGTTTTCTGGATCTGCCACATACGGTACACAACTATAAAAAATAAATTTATATTGGTACACAAAAAGTTATAGATAATATAGAAGTATAAAAAGTAAAATCAGAGAAATATTTGTGTCTAATTGGAAAATATGTGTTAAAAAAATTAAATAACTGCTAGTTAAATTTACCTTGTTAGATAGAGGCAGACCCTGTTATAGATATTTTCATCCACATATTCTTCGAGAAGATCAAGTCTTTCTATTTCCATGAGGAGGTCACATGCTTCAGCCTCAGCATTGTGGCTCATGTTGTATGGGACAATTTGCCTCGTTAGTAAGATGAGCTTCTCCTTCAGATCAGCCTCACCGTCTGCATCACATGACATGTCACTCCATTCCTGAGCAATTTCTCCTGCTAAATGCCTGTAAACACAATAAACTTGTAAGAATATATAAAGTTTAATTTATAATTTTTCTATTATAAATAAAATAATACAATTGTGTGTATAAAATTCAAATGCTTTTTTAAAACTTTTGAATTTGTAGGGTTTGTAAAGGTTTGTAAAGGTTGTAAAGGTTTTGTTTTGTGATTGATGTTTGAGGCCATTACTTAATAAAATAAATTTTGTTGTTATCACACACGATTAAATTAAATCAACAAAAAGTGTATTTTAGTGGTAGTAGTAGTAGTAGTGTTAGGCTATCGACCACGTGGTCCTTCCGCCATGTGTCATTTGTGTATTTGTGTGTGTGTAAATGAGCTTGTTACTTTAAAGTGTATTTTATTTATCTTGTTTTGTTTTTTATTTCTTTCAAAATAAAAAGTAAAAAAAATTTAACCTAAAATATTCCACATCATAATATTATTGATAATTTATAAACAATTTGGTTTTGTATATTCAAGAATTACAAGAATTCCTAGAAGAACTTTTTCATTACATGTATTCGAAACTTTTATTTTTTAAATTTAAAATATTCTGGGTAAACCAATTTGGAAAATTATATAGACATGAAATTCATTGAATTATTTGGTTTTCTGTAATAAAGAAAAAACAATTGCAAGATTTGTGTGTTTGATTTTCATAACAAAGAGAAAACATAAAAATTAAAAGTCTACGTAAAATAATAAATAAAACAACTTACCTCACATATTCATGCCCCCATTCACCAATACTGTTCAAGTCAGAGAGTAAGCGATACTTCAGACAATCCCTGCCTTCACCCATAGTCATAGCCAGCACAGAAATAACATCTGCACATTCCCTCTTAATTTCATCCTGAGTGAGTTTATCATAGATAGATTTCATCGTTGCATAATGAGGACGCATAAACTTAAGAGGCTTGGGTACTGATGTCATCGAAGTCGTCGATGCTCGTATCTGATTCCCAAGAGTCTTAAGCGCCGGGATGTACTGCCTATGATCATTTTCCTAAGCAAATTAGAATTATAAAATATTAATGAGGTAGGTTCAGCACAAATTAATTTTTAATTAACTACAACACAGTAATAAATAAAGAAATAAAAAATATCAATACATACCAGTAATCTCTCCACGCATAGATTCAGCTCTTCTTGCAACAACTTATCCTCTTCGGACTAAAACAAAAACAACGAATAATAGTAAGTTTAGTTTAAATATTACAAAAACTATTTAATCCCATTGTTTCCATTTAAGTAACATCATAATTATAATGTATTAAAAAATATTGCGATAAAACAAAAGATACATTTTGAAAAATTATAACTTAATGTTACTAATAACAACAGAATACAGATTAAAACTTGAGTGATAGTGTTAAAAACAGACTATTCAAATTTAGCAAATCATCTCGATCATAACCTTACTTTAAAAATACATCGTTGTTAATTTATAGTTTAAACGGGATGTAGTGAACAAATAATAAATCGAATAAAAGTAATGGTTTTTTTTCTTAATGACTTTATGGCATACAATTATTGGTTAGAATTTGGTGAATCATCAATTATTAAAAATTGTAAAATAAAATAACAATAACTGTTTAACTTATGCTTTCTTCAAGTAATTAGAGGTAACAGGGGTTAATATTTGGGGTAAAGGGGTATGTTTCACTCACCAAATCAGATTTTTCCTCGTCGGTTTTCGCGTCCACTTTTATTGCGACCTTTTCTTCGTCCCCCATGTTTGCAGATGTGTACTCTTCAAATCACAATTTACGTATTGAAGAAGAATAGGATGTTCCGGTATTTTTGTGTATTTTCTCTTAATAATACAAAAATACACCACCAGCCACAACGTTACGGTCTTTTGGTATTACCAACACAACAGCGCGAAAACTGTGTGCCTAGTCATGGAACAAATATTAGGTCTAATTTACTTTGGTCTAATAAGTTAATCGATTTCTTGATAGGATTTAAATTATTTATTTAATACTGGGCAATTGGATAACAATAAAATATATAATGATTAGGTAATTATATTTAGCATATTATTACAAATTTTCACTTCACTGACGAATTTAATATTAATATTCATAATGGTCTGGGGAGATATAGAATAACCAAACGTTAAATTTAAAATATAATTTAACCAATAATTATTATGATAAGCTAAGTAAATATCATATTTTATAGAGATATAATTTATTATTTCATGATTAGATTATATATTAGATATTTAAAATTTGCCCGTGTATGTCATGAATATAGCCATTATATAGTTTGTTTTCTAGTTGCTATAACCAGGGCCGGATTAAACTCTAAACAAATAGAATATTAAACTTGTTCTATATAATTCCTTAAAATAAATACGGCGTGTAATTACATTAACTATAACGTAATATTTAAGGTTAATTCAATAAGTAATCAATTTCAGTAAGTAACATATATAATATTTTATGAATAATGTATGCATACATTTTATAATTACGGTCCTGATTGTAATGACAGAAGTTTGATGCCAACTTCAGGCAGTACTTAAGTATCGATAAATGTATAAGGAAAATACAAGAAGACACTCGAAAATAAAATAATGTTATAAATACGAAAATATGCTGTACGTTTTTGACGGCACGTGAAGCGGTTCGTGGGAAAACTATCTGGAAAATGCGGAAGCTTTGCACGGAACAATCACCAATCTCATTGCCAATACACCAAATTTAATGGAGTGAGTTATTTATTTATTTATCAATTTTGCATCGAACCCAGTAAAAAATACAGGTGCAACCAGCCCCAGTAACATTCTATTACTGTTATTGCACCGACCACCAGGTGCACTTTGTTGTTTTCACTCAGAAAATTCCACATACAAGAGTGTGCATTGGAGTTAACCAGTCTTACAAACAAGACTAATTAGTACGTGCAACAAGTATGTATGTGGTTATCATTATTAAGGATTGGTAATTGGTTATGTTGTCAGCGTTTAATTAGAGCAGTCCGGTGTAACGAGTGTTTTTTTTTCAGAGAAGGGAGGGCTCCGCTCTTCCTGGCCTTTTGATATGGTCACCATGAATTCTGATAAGGTTACTGCTAAGCGCAAACCTGAAAGTAGTATTGGAGGATGCGCTGGTAGCAGTAATGATGAAACGGCTGTCGTACCATATCAGCCGTCCAATGTATCTGAAGAATCTCCCAACCATCTTCTCTATAAAAAAGTAAGGGCATTTTTTTGTTTTATAAAATTAATCAATTCAGTATTATAATATATTTACATTTAAATTATTTAAATTATTATTATTAAATTTTTAGAATTTAGAGTATATATAACTTTAATAGATAAAAATCATTTTTGTTTTATTTAGATGGAGAAAATCGTGGAGAAGATGCAGGACGAAACAACTGGAGTACCTGTGCGGACCGTTAAAAGCTTCATGTCTAAGATACCCTCGGTGTTTACTGGTTCTGACCTCATTATGTGGATGATGAAGAATTTGCATGTTGAGGACCAGACGGAGGCCCTGCACCTGGCTCACTTGATGGCTGCCCACGGATACTTCTTTCCCATCGACGACCACATGCTCACTGTTAAGAATGATAACACATTTTACAGATTCCAGACACCTTACTTTTGGCCATCTAACTGCTGGGAACCGGAAAACACAGATTATGGTAAAGTATTAGGCTATTTAATATTTGTTGAGTTTTGCATTGCTGTTAACTTTAAAGTCAGAGAAATAATTAGAATGCATATTGAATGGTTCAGGTATTGAAAGTTAATGTTTATTTTAAATGTTAATTTGAAGTGAATAATAATTGATGAAATGAAATGTGTCTGGTGTCTGGAATCAGGGAATAATCTTATTAATAGTTGTTTGCAGAGTGGTTATGTTGAAAACAAAATTTCAAACATACTTTAAATATTTTATGTAAATAATTTTATTTCTTAAAGAATTTCTAGTTCATGTTTTTTTATTACTTATAAAAGTAATACATTTTAATTACTTTTTTTAAATTTTATTAAACATAATGTTCTGCATTCAAAGACATATTTTATTGCTATATAATATGTTCTTATTTATTGGAGAAACCAAAATTTTCAAGTAGAACAGCTTAATTCACTTAGCAAACTTTTCTTACCTTTATTTATTTATTTAATAAAAAATTAGGATGGTAGGATCAAACAAGAATTTAAAAAAGCTTAACTGGAGCAAACAAACAAATTTGATGAAAGGATGAAAATAATGTTTTATACAAATAATATATTCAGAAACACAGTTGACAAGCTATCTTACCTGTAATTATTAATCTTTGTGAGAATTGCACATGTAGTGTATTTACCTCTTAATCTCTTCCAGCTGTATATTTATGCAAAAGAACAATGCAGAATAAAACGCGATTAGAATTGGCCGATTACGAAGCGGAAAACCTGGCCAGACTGCAGAAGATGTTTTCTAGGAAGTGGGAGTTTATTTTCATGCAAGCGGAGGCGCAGAGTAAAGTCGATAAAAAGAGAGATAAACTGGAAAGGAAGGTGCTAGACAGTCAGGAGCGCGCATTCTGGGACGTCCATCGGCCTATGGTAAAATTAAGATTCTTTGTTATTTAGATGCTATACCTCTTATCAATTACTAGCCCGGTTGTGTTAACACCACGGAAATTGATATAAAGAAGGCGTGCCAAATGAACAAGCCGATACACGGTGTCAAAAACATGCAGATCGGACCGAAAATATCACCCTCCACATCAGAGGAGAACAATAAGACATTAGAGAATCTGAAGAAGCAGATTGAGCTGATGAAGTCAAGGTTGGACAGGAGGAATATTAAGGTGTCCAAGGTCGCGGACGCTTGTATAGCTTACTTTGATCAGTATTTAGAGTACGATAGTTTTTTTGTGGCGCCGGAATATCCGAACCCGTGGATATCCGACAGTCCGGAGTTATGGGAGCAGGAGAAATTAGCTAAAGACATATCAGCTCGTCGTGTCAAAAGATGGGCCTTTAGTTTGCAGGAATTATTACAGGATCCTATTGGACGCGAACATTTTGTTAAGTTTCTAGATAAAGAATTTAGTGGAGAGAATCTCAAGTAAGATTTTTCTTCTAGTCCGTTTCTAGTGTTTGAGTTAATTATTTTTCTTAGGTTTTGGGAGGCAGTTCAGATTTTAAAAACGTTACCTCAAAGTGCGGTACAGGATAAAGTCCAGGAAATATGGGCGGAGTTTTTAGCTTCTGATGCCAGTTGCCCTATTAATGTTGATTCTAGGTCCTATGAAATGACTAAGAAAAATATGGAGAACCATGACCGTTGGAGTTTTGATTGTGCAGCTGTAAGTATATATTTTTATATAATAATTATTATTTAAGATATTATTAAATTATTTTGCTATCACAATCATGTCATCAAATTGTAAAAAATATATCATGAAAATTATAGCCTTTAAATAAAATGAAACACTTATTTACTTTGCTTGTATAACTCTTTTATTTTTTTTTGAGTATAAGTTTTGGCTACTTATCTTGCCTTTAAGTTTTGATAATGGTAAGTTAAATTGTCAAAACTATAATCAACAAAAAATATATGAGTTATATGAAGTAAACAAGTGTTTTATTCTTAATATCTGTACATAATTTTCCAAAAAGTAATTTATAAGAGAATTCTATTTAAATTTTATAACAAATTTTCTCCTTTTAGAATCAGGATTATTTTCGGTTTTTTTTTTTTTTTAGTGAAGTGCATTAATACATTTTTTTTTACTTTTAGGCTCATGTATATCAATTAATGAAAAGCGATAGTTACTCTAGATATTTACGATCTGAAATGTACAAAGAATTCTTAAACGGGTCAAAGAAAAAGGTGAGCGTAAGTAAATTTCTGTCGAAACTCATTTAATTTGATTAACATTGTAATCATAACATTAGTATATAAGTTTAGATATAACTAGATATATATTAACCGCTGGTGAGTATGTGACTGGAGCGGTATTGCCTAAGCTCTTAACGCATGTGCCACATTTGTCTTGGGGAATTTTATGTTTCATGTTATTGGTGTGGTACTAATCACATAATAATTTATATCAAAATTCCATACTGATTACTCTCTTAAAAAAATTAAATAATGAAATAAATAAGTTCATAATAGTTGAGGATTATTAAAACTCGTTATGTTATAAACAAAAAAAAAGGAGAAAAGTAGTCTTCTCGTGCTCAACATTAATAGGCTATTTTCTCTTTTATTAAATTAAGCCATTAGAAAAAGTTATTTTAATGCATTTGTCATGAAGAACTTTTTATTTTGTTATTTTATAATATTCTTCATGTTATCTTAAGGGTGAAATAGTAGGAAATAATATTTGTCATTTTTATATTTAAATTATGATAGTAACAAGTTGCTTAAGAACTTTTTTCTTTATTAGTGAAATTTGTAATTTTGTCTAGTTTTTGAGGTTATGACTACTTTTCCTAACTAATCTTAATGTGAAAATTATGAAGGATTTAATTCTGTATTTATTAGTCTATAATTAAATAGACGATAACTTGTTTCTTGTTATTTAATTGAATACAAAAGTTTAATGATCAGATTTAAGAATTATAAATTTTTCTTTACCTAATTTATGATTTATCGATTAAAATAGTTTAATCTTTTACACATTTATAACACAACAAATAGAATACTTATTTAAAACATAAACATTTGTATATTAAGCCAAAAACATTCTTTATATTCCTTGTATGCAACAAGTGAAAATTGGCAATTTTAAAAACATTAATATATTCATTAGTGAATCTTATATAATGTGTATATTTTTAATTATTTGCAGCTCGGATATTGTAGGGTATTTAATAAAAAAAAAGAGTCTGCAAAGAATGTTCTGAAACTATTCAAAAAATTGCTCTAGTGTGTATAACATTAGCTAAATTTATATTTTTACTTTGTGTATTTCCAGATAATTAAATGATTATTTAAACCAAATATAACATTAATAAAAAATATTTTCATGCAATTATGATACATAATTTAAAGCCCAGTGTGATTAATAACTTCAAAAAAGTAAAAATAATATTGGGGTCATATTCCCAGTGATTTGTTTGTGGAATTAGTGAGGCTACTTAATAATAAAAGTGTACTTTAAAATACAATTTCTTCATCTATTGCAAAATATGGTAGTGATAAAATCTGTGTTTAGAAATAATACTTAAATAAAAAGTCAAGAAAGATTTTCATAAAAAAACACTCAGGGTTAAATTCTAATCAATGTTTTTAATTGGAAGATAATTTATAAAAATGATGTTAAAATACCTTAGGTATGACGTTAGTCATGCTTATAGCACAATTAATTGTGATAAAATATAACCCATTGCAATCCAATTAATTTTACAACCACTTAAATTTGCTCACTTTATATCTGGATGGTTGTGAAATATTGGGTCGTAATTAAGGACTGCAAAGGGTTAATATTGAAACTTTTAGATAGTAATGTCCTATAACAATCATGTTCCCATATCAAAATTCACAACATACCACTTCTATGTGTATAGGTGTGTCCTCCTGTAAATTATAAGTGGAGTTTATAGATCTCGAACACAATCTCCTTGATTGTTCTGTGTGTAGTATTATCGATGTTACACGATGTGTATATTGATGTAATTAAAATTTTCCAAGACGAATGCGGCTGTATATGAAGGGGACATGTGAAATTGTGATTCAATCTCTACTTACATACTCGTCTCGATGATATTAACCTATGGGCCTATGCACGAATTATTATAATTTTAAACCTTTGCAATACATGGCACTTAACGTTAGTTTTTCTGTTTAAAGTAGATGGCGCTTATTTTTGGTAAGCTTCCTTAACATCTCTTTCTCTCTCTCTTAATGTTTTTAACATCTTGTTTTATGTATATTTGTATGGTTATATTTTTAGACATCGGTAAAGGGAATTCGTTCAATAGTCTCGTTTACTGCACGAAAAGAAACTATCACCTAGTCGAGTTTTGTCATAAGATTCGTTCACTTCTGGACAATACAAAATACAATTTATTGCAATTCATGTAACACACAAAACAAAAGATCGTATTGCTTAATATTATTCAATGTGCCATATTAATTAGCAGAAAGTCAGAAAGCAAAAAAAAACGTAACTTTGGTGCATGACCTTTAGGAACTTAAGAGGTATCCTCATGATTTATTGACCACCTGAATATTTACGTTTTACCTTAGCGAATAATTCATTTCTTATGTTAAGAGTCTTTAACTGGTTGTGAGAGATAAGTGCGTAGATACTATCATTATTGTATAAAAGGCGAAACGCAACCATTGTCACCTGTCTGTTTAAAACAATCTGTATAATATTTTGTATTTATTAGAAATGTGATATCTTAAGGTATAAGAGTTAATTCATGTTATACGGGCCGAAGAACTAAAAAGTACACCCACACTTCATTTTGACACATCTATTTAAAACACGAGAACTAAAATGGGAATTTCACAAAGTTTCTGTTTTGGTGATAAAAAGAAATACCTGTCTCATAGGTCTAACACTGCCAATAAATTATATACAATATGATATTTATTGCGATAAAGAGAATTGCAAAATTAACACCGATTTCCCATTCTGTTCGAATCAATTATATTAATCCGAATTGTGTCAAATATCACGTCGAGTACAATTAATATATTTACATAATGAACAATTCGGACGAAAGCACAAATTACAACGGGTAAAACTTTAATTCTGTAAAGTATTATTTCATTACAAATAAACACTTTCACACCAATTTTTAGATATTATTAAAGTGGATTTTATGTAAATAAAATGAAATATTTTCTGAAAATACAAACATATTAATAATTGAAAGTATACACTTATGTTAACCGGGTTTAATATTTATTTAGAAATTTATTAATTATGGACAGATGGTTTGTTATTTTTATAATTTTGTTTTATTATTACTATTAGATTTTATTATAAAAAAGCAAATGTGATTTGATAAAATAATAATTTTTTTAAAAAAAATTATACATATTTGTATAATTATTATTAAAAATTTCAATTAAATGAATAATAATGATCTATGATAATTGATTTTTAAAACAACAATCTGTTTGTTCATAATTACCTGTTTCATAACTTATGCCAAACCCGGTATAATGGTATATGTAAGGGTGCTATTAAAAAAAAATCATTGAATGCATGATTTTTGTATGAGAGCATGTCACGAATGTGCATTTCCTCTGTGTTCATATCCGTGTATGTGTTTACATGCTCCCAAATCAGTCTACTAAATTCATAGTGACATCTTAACATACACCTCTATGATTAGATTAAGGTAGAACGTTGAAAAACTCTTTATTCAATTCTAGCGATGTTCTCCCTAGAGTGCGCTCCGCGCAATAATTGAATACCCCGCGCTAACCGCGCAAATTTCATCATAAAAAAATATAGCGCACACATTGATTAAATTTAGAGAGAACATTGAATACTAGGAATGTTATTTAGATCATATTTGTCTTCGCTGATTTAAGTAACATATTAACTCTACTGATATATAGTAGTTCCTGATCATAATAAAAAGTATCCAAATATATTTGAGTAGAAATTGTCTAAGGAGTTTTGCGAGAAATGATGTAATAACATAATAATTTAAAGCGTATGGAGGATTCCTTGAAATACAAAAATAATTCAAGCAACCTTCCCCCAATCAAGACCGACTGGTACACTGTTTATTGATATTTGTAAAGATGGTGCATAAAACGCAATACAGTATCAAACATATTGTAATCATTAAGTTTAGACCTTAAAAAGCAAAGATGAAATTTAAAACCGACTTGTGAATAAGCTTTAAATGTAATAGACTGTAGATACCAAAAAAAAAAAATGTTGTTAGATAAATAAGTAACTAGTAAGGCTATAGAACAACAACTTGAAACTCTGGATACAATCGTTCACATTGCTTCAATCAAAAAAATCTGGTGCAAATCCTGATAACTTGATTGTTGTTCTATTGACAACCACACTGTTTTATTTTTCGTAGTCGTTTACAGATAAGTACGTTTCGAAATTGCTACCTTTAGATATTATGTTGACCAGTCAGACAAGGAATTGAAGTTCAAACGAGTTCACACATACAAATGATATTATAAAAATCGTACAAAATGTTTTCGTTCAAATAATTGTTACAGTTACTGTAAAATTTATTATTATTATAGTATGTGTTTTGTTATTATTTAATCATCTCCTGTGTGAAGTAGAATTTACAAAAAAAAAAAACAATTAATATCACTAATGATTAATAAAAATTACATTGAAACTGTGTTCCCTTCTTTAATACTCGCCACCCCCCCCCCCCCATAAATTTCACGCTCGTTCATTTCACACGGGGTGGTTTGTTTTCATTAACTTACTTCATTATTATCCCGCTGGATTTAATCAAATCATAATTAACAGATTTTTATTTATTCGCACTAACCCGAAATTTCGTTGTGGTTTTATATTTTCATGTAATATTCCTGTCTTTTTGGTGGTAATAAATAATATTGTAGTAATTTCTAATTTTTTTTACCTTATTGTTTTTATTCTAAATAATAATGTGGTTGATTTAGTAACAATAATAATAATTTCTTTGGTATTGAATTTACGAGGTGGTGAATGCAACTGCGTAAGATATTGAAATTAAACAACACAGTTGAGAGGGTTTCAGATTTATTGTTGAAACCCTCTCAACTGTGTTGCTTAATTTCAATCTCTTTGATGTTATTAAGGTAAAGCACAGAAAATGTTAAAATGTCTCTACTTTAATTCCAGAGTTTTTTGTTTTTACTCCTTTTAAGTAAGTGATTTGGTAAAATTGGCATAGATATAATTTTTGATAATTTTTTAATAAAATGATAAATGAAGATGAGATTATTCACATCTATGGTTATGTTATCTTTAAGTCTTCTCTATTTACTTATTTGATAACCATGCTGGGTTTTGTATTATTAATTAGAAACAATTCAATTGTGCCTTAAAAATTTTTACTAATTTCTTTTTTGCATTAATTAAAACAATTGTGAATCAACAGACGTTGAACTAGAAAATATAAAACTAAATTAACTTTGATCATGGTGGTTGCGACCGTGATAGCTTTTTGTCATAGAAGCGTTTTACATTTGTATATAAAGTTACCTATATTTTTCATAGACTATAACATTTACGAAGTTTTTCCGCTAAAAAAATTATGATATATAGTGGTAAAAACAAGAGTTTGTCCACTTTATTACATATTATTTTAGTGGTAAAAACATAGTAACTGTTTTAATTTGGTGTTTAAATTGACTTTGTCTACGACATTATATATTTTCTATGCAAAGGTAAAACGCTTCTGTGGCAAACTCTCTTCTTTTTTTTCATAAAGTTATGTTTATAATGCAAACAGATAAATGGAAAAAAAATAGCCAATGATAATTAAATGAGTCGCTTCGCCAAGACAACTAATGTTTTATTTTGCAACGTAGGCATTTACTTAATAAGAAATTTGTGTCAATAGCTTAAAAACTAATAATTGGTACATTTTTATCTAAATGGATATAGAGTACATCTAGATAATAAAAAAAGTTGTGAAGAAAGTGTTTGTAACTTAATAAAAATATTTTTCTAAAAGGTATTTACCAAGTTATAATACTTTTAATTGAAATATTAGTTATAATTTACACGTGAATGATTATATAGTAAGCCTTTTGTATGATGTTTCCTAACACTAATTTAGTGAAATATATACAGAAAATATTCTTGGTGCATTTGATGTAATCAAAGGTTTCGATGCAATCGCGTGCATGGTTCGAATTATTCACACGCTTGCGGATTGCGCCGGAAGAGGTCCTGTCGGTTCACCGAAACCAGGTCCTTACATATTCAAATGGTATCACCGGTCTGCTTTGTACTCCTGATATCCAATTTTGCGCGAAGATGCTGGAGGAATAGTTGATGTATTAACTTACCTGAGTTCTCCATCCATTTCGAAAAACATGCACGGGATAACAAACAAGGCGGCGTCACGGGACGCACACCCCGGGGTGGTGATATAATGAGTTGAGTTCATATAAAAATAAAACACACGGGGATACTTTCGAAATATTCATTTATTAAGAAAAATAACAAGTTTATATATCATGTAAGTACAAGTCCTTTAATATCATCATTGTTATTTTGCGCATTTCAATAGTCTACAGCTTAAAAATGTACCTAAATAAATATGTAAATACAACTTTTAAAATGTATCGTAGGAAAGCTAACGTTACTTTCAAGTCGGAATTACAAAATTTGTGGAGTCGGACGTGGAAATAACAATGTAACATAAAGAAGATTTCGGGAATGTTGGAGACTTTAAGTACGGTCGTCGGGGAGATTCGGCAAGTTCCATCATCTCAGGCACGTTTATGTGACGAAATAAAAAAAAGTCATAGTTTTGGCAATCTCCCTCTCTCGAATCATTCGATCGCAGGAATAAGGATAAACTAATAACACTCAACGGTTTTATTGCGATTAAAAAAGTGAAAACATTAAAACTAAAAAATAAAAACTTAGAAAATAAACGGCACAGCCCTTTTGACTTGAAAAAAGAAATTTTAGATATTGCTAAGTTGCCCAGTGATAAAATTCACTGTGCTTTTATATACTTTTACGTAGTGCCAAGTGAAAAACAATCTAGCTATTTTAACTCAGATTTGAATTAGTTGTGTGTCACTCGACTCAATATTTACAAGCATACATACACCGATGTATCTTTCCGTAATTCCACATACCATACACCACCCATGTATGTACGCATGTTCCTTACCACTACTAAAACTGTATCAAAAGCACCAATAAAAATCGACAGCCTGACTGCTATACTAAAATTTCCTTTAGCTTTAGTATATTTGTATTATTAAATTTAGATATGTCTACCGGCAAGGAAGGTTCATTTTTCTTTGTTTGTGTATGCCATACTAATATCTGAAAAAATAAAAAAATCAATAAGTACATCTTAAAAACAGGGAAGCGGATATAAATTATTCATATGCCTTATTTATTTAGTCCACAAATTTAATGCCAGATCGATATCGTTAATTGAATACAAAAAGTGGTATTTTTACTTATTCCGGTATCAGAAAAGAGTTGGGAATGCAAGTGGACAGGATGATTGATGGGGGCCCATTAAATTAATCGAATAATTGTGGGTTTGTCACAAAGGCCTGAATAATCACTTCATTACTTAAATGTGCGCTTCAATTATTTTCGGGTCAGAGTTTCACTTTGTTGTTTTATGTTTGTTATTATTCATCCTTTACAATATAAAGTTTGGACGATGTAATACAGGGAATTAATAATCGCGAGGAAAAAAAAGGGGGATTCCAGTTTAATTCCAGGTTGTATTCAATATTCCAGGCCTCATTAGTTTAAAAGGACGAACGGGGAAATGAATACGGCAGCGCTGACCTTTGCTAACTGTTTTGTGCGGTCGCTGGAATACAACGCTCTTCATCGCCTATGTGAAGTTGTAATATTAAATGCCATTCGTACGACTACAGCTTCCTAGTTACTGATTATTTCCCAGTTCTACCTTTGAAATGCCGATACATTTGTGCTGGCTTACGGGAATGTCTATATTGACGGACTTTTAGTGCTGCGGAGTGTTATTGATATTGTCTTGTCAATTACACCATTAACTGCGGATCTATTTGTGCGCGATGTGAACATATCCGTTCCTTCGATTAAATTCGTAATCGCGTTTAACGTTACCCAATACGACTTCCGGTTCTCATACCAGGCTATTGTAGAAACCTGGAAATTGGTCTTTTACGATCTTTAAGTACGATAGTTAAGAGGAATAAAATAACGTTCTCTATAATGAAACAGTTTTTAAATAATTAATGTAAAAATTTGTACTTGATTGTTTAATTAATTTTTGGAGTACATTAAATAGGCTTAGTAGCGATCAAAGCGGGTATTATGTGTTCAGACTAGGTAAATTACAAATTGAAAATTGAACGCACGGATCCTCGAATGAAGTGTTTAATCCACTCTTATTATAAACTTAACATTAAGACGTACACCGAGGTGGAACGGCCCGAATCCCATAGAAACGCTGACTCTCCTTAATTCGCAAATACGGAAAAGAAGAACAAACACCAAGCAAGCGCTTCGGATGCTGGAAGGAAACTCACAAAGGCACAGGAAAAAAAAACAAATTATTAACGCTATTCCAATAACGCTAATAAGGATTTATTGAGATCTAAGGTAATATTAAAATCAGTACATCGAAAAAATCGCATGCACGCTAACGACACGTAATGCTGAAACGATTACGTAACACGTTCATTTAGCTATTTATAAAATTTGTATGTTTACCGGAGTAATGTGGATTGTTTGCTACTTAAATTATTCAGCGTGCTATCGTGTTAATATCTATTCAGCTAATTTCGGATTCGTTTGTTTATAAGTTATATTTTAACTATAATTTTGTTTATTCACAGTATTCACGAGGGTGTAATTTAGATAAATCAGTATGATACGCTAATTAACGAGATTCGTATTTTTAAATATTATTCATAGCATTTTTAAAAAAATTTGATTATCTTTGCAGACGTTAAAGCAATGAATATTCACTGGATTATCAAGTTCATCTTTATTCGTCACAATCAATCGATTTTCGCTTTCAATGATTATTTCCACACGATCAAGATAAGGTAATGTATTTCATTAAATTATACATCAGGCTATAATATATTCATACATTATTTATAGGACGAATAATTGTATTTGGTGATTACAGAATTATTTCATGCAACAAAAATTAATTTCAACGGTAAAATGTGTTATGTTTTATACTATTATAAATTACCGATTATTAATATCACAATCGACTCTCGCGAGTAATTATCTAGTCGAAACTATAGTCGATTCTGATTATAATAATAAGTAATAAACAGTAGTATATAAAATGTAATTTAATTTACCTTTAAACATAAAATACCGCATAGTAACGGTCACAACAATTATATTCCAAATATTAATTTATATTATGTTTTTACTCCTTTATTACATTTTTGTCAAAAATATATACATTAGGCTGAAAGGCTATGGAATAACAAGAAGTAAGAAGAAGTAGTAATTGTCCTTTATCAGATGTAACACTATATAAATTAATATTTTATAATATCTAAATTAATTTATAGTTTTTTTTTTGGCGTCGACTGCATGATCATCTGCCACCACCGAAAATTTATAATTAAATTTGTTATTTTGATTATCTTACCATTTCATTTTTAGTATTTTCTTTAAACTTTTCGATTATATTTCTGTGCAGCAATATTTGGGGTTTGTAAATTAGCGGGGGCAACGGTATAGGGCGGTTCTGCCGCCGCGGGAAACTGTTTGCGAACTGCCGCAGACAATTTAACATACAAGTTTTACTGTGAACACTACAGTAAGCGGTTTCCTACCGCGGTTTATGTCCGTAAGTAAATTATACGAAGGCGGTTTCCCTTTTTTGATAATAAGTTTATAGAGCGGCGAGCACTGCAGGGTCCTTCTTGGGCGGGGGTTATTGTAATAACTAGGTTAAAATAAGATCCGCGAGAGTTAGAGAGCTGCAGGTTTTGAGAGAAGAATTGGCGCAAGAATGAAAAAAAAAACTCGGTCTTTGTAGTTTGATGGAGGTAATAGCTTTTCCAAGCAGAATTTTGTTAGGTTTATTATGCTCACGAACTGAACTTGAAAAGTATTAAGTCTAAAAATTCTTTCTGAATGATATTTTATATTGATATGTGTTTACTTTTTTTTTTAAATTTTGATGTAACTCTTTTAATCCACTTTTAATGTTTATAGTTTTCATTTAATCGTAAATTTATGGGTGCACACAATAAATTATTTTAGATATGCATTAAATTTTTTATCAGATTCTCGCGTATATTTTAATAATTGGAGGGTGGATTAGAGGCCACCCACCCACCCTACATATACATATAAAAATTTAAGCTAAAACACTTCTATCCTCATCACTAGGAGTAACATTAATTGAATTATTTTTCGTAACTAAAACAGTAACAGCGATTGGAGTAAATGTATATGTAGGGTGGGTGGGTGTCCTCTAACCCACAATCCAATTATTAAGACGTACGCGAGGGTTTACCTAAATACGAGGGTTGGGGCATAAGTCATGGCAACTATTTTTTTTTGTAGATATGTGAACGGATCACAAACGTATACGCGAAGTTCTGAAGGCATAGTGTGTATGCAGAACAGCAGATGGCTCTGTGATACCCGGTAGTAGCGCAGTGAGGGCTCTGAAATCAGTCAGTTGGTGAGTGTCATGCGAGATGGAAGTAACCCGTGTTGAGCAGCGCGCTTACATCAAAATAGCCGTTCTCCGAGGGAGAAATGCCATGGAATGTCACAGTGAATTAGTAGAAGCCCTTGGGAATAATGACCTACCATATCGTACAGTAGCACGGTGGGTAGGAAAGTTTCAGCAAGGACGTGTGTCAACCAGTGAGGAGCAACGTTCGGTACGACCGGTGCGCATGGATGAAGACAGACGATGGACGTTACTGAAGTTAGAGAGGGCAAGTGGCATCGAGAAACGCACCGTCCACAGGATATTGCGTAATGAGCTACAGCTACGCAAAATCGCTTCGCGGTGGGTACCGCATGCACTGACGGAAGTTCAAAGGTGGGTGCGCTATGCAATATGCTCCGACCACTTTGTACGCTGGCAACAGGAC
Organism: Ontholestes murinus; assembly: GCA_963969525.1. Taxonomy (NCBI): domain Eukaryota; kingdom Metazoa; phylum Arthropoda; class Insecta; order Coleoptera; family Staphylinidae; genus Ontholestes; species Ontholestes murinus. The sequence continues at coordinate 11,504,075 of OZ018399.1, read as the reverse complement.
GGCGATCAATTCTTGTCGCGAATAATCGCCATCGATGAATTTTGGGCCAGGGCATACGAACCAGAACTGAAACGCCAGTCCGCAGAGTGGCGACATCCTGGATCACCAAGGCACCAGAAGTTCTGTCAGAATCCTTCCCCAGTCAAATTGATGGTGACCGTCGCGTATGACGTCAGGGGTGTCATTGTTTGCCACTTTGTTCCTCATGGCAGAACAGTAACCGCACAGTACTACAGGAACTTCCTGGTGCGACAGGTACGACGTGGCGTTCGGGATAAACGTCCGGATCTTGTGGACCGTGCAATAATCCTGCACGATAATGCAAGACCACCCACCGTACTCTCCTGACCTTTCGCCCTGTGACTTTGAACTTATTCCCAAGATTAAGGAACCAATACCTGATAGGCGGTTTGCAACACGAGAGGACATTGCTAATGCTGTGCGCCAACAGATGACCCGATTCACACATGGTGCGGCAAATGCTGAGGTTGATGGTATTCGGCGCCTCCCACATCGTTGGCAGCGCTAGCAAGGGACTACATTGAGGGTCTTGAGGCCCAGGTTTGTCATGTCAATTTTATGTGTACTATGTTATCATTCTTTTGCACGGTGAAGGCCATATTGCCCTGTATACTACCGTAATAAATTTATGTGTTACGATATTTCAGTGCTATTCATTGTCCACACATGTAGTTAAGACATTGTCCTTTAGTCTGTTTATGTCACATTTTCCAACCGGACTGGTATCTTCAAGAAAAAAAATAGTTGCCATAACTTTTGCCAATTTTTATATAAGCAAAAATGTACCGGAAATGATGTGCATTTCTATACAGTAAAGCGATTTTTGTAAGTATGCAGTAAAAATTTAGTCAGATTCACGCGTATATTTTAATAATTGGAGGGTGTGTTAATGGCCACCCACTTACACTACATATACATATTAAAAATTAAGCCACAATATTTCTTTAAACATTTTTATCACTATCAGTGTCATTACTTATTTTAACTAGAATAGTAACAGTGACTGAAGCAAATTTATGTGCAAACGTTCGTTTATATTATAATTAGAGCGCGAGTTAGAGGCCAACCACCATACACATAAATTTCAGCATAAATCATAATACTGCTTCTTAAATCTCATCATTAATAATAATATCAGTTCTATTGTTGTTGAAAATGGAAAAAGTAAGTGCCTGTAGTTAAAATACATTCACTTTCATATGAACTGCACCACCCAGAAAGAATAATACGATTGTATTTATTCTTTGGTACAAAATGATTAAACTCTCAATAAAAGTGTTTTTCCGTCATGGTTATCTTAAAATTTCACAACTTTTTATATGGGCATTGAAAAATATTTATGAGCTTTATTCTGAAGTTGTCACAGTGACAGTCAAACAACTAGATCTGCTGCCATAGATTGGGTAAGAGTTGTAAATCGCCAGATTTCAATGGCGACCATTTCGAATTGCGTCGTTTGGCCTCCATACTTATCGTCCATTTAGACGTCTTTCACTAACCCCACCTCAGAAAGCTGCTCGCACATCGCATGAACCCAGATTTTGAACGTAGAAGGGTGCGACGATATCGAGGAGAACGAAGAAATTTGGAATTTGTTGAAAGACGTCATACAGCTTTAACACCGGGTGTCATGGTGTGGGGTGCAATCAGTTTGGGACGAAAATCAAATTTGGTCTTCATTCCAGGTACATTAAACGCTTGCCGATTCATCGATAATATCTTGGATCCCGTCGCGGTGCCATTTATGCCGACGCTATCTAATGGGATTTTCCAGCAAGATAATGCTAGATCCCACACGGCAAACAATAGAAGAAGCAGATTTGCAAATGTTGCCTTGGTTAGCAAGGTCTCCCGACTTAAACCCCATCGAGCATGTCTGGGACATAATGGGTAAAAGAGTTCGCAACAGACTTTGTGACAACTTAATGGGATTTTCCAGCAAGATAACGCTAGATCCCACACGACAAACATTAGAAGAAGCGGATTTACAAATATTGCTTTGGTTAGCAAGGTCTCCCGACTTAAACCCGATAGAGCATGGGTAAAAGAGTTCGCAACAGACCTTCTGACAACTTAGATGATCTGAGACTTCAGTTAGAAGTTGCTTGAAATGAGATGACTCAAGCAGATATAGAACATTTGATTCTATAAGTATGCATAGAAGGGTCAATTCCTGCATTGCTGTGCGAGGCGATTTAACTCATTATTAATTTTTTCTGTTAAATTAAAGTTTTTTGCTTTTGATAGTTTAATCATTTTGTATCAACGTATAAACAATTTTCACAAAGTTTCGCATCAATTGTATTATTCTTTCTCATTGGTGCATTTCATATGAAATCGAGTGTGAATAAGTAGGATGGGCGGGTGGTCCTTATCTAATCTTCGAATTATTCTATTACATTTAAAATTTAATGACAATAAAAACTTTCACCCATAAAAAAGAATGCATTTTTTTAAGAGTGCGAAATAAATTTAGTCAAAACTGAAGGAGGGTTTGGCACCCACCCTATATATGAATGGTGTAGTTAACAGAAATCCATTATTTTTCCAATAGATGAGATTTCGTACTAAAAAAACTCAGTTTTGTGATCAGTCGACTCAGTTTAGTTTAAGTGGGGGTTAAAGATGGATACTAGCAAAGAGAAAATTTGCTATATTTTACAGTTTTTCTTCGATAAAAGCCCAAGAGGTAAAGATTGCACAAAGAAAAAATCGTTTGCGACTATTTAAATAAGGCTGGATACTAAAAGAAGCTTGATGTATGGGTGCCACATGAGTTAATGCAAAAAACCTCTTGGACCGAAGTTTCATCTGCTAATAGTTGCTGAATCGCAATAAAATCGACCCATTTTTGAAGTGGTTGGTGACTGGTGATGAAAAGTGGCTCACTTACAACAACGTCAAGCGAAATCGCAGTCAGCTGGTGGAAATGGTGGCCAAGCCAGGACTGACGGCTAGGAAGGTTTTGCTGTGTGTTTGGTGGGATTGGCAGGGAATTATCTACTATGAGTTGCTCCCCTATGGCAAAACTCCTAACTCGGAACTGCACTATCAACAATTGGACTGTCCGAAGGAAGCAATCGCCCAGAAGTGGCTAATAGGAGAGGAATTGTGTTCCATCAGGACAACGCCAGGGCACACACATCAATAGGAGCTTGCTTGAGAGGTTCTTATGCATCCACCTTAGAGTCTAGACCTGGCAACAAGTGATTACCATCCGTTCCTGTCCATGGCGAACAATTTTGCTGATGAAATATTGGCTCCAAGAGAGCTAAGCAGATTAATGTGGGGATTATTACTTCTTTTGAAAATTTCCGCTGTTTCTAGAAGATTGTATCTTTGGTACAGTGAAAATTTACAACAGTTCTAATCAAAAATAATCAACAAACAAATTAAGTACATCATGTTAAAAATACTTTTAAAAATGTTCTAATTAAAAAAAGTTTTATTGCGAAGAAAATTTTTATAAATGTAAATTTAATTTAAAAAAAGAGGCAGTTTTAAATGATTAACTTAAATAATAACTAAATTACGTTAAGAATATTTTGCAAAGTCGATTAAGCATTTAACGGAAAGAGACAAAATGTCGGTGAGCTGACTAAATATCAGCTTAAATTTAAGTTTCATATGACAATCTCTTTGATGAATTGATGCTATGGTAATAAAAATTCTTCTTAAAAAAAGGTAGCCCCCTTATTTACCTTGTTTCGGGAACTATGATGTGAATCTAGAACTGTCGCTGCACCATACTGTAGTTGAACTATTCACAAATCAAAATAACCTTATTAATTTCGTTAATATTAACGGTTAATGTTACCATCGATACGATAAAACCATAAAGGTGCCATCTATTGTCTAAACGTTGCACTAGATCCCAAATAGTTGGATAACTACCGACATTGAAGGGATCTGTCAACAGCGACAATTATAACAATAATAATGTACATATTAAATATTGTTCACCGTCAACAACAGTCACGGACCGGTTTCGATCTTTTTGGATCTTATCAGCGCAGCGCAGTTGGAGACAGAGAATCGAGATTCGCTTGGGAGGTACTTAACTCTCCGGGAGTCGAGATTCACTTAAGAGGTATTTAACTCTCCGGGTTAACCATCGATACGATAAAACCATAAAGGTCCAAGTGAATCTCGATTCCCTGTCTTCAACTGCGCTAGGCTGATGAGATCAAAGAAGATCGAAACCGGTCCGTGGCTGTTGTTGATGGAGAACGATATTTAATATGGTTAATGTTACGTTAATTTTTTTGGCCTTCATGTAACAGTAAATGAAGGTAGCCAATTCTAGAACTTCTAGAATCTCGAGTAAGGAGGTTGAGGGGGAACAGTGGTAAGGTGAAAGGATGGGAAGGAGGAGGCAATGGTGGAAAAGGAGGACGATAAAGAGGAAGGAGGAAAACTATAGTTAGAATTTGATTTTGAAGCAGGGAAAAAACCTACAATAAATCAAAACACTTCTAATAAATTGTTTCAGAATTGATTACTTTCTTCGTCAAAACAGAAGGGAGATGGGCGCCAACCACGCTATGTATGAAAAGTGTAGTAAACAGAAATCCATTATTTTTCCAATAGATGGCGTTAGAACGATGAGATTTCGTACTAAAAAAACTTTTCTGGCAGTTTTGTGATCAGTTGATTCAGTTTAGTATAAATTTCTTATAATTTATAATTCGTGCAATATGTAATTACAAATTCGTTTAAATTGACGTTTAGTTTTTTTAATGTGATTATGATAAACTTTTTGAAAAATTTCCACATTGCCCAAAAATAAATTAATGCTACACGTTATACGTACTTATAATTTTGAGGGTAAATTGGGTATGTTTAAAGATATGTATCAAAAATGTTATGAACTGTACTTCTTCACCGTATGCCCAAAAATAAATACATTCCTCACATTATATGAGTACATATAATGTGTAGCGATATTTTGTGACGTAGGACGGAAGATCCAACGGATGAACTATACTATCTATCAAATTGGCTTCAAAATGTGTAAGTAGTAAGTGCTTGATAATTTTTTAAATCGCAAGTTGTAATTTCCATTTCTTCTGAAATTAAGTTTAGACTGCTGCCATTTTATTTCTAGCCGTAGTACATAAATTATTTTTCAATATATCAAAAATACGCTATTTCTGAATGTAATTACGAATTTTGAGGTCAATTTCTTGACTGGAATATTTTTTTACAATTTTTTAAATCGCGAGTTGTAATTTTCAATTCATTTAAAGTTAAGTTTAGATTGTTGTCATTTAATTTCTAGCAGTAATGCGTTAATTGTTTTCGGAAATATTAAAAAATACGCCATTTCTGAATGCAATTACCAATTTTGAGGTTAAATCCGTGGGTCATAATTTTTGAACAATTTTTTAATCGTCGAGTTGAAATTTACAAGTTTAGACTGTTGGCATTTTGATTATAGCATTAGAATAACAATTGTTTTTGAGTATATCAAAAACTCGTTGTTTCTGAATGTACTTACCAATTTTGAGGTCAAATCTGTGGGTCATATGTTTATAAGAATTTTTTAAACGATGGGTTGTAATTTTCGTTTCATTCAAAATGTAAATTTAAACTGTTGATATTTTGTTCAAAGCAATACTACGTTAATTTTTTGTATTTCTAAATGTATTTATTAATTTTGAGATCAATTCCATGAGCGAATTTATTTTTACACAATTTTTAAATCGAGAGTTGTAGTTTACATTTAATCCAAAGTGAAGTTTAGACTCTTGAAATTTTATTTCTAGTCATAGTACGTCAATTTTTTTAAGTATATTACAAATACATTATTTCTTAGTGCACTAATGAATTTTGAGGTCAATTCCGTTGGCGGTATTTTATTTACAATATTTTAAATCGCGAGTTGTAATTTTCGTTTCATCTAAAATTTAAGTTTAGAATGTTGCTACTTTATTACTAGCCGTAGTACATTACTTGTTTTTGTCCATAATAAAAATAAGTTTTCTCTTAATGCAGTTGCAAATTTTGAGCTCAATTACGTTGATGGGAATTTTATTACAAGCTTTTAAATTACGGGTTGTAATTTTCATTTCATCCAGGATAAAGTTTAAACTGTTACTATTTTAGTTTTAAACGCAGTATTTTAATTAGTTTTGAAATTATCAGAATTATATTCGTTATATGACTTTTGCGATCAATTCCATAGGAAGTAATTTAAAAAAAAATTAAATCGCGAGTTGTAATTTTAGTTTAATAAATCTTTAAATATTTTAAAAACCATAAATGATAGGTATAGAGTGTGATAAGCATACAGAGTGATCAATTAAAACGTAGAATTTTTTATACTTGTTAAGTTATATAGGGTGTCTTATTTTTTAATGGAACACCCTGTATGTGAAAAAAGTGCGAAACTATTGTAATTTTAACCATTTATATAGACTTTTTACGTAGTCAAAGAACTGCTATGGAAGGTATATTAATCAGAGAATAAAACTTCGATAAGAAATTGATAATTTCAATAAATGTTAATTAACCCAAAATTCAATTAAAAATAGGATTTTTTATGAGACACCCTATATAACTGCAAATAATTTTAAATCGTGCATCTATTTGAAAAGAGAATTGTACGTAATTATATAGGTGATGTTTAATATTTTTAATGCCCCACACTGTATATAAGATTATAGGCAAATTCTCGATTGCTTAATTCAGATTCTGTCCTTTAAAGATACAATCTATAAATTAATTGTTTTTAATTGATCAAAAATAATCAAGTAATGGATTATTGGATCTAATAATTAATTATTCAATTATTTGATTAGTCAATTATTCGCCCATTAAAAAGCTTCTCTGTGCCATTTTCAAACTATTGATTAAAAATAAGATTTAATCAAATTAAATTATTGTGTAAACTTTGCTTTTGAATTATTTAAATCAGTCTATGCCTTTAGGTATAATGAGCGTAAAAATAAATCCATAGTATTAAAATAAATAAATAAACGCTTAACAATAATAATTTGATAATTATTTATAAACAAATCAGGCTGAAGTATTGCACAATTTTGGCAATAAATAAATGGTTATCAGAAAATTGTCTAGAAATTTATAAATAAATCACTTGGTGTATTGCAAAATTTTCCACGTTACGTTTCTACAAACCAAGAACAAAACAATACGCATAAAATACATTCTTGAAATATTGCAAACAATACTTGTTTATGCATTCATACATTCTCAACGTTTTTAACTACTATATTTATATAACTATTTTCTAGAAGTTTATTATTTCCTTTGTTTAACATAAACATTTAGGAATCCTGAAAGAAATATAATAACTTGTTTTATTAAATACTGTAGTAACGTTTCATCTAAATTTTACTTTAATTTATATTTTTGCGCTTTTAATAAATAGCAATTTTGTAGTAACAAAAAAGTAGCAACATTTGTAAATCTAGGGTTTGAATTTATTATTTAGCGTTTTTGTTAATATTTACAGATTTGTTTTATTTCATGATTTTTGTACGTTACGATTAAAGCAATGTACACCACTGGGCCTTAATGGTTCGGTTGGAAGTGCGTCAGACAAACGAAATCAAATAACGCGGGTTAAACAAAAACGTTTACTTTGTTAATATCACACTTTATTTTTAAGTGATTCGAGTTTCGATCATTAACTGATCATTATCAAACTTAAAGTACTTACTTAAAATATATCACGAAGTTAACGCCTCAACCATTAATCAATTAACGCGGGTTATGTTCTACTTGATGTTTTAAATCTACTTTCTATTTGATAAAATGATAAAATATGATATTTAACAGATGAGGAAAAGAAAGTAAAGTGCCTCTAATTATAAATTTTGAAATAAATGTATATATTCTTTTTCTTCAATGACTTTCTTACTTATCATTTAAACTATGAGAAAAATGAAACAATCCAAGTTTAATTTAATTTAAACCTTCATCATTATAATTTTTTACTACGTTTAATAACTATTTCACATGTAAATGCATAACTGATTATCTAATACCGATAAACGTGGAAAAAATGCAGCACCATTTAAACTGTCTTATCTATTATTATTATCTATTTCAAGGAACATGTCTTAATTCACCCACACCGTTATCGATGCCGTATTTTAATATTTCAATTCCCGAGCTGTTAAGCTATGTTTCAATACCTGTAATTACACCTGTTCAAACATGTGATAAGATATTTAATCGGCTCGGTCCGTTTCATTACCTAACAACGGTAATTTGGCAATTATTTTATTTCCCCCCGAGCGTCAACATTTCTGTGTAATGATAAACGGTATCTTATCAAACAGGAATGTGTGCATCCTGTGTTTACTTTTGGTTGGAAACAAGGGCAGTACTTTTTTTTACGTAGATATATAAATTCTCTAAGAGGTATGAAATAATTTTTAAATTATTAGTTAATTTCCTGTGACGAGGTAAAGGATTTTAATACGTTTTATTATTTATTTTTTTAAATTTTGTTAATATGAAGGAAGATTTTTTTCGAAAATAAAGCAAGAATTGGTTGATTTTAAAATTCACGCGAAATATAATACAGATGAAATCATTATCTAAAATTCTGAGGATTTCACAATATTGCAGAGTAGAAAATAATTGCATTTTTAAATAAAAATTTTACATATTCAATATATTTTTCTACGAATTTATTAATTAATTGCTCATTGAATTTTTATTTATATAACGTGAAATAACTCTATTGACTTTACCTCAAACTGCCTTATTTCTGTATTATATACGAGGGATGGTAGGAAAGTACTACCCTGTTGCACCATGCGGAGCGCTGGCGAATAGAGTAGGCGCTAGAGTAGTAGGAGTAGTATTTAAGCTGTCTGTCGAATGTTACGTCTCTCTGGTATTGACTGTGCTATTTATGTAAGTGTTGATAATGTTCAAGAAACTAATGAGCGCCGCCAGTTAGTGATTAGGTATCTCAATGTAAGAAATGTACGACCTTGCGATATTGATCATCAATTGAAGGATGTATATTATAAATGAGTCGCTCATCAATTTAGGAAGAGACAATCTACGATGAAGAGTAAGTATATTATGAATGAGTCGTCTGATCGGCGTTCATCAACTTGGGAAGAGAGAACCTACGATGAAGAGCGCTCGGGACATCCGTCAGTCATTACGGACGAAATTTAAACCATCATATAGTCCAGACTTAGCTCCTTCAGATTACCCACCTGTTTACAAAACTCGAGGACTTTTTGGTAGAAAAGAAATTTAAAAGAGGCGAAGAACTGAAAGAAGCTGTGATAACGTATCTCAATACACTGGCGGTGGAGTAGTATGAAGTTGGGATACAAAACTCGACACACGTTACGACAAATGCTTAAATTTGCGAGGTCACTATGTAGAAAAGTAGTTTAAGATATAATCTTAATATATGTTTATATACGCTAGTTTTTTTTTATATTCCCAAACTAAGACGCGAAAATATATAAAAAGGTTTAACCATCAATGTATATACTATATAATAATGGATCTGTAAAAATTGATAATTGTATGGTGATGCTAATCTACTTGTATTTTATTATATCTGAGTTATTCCCTAATTCAAAGTAAATTATTAATTTTTAAAGTTTTCGCAAGATTTTGCATACGGCTTCTCGATTCATAACTAAGTTCGCAACGTAAGCCGAAGTTTCCTTTTTCACAATTAAGCGCTATTCTGGTTGGTAATACCAGAAAGCAATTACGTTCACAATTCAGGGGCGCCACTGGAAGCGTTGGGTGGTGGTGGGGATAATTTGAATTTTTGAAATGACGCGCTGGCATCCGCTTGCACTTGGGACAGGGGGTTAATAGAATTGCGTTATCTCAGCGTTATTGTTGTTTGTAAATCGATGCCCTAGATTGCGGCGAAAGCGCAAATGGTGTACGGAGGAGGACGGGTGGACTTACTTTTGTACAATTCGCGGCTAGGAGTTCGATCTCTTTGGGCTCGAACGGTTGCAGGCTCTTCAGGAAGCCATCTTCTTCGAAGCCGGGCTTAAAAGGCATAATGGCGTGAGGACGTTCTAATAAAAATTTAACGGACACGGCGAATCCGGCCATGTCGACGGGGAATTTTCGGCCGGCGATCCAGCCGTCGTAAAATCCGACGAATTCGCCATTCTTAACTACAGGTGAACTAACGCCTAACTTCGTAATCAAACCTACTGGAAACATCGACACCCTCTTCGTGTACCTCATCTGCAACATATAAGCGATCGTAAGACTTACTTAGTAATCTTATACCACACAGAAAGAGAAACACTTAACACAAAAAAACGTATTCTACAAATAAAACCTTATGTAGGGAACAAGCTGTAATAGTCATGATCCGTTCCGGACCCGATCCGTATCGTAACCATGAAAAATAAATACAATCCAATAGGAACATTTATTGTTTAGTTTCCTTCACGGCATAAATTATTTACTTGCTTACTCACGAGTTCATCGTAAAAATCTTTTAACAAGAGAATTTTATTGCGTGTTGCAATGAATATTTTCAAAGTTGGATATATCTTACGTTCCAATTACTTGAAAGCTTCCAGTTTGTTTACTTCAATGAAAGTTTCCATCTGTGCCGCATGTAAAGTATTCTGTTTTATTAAAATTTATGCTTATTAAAGTCTTTACAATATATGTATGAATTTAATATGTTTGATCTGTAGCTACTTTTCCATCCTTTAAGATAGAAGTACCATTGAAAAAAAAAATAGGTAGCTACATCTATAATCAGTACTTCTATTGGGATAAGTAATTTGAATCATCCGTTGCTAATTAAATAATTTACTGAGGATTAGTTTATAGCTATTAAATGAAATATAAAAATGGTGGAGGCGCCAAAGCGTATCGGAGAAATGGCTTTCAGCCAGCTTTTTTTTTCTGGGTGTTGACTTTATCAACAATTTTGAAACTAATTGACTAACCTAAACTGTATAAATGGTTCGTATTAGCGTCTATAAAATTGTAACTACAGTTGATGTGCAGTTAAATGTTTCTCAGTTTTCAGCTATGTGAATAAGTGTTACATTACATTCCATATTTCACCGGCGACGCACGGAAGGTATCCGGAACGGAGCGTCCTTTTATGCTGTCGCTTTAATTGAAACGTCCGCATATATGTGTTCAAGTTTTTTATCCTCGACTGGCTGCTGTTCGGCAATCGATATTTAGAATGTTTTTGTGTGGTCTTGGACAGGAGCCAAGCCGCACGGGGAGTAAAGTGGTTTTCGAGTTTCATCCTACCTCTTCGAAAATATCCAAATCATAAGTATTGTCATCGTCTGCAAAATAAAAGACTCCTGTGTGCGCGTACTTCCTGATCCACTCGAGGCCCTTATTGCGATTGGAGACCCCTCTGGGCTTCGGGCCCTTCTTTTTCTTCTTGTACTGTTCCGGCATCGGCGCTGCAATTACCGTTGTCTGGTTATTTATAAAAATCTCTCGTTTATTTTCTCATTACCTAATAGGTGATAAAAAGGAAGTCCGGTCTTCATAAGAAGCTCTGAAACGAGCCGAGTTTTTCTGTCGGCGTCCTCGATCACAAGCCAGTGGACATTCGGCACCAGCATTAATGTGTGGGCTAATCTAGTTAATTCGGCTATTTGCTCAGGTCTCCTGTACGTTGGAGTTATTATGTATAATGGTGGCAAATCAGCGTCCGTATCTATATTTATCTGCTATAAATAATGTACCAAAATTATGCCCTACGATATACAGTGGAAAGTAGGACGAGCTCTACTTACGGATAGTTTATGCGTCTTGTCTAGGGTGATATCTGTGTCGTTGAATTTGAGCTTGTCACCGCCGTATATTTGTGACAACTCATCGCCATTGTTGTCCGCAACGATCCACGCATTTGTTTGATTGTATTGATACAGTATCACAGACACAACAAATATTATTATTAGGTACATTTGGTACATTTTTATGGGAAGCCTCATCTTGACTACTTCTGCCTGGAACAAAGAGAAACGGCAATTAGCTATCTGTAAACAAAAACATCGAACTGCATAAAATATCGTTTTGGCTGGCGTCCATGCGAAATTGGATTAGGTCAGCATCGTAACTTTACGTTGACTGAATTACACTCTTACGTCTTGCGCGCATTAAAACACAAATTCAAGTCGCCACCGATAATAAACTACCGCCATTTCACGCAGGGATTATTACCCCTTAGGCGTTATCCTTCTTTCCGTCCATTTATAGACATTCCATTCTTGTTCGCCTAGCGCCAATAAACATCAAAGCCGGCGAAGGATTCGTGCTGACTAATTAAATCCACTAATTAGAAACTAGTGTTGGACGTAAAGCACTAATTAATCAGGCAGTTATATAATTACTATATTGTATTGGCGATATTGAAGAAAAAACAAAAGTTCTCTATAGCTAAAAACTTACTATTAGGTGAAGAATAACACTTCAGTTGCCTAACACGTGTTTCAATCTTCAAGGACAACTATTAAAGTTTAAACTAGTTGAAATAAGAAATGTACAACCATATATAATAAAAATCGCGATTAAAATACTGTCACAGCCTTGTTGTTCAAGATATTAATATCTTTATTAATAGCCTTATTAATCTATAATCTTCCCTTTCTGCAAATTTTAAGCGCCATCATCTCTATCACATGAAGGATCTGAGTTATTACAGTATTCAGCTAATCCATATGTTATTTCCAGGACAAAAAACCCAGACTATTCCATTATTACTGCCTTATTTTTTATATTTATTTTATCATACACACTGGCTATGTGTTGGATATGTAAGCCGGAAATAACTATCAACTTACACTTGAGTCCGTTACTGGCCCGCACGAATCGAAATGTTTCTAATTGCCTATTAATTTTGATTAAAACTGTGGATATTATTTAATTAATAAACACGCTTTTTGATAGATAATCGCCTGATAATAATATTAACATTTTTCAGAGTGTCTGCGTAAATTATATACGCTGTAATCAATGAAATTTCTGTAATAAAAAAATCGACCTTCAGAAACTTTGTTAATGGTACAAGCAAATAAGATAATGTGCAGTGCAGGTTTAACCAGCACATTTGCTTTATTTATTGTGGAGATAAGGGAGTTACGAACTTGGATGCTGTAAACAATTTGTGTAACACGTTTAAAATTTGATTAATCGTTCACTTCCGATTTATAATTAAAATGCCCGGCCAAGTGAAGTGGATTAACGAGTCCGGCGTTCAAGAACTACATGGATGTATTATTTAATTTAACGCTCGCCCGCGGATTTCGCAATTAATGCGGCTTTAACTATGTTTACGTCATACTGTTTGGGCCGGCCAATCGCACTAAAGCAATTAATAGTCATAGTGATACGCGTTTATAGCATCCTCTAATATTATAGGCTTATCATAGTTGATAGAAAAATGCCCAGAAATATTCGAATTGAGTTAAAGTAAGATGCTGACAAAGTTAGGCCATTAAAACAAAAGGTATCACGTAGAATTTTTGACTTGATAAACTAATATTTAACTATTTAAAAATAGCAATTTGTTAAAATTTGAATATTCGAAGTATTGTACCCTAAGCAACATGTAATTTAAGTTGAAGAACTTGCAGCGTATGAAAAGGAAGCTGTACGTTCTTTAGTATTCTCCCTATAATGTCCCATACATGCTTAATGGGCGAAAGATCAGGAAATCGAGGTGGCCATTGCATGATATTGATATTATCCTCCGTAAATTGGCCCGTAGAAACTCTTGGAATAGGGGATGGGCATTATTTTGCAGTCTCCTCCAGGATAATGCGATTTAAACAAGAGACTTTTTGAGAATTGAAAAAGTCGAATTGATAGGTCATCCGCTATAGAGCCCTGATTTGGCACCCAATGACTTTACGAAGTCAACGTTTTTCGACGCTTGAAGAAGCAGTTGATCCGTTAAAAGCACATGTTTTGGAGGTACCTCAATCAGAGCAGAAAAATTGTTTCGAAAATTTGTTCAAACGCATGCGAAGGTGTATTGATCTTAATGGAGCATATTTTGAAGAACAATAAACCCTTGTAAGATGATTAACTCAATTTTTATTCTCTATCCCCGAAATATAAAACAAAACCCTCGTATATATCTATTAATTAATGATTTATTAATAGGATTAAAATTAGGGTATCATGATAAATCAATTGCAGCATTATTCTTACATATAAAACAAATATAAAACAATAGCATTCATTTTAAATTCTCTGCACCAGCCCTATTGACTGTAAGCGAGTGATTGCATTAATGTCCTTGGATTTATGCTCAAGAGTCCTTTTATATTATAAGGTCTGTTAAGTAATTTGAGCAAATTGCGCTTAGTCACCAAGAAAATTACATTGCGATAATAGTTTGGCACTACTTGCCCTCAAGGACATGGCGCACTTATCCGCAAGAACCACAATTGCGCTTTGTCCGGTCTCGTCGTCGAGTGTAGGAAATGCCAATATCCTTCGCAGGGCTCCGTTTTCGCTCCACGTTCATCGCGCATCCATCATACCACCCCCGGCTTCGCAAGAGTAATTGCACGGGGAAGTTCCGAAAGCGAAATAAATCGACATCAAATAGTTAAATAAAGCTTTATAACTGTCCCGAAGAAGTTTATTCAAACGCGAGCGAACTCTTAGAAGGCGTGCATAAATAAAGGGTTTTGCGCTTTTTTAAATGGTGGAAATTCGACATTTGGATGTATTTATTTTATTTAACCATTGAAAAAATTAATAAACCCAACTCATGTATTATTCATCAGTCAATACAATTCCTGCAATCAATTTTTAATTAGGTTATAAATATGTATATCATCTATCTGAAATTTATTCATTCGTTTTCAGCGGGGAAAATAATTTAAATAATTCGTTCCATAAGTGAAAAAAAAAACGTGCGAATGAAAAACAAAAGTATAAGCTATTAATTAAAAGTAAACATTGAATGTATCAAACTTAATTTTCATTTTATGAAAGCCTGAAAAATAAATTGTGAAGTAAACAAAAGACTTTTAAACACAATCATAAAACAAGACAACAATTCATATAGATGGAAAAACAGTTTTCTTTATTTATAGGATTTCAAATCGTTGTGCATAAATTATTCAGATGTGTATTTCCTTCCAACCCATTTAACTCCTCAATTGGTGTTTGATGATCTTATTTGAATACCTTATTCTATTCTAATTGTTGTATATCGTGAATATTCCGTAATAAAATAATAATTATTTTCCATAAGACCATAAGCTTGCTATGTTTCCCTGCTGTTTACTACTCTAGCAGCTGGATGTATATAACGTGTAGGGTATTCGCAGCTCATCTGCCATAAAATCTTTGCTGGACGTAATGGAATTATTCACTTAAACGTAATGAAACAATAAACCTATAAGCGTACGAAATCAATTTGCGAAACGTCAGAACGGTTGTCAGGGGTGATTACAGTAGATTTAGTCGCAGATATAATGCCCATCATTCATTTTTAATAACTTAATGGCCGTAATCGCGATTGAAATGGGGATACGACAGAGCATCGATCGACAAACACCACTTCTGCCCTTATTAATCCTGACAGCGCCGCCGAAAATTCATTTTCTAGACGGTTTTCGCTGTATTGAATTTCCATTATTGACAGGTGGATTAATCGACCGATTCCGAAGCGCCGAATTAAACCTTAAATTTTCAGTTAGGAACACACCGGCCGCCAGCTCCGAACAATCGAACGCGGATACGCATGTTTACATAATGGATGAAAATTGATAGGAATTATTGCTCGCAGATTCGTTGGACTGTCCAGATATAATTGATGTGTCCATTTGTAATTAATTTTTGCTGCTGAAAACATTTTTGCACAATGGAAATTCAATTTTTGCGATTCGGGATTTCCAACACGTTCGATTTTGTATCGTGAAGAAGTTTTGTTGAGTTGCAGGACGCAACTACAACTCTTTTTTCAAAAAATTCCAAAATTTTTGATTCAGTTTTGGAATTGACCTATCCTTTTTACATGGTATGTTTATTTGTCAAATGATTAATTGTAGAGTTGTAGGTGTGTAAATTACTTTTCGTAGGTATTTCGAAGTTTGCAGAACGACAGATGGAAAATTTGCAAATAATAGCTTGATAATGACGATATATTATAAGCATTACGTGTTGTAAACATTTGAACAATAATCTTATAGTTAATCCAGATTCTTTTTGACCTTGAACTAATATTCTACTACAAAACTGTTAGTCGAAATGAGGAGAGCGGAGTTCACTTCTTCAAAGGATCTTCTACACAAACCAATGTAGGGATAAAAATGCTTGGATTTAAGGCTAAAATACATCAAAATATTGGTTTCTGGTGCGTTCCTGCATGGGCGTCAGCAGAAGAATACTTCGAGGTACGAGTGGAAGATCATCTAGGATGAACTCAATGCCCAATTCTCGTGCATTTACAAACCAACAATAGTGAAATCCTAAAATGTTGTTTTATAGGGTTAAGAGTAAGAATATATGTAAACGTATTGGATTTTATTTATCAAAGTTATACTATTGATGTAATGAAAACAACAAGGCTGTTCAATTGGATTGTTAGACTTAAAATTGATTGATTAGACTGCTTGCCCTTTAATTGCTAAATTTTTGTTTCGCTTATTGGCTCGAGATTCAAGGCAAACTTAGATTCCCAATGGAACGTTACGTCGACCTCACACAAAACAACAGCCTTAATATAAGATCGATTCATTCGGTCTCATTATAGCGTGTCCAACTTTTCGATTGAAAATGTATACATTTTTCATCCGTTGCACATGCAGTCGTTACTTGAATGCAGATAAGTACGTCTAACCTGCTGTTTAGTAGAAAATCAAAATAAGCACGTTGCCTTCTTTAAATAAACAATTGTTTGGTGAATGAGAGTATCGATGTGAGCTGCTGTTAAATTTATTACATACTAAATGTGAAAATGTACTAATTCGTTCGGAAATTGATCAAACGATTTCGAGCCAAAGGCTAGTCAAGATAATATCTCGGATACTCAATTAAATTTAATATTAAGCGTCAATTAGAATGAAAGGGCAAGTAGTACGGCCATAAAGCAATTTGCTCCGTAATAAACTAGGCGAATAAACCGATTCTTAATTAACGATAATTCAGCGCGCCGATGGTTGGAAATTACAACGGCCAACATTAGTCCGAATTGGCGCATGGGCCTAAATCACAGTGCATGAAAGGAGCATTACGACCAATTACGCTGAAAGCGCGTATAAAAATAAACTTTTACAGCGCTGAAACTCCGCTGGGCGCTAGTCGTGTTTTCGCAATTGAAATGTGCGCGGGCCTGTTTTAGCGGAATTGAAAACGCAAAATTTGAAATGCAGATGCCGAGCGGATCATACGTTCCGAACTGATCCTGGGACAATTGCAGATCGAACCGCGGACGGAAGAGAACTTCCGGTGGGCGGGGGAGTTCTTGCCGAATTTAATGCCCCTCTGCACCGGGGAGTGAGCGGCGGAGCTTTAGAATTTATAATGCTGGGAAGTGGGTATATATTTACATTTATTTCTCCCAGCGGAGAAGACACATTTATATTCGCGGTGAATGACCACACAGATGAAGTTTATGCTGGCTTTTTTATCATGAGTTACGAGGATTTACATTGAATATTAAGCAGTCAACATAGTAATAACATATTTTGCCAGTTATTTTAAAAAGTTTTGAAATTGTTTTGAAAGAATAGTTGGATTTGTTAATGGTAAAAGGATTTACCAATACCAATCATAGTGTAGTATAACGAAGAACTTAAATAGATGCGCAAAGCTTTCTTTCTGATGAAAACACCCTCCTCATCACGATCAGAAGATTTGAAGTTAATATACTCAAAATTTACATTCAGGTTAAAATCTACTGATTCTAAACTAAAGCGATTGAGGTTATTGATAAGATCTAAAGAATAAAAGTGTAAATTATGTAAATAATGTAAAGCCTAATATGAATTCAATCTGATAAAGGCAAATCACTATGTAAATGATGTTGTAAAGGTTGAAACCGATTACGAACAAAAAATCGTGTGTGATAAGTATAACCTTGTTCAAAATGTCACACAAAGTAATGGCCTCAAGCATCACATCATATCACTATCTTTCTCCGTTTTTTGTTCACAATATATTTCGTGTTAGATGAGTAGTTAAATCAAAAGCATCGTAATTTTGAATTAACAACCATGTAATTGACTGTAATACTTTGATAGTGTTCATTGTGGCTACAGTGAGAGTAGTAGTAGTAATATTCCCCAGAATTGATTGGGGGAGTTCGATAGCGTTAACTGAAATTGGGTAGATGATATCTATATTGATCCGGATCTGTAGTTAATATCCTTCGCATTGAGATACAATGGGTGGTGTTCAATGTGACGACGTCGTCGATCCGATGAATTAATGCCGTTCATTTTGGTAATTAGTTCACCCCAGTTTGTGAACGTGGCCGATACCAGTCCGTGCATTCTCATACCTGAAGCACATGTCGTCGTCTCTTAATTTATGGGCCACATAAAAACGCAACCCAGCTGAAAGGACGTTGATTTATAGTGCATTAAAGCTGCACCACTAATTACATATTACGATACAATACTGCCATTGGTTGGTATATGGTATACAGAAATATCACCCTTACATTTGGAGAAGAAATTGCTGACAATGGCAACATTCTAGAAGTGATGATGTTAGAGGGATAAATATATGATGAATAGATTAATGTCTCGCATTCATGCTATTAATTGTGAAGATTAATAATTAGATGCAAGATATTAAACTCTATTTACACTACAAGGAGTTAAGTGGGATAGACTGCTAGCACTCCACGGCTCATTTATGATGCGCGAGGCCCCATTAATTTCCCGCAGGTTTTTTATTTTTGGCCGCTGACCAATCGAGAAGTGATGTGTCAAAAAAAAAGCAACAATTTCAAATGGCGCTTAGCTTATGTTAATTACGCCTATTTATACGGTACTATTTTCGAGTTACGTTTATTTCAGTGCTGAAGGTCGGCATCGGATGCAATTTTGAATGAGCTTTGTGGCGTCGAGGAGCAATCTTTCCATAAAGCACATGGGCGGCAATAACATTTAATAGGCACGAGTGTTCCCATTGTCCCTAAATGCCAGTTGTTCTCGATTTGAATTTAGAATTTTTAACCGAGACCGTTTTCTATCTAAACGATAAATCACTCCGCTAATCGCTAATTACTTCACATACTTGCGATAGCGCTATTTTGTTTACGGCCGCGTTAATTACCGTGAATATTCATGATGCCGTAATTTTATAATCGCTTTTTGTTATTGCATTATTTCTAGGTTCGCGTGTGCCGCGCCGAAAATAAATGAAAAGGTGCCATATGGCGCCCGGTATCGATTAGGAAGATACCCGGCCTTTATACATGTCGCCGCAAAAGTTACAAAGAAAATAGTAAAATAAAGGACTGTTTTATGGACGAAGCTACAGCGCCGCGTTATGATTCCTAGTGGGGCTTTAGACTCGGCAGATAAAAGCTTCCTGTAAAATGACTTATCTTCCAAACATGCCGCATCCTAGTTCCTCGTAATTATCCGAAGCACGATATAACGAGCTTGTAAAACGTGCCAGCACAATGTACTTAGGGTAATCACATCGATTTGCCCGGGATGGAGATAAGGAACAGTCGTTTGTATTAAAAATATTATCAACTAGATGTCTCTATACTATTATAACTTTACGTCATTATCTACGTAATACTTTTTCCTTGCGTACAAAATGAATTTCCTACATTAGTGAAGGAAACATAATATTGTTTTTATAGTTAGTTGTTTCAAAGAAGTTCGTTCAACTAACTACTTTTTATTTGAGGCATTGCTGGTTAAACCATGCCTCAAATGGAAAGTCGTTCCCAAGTTCATTCAACTACCTACAAAAGTCTCAAAATATCAAGGAAATATAATTGTTGCACAATGCTCAAAAAATAACAATCGAAATTCTTTAAGATAAGGGTTAAACATTTTCGATATGGATTGTCTCAACAACTTATTGAACTCAATTCGACTTTTGTCAATGAAGCACTATCAGAACTATTATTCGAGGGTAGATTGAAAAGTTTCCGGAATGGGCAAGAGATGGCGCGCGTATCGTGAAATTGTTATGATGGTTGTCAAGGCTAACCTATTTTAGGTGAGCTGTCAAATTTTCAGACACCTGCGTCGTTCCGTTTTTGTTTACTAGGATATCTTGTGAAGCAAGTCAGGCACTTTTGCAAAAATGGATAAAAACGAATTTCGTGCAGTCATCAAACATTTCTGGATGGATGGGATTTTGCAGAAAGTTCATGGCACATCCACACCTTCATTTTCGACTATTAGTTTCTGGGTGAGCGAGTTCAAACGTGGCCGTACGAGCACCAAGGATGAACCACGCAGTGGACGTCCAAAAACGGCCACAAATGAAGAAATGGTCGACAAAGTCCATCATCTCGTGTTAGCCGATCGACGAGTGAAGTTGCGCGAAATAGTAGAGACCACGGGCATCTCATATGAACGTGTGCAAAATATCGTGCACGAACATTTGGGCATGAGGAAGCTGTCGGCGCGATGGGTGCCGCGTTTGCTGACTATAGACAACAAGCGAAATCGTGTGACCACTTCGAAAGAGTGTTTGGCCTTGTTAAAGCGTAATCCAACGGATTTTTTTCGCCGATTCGTGGCCGTGGACGAAACATGGATCCACCACTACACACCAGAAACCAAGCAGCTGTCGAAACAGTGGATTTCTCCAGGCGAATCTGCTCCGAAGAAGGCAAAGACTGTCCCATCGGCTGGAAAGGTCATGGCCACCGTTTTTTGGGATTCGCATCACACCTTGCGACACATCGACTTTTTGCAGAAGGGAAGAACTATCACGGGACAAGCGATTTATTGGATCAATTCAACGGCATATTGAAGGAGGAACGGCCTCATTTGCAGCGGAAAAAAGTGCTCTTCCACCACGACAACGCGCCGGCCCATTGATCCCGAATCGCCAATGCTAAATTGGTTGAATTGGGCTACCAGGTGGTGCCGCATCCTCCGTACTCTCCAGACCTGGCCCCGTGCGACTTCTTTTTGTTCACAAACATGAAGACTTGGCTCGGAGGCAAGCGCTTTACGTCAAATGAGGAGGTCATCGACGCCACTAAAGCTTATTTTGCAGAGTTCCCGAAATCATATTTTTCTGAAGGCTTAAAAAAGTTGGAGCACCGCTGGGAAAAGTGTATCGCCCTGCAAGGGTACTACGTTGAAAAATAAAAAATAAACCTGTTTAATTACTGCGTTTTCTTGCCCATTCCGGAAACTTTTCAATCTACCCTCGTATATGGATTGTATACGGAATTTATTCGTGGCGGCAGAATTTCATGAAGGTTGTCAAAAATCGTTTGTTGTTACAAACTGATATTGCCAGATCGTCATGTGACTTATCGTGAGATTAAGGCATCCTTAGGCATTACTGGAAACCATATACATTCAATATTGCATGAGTTTTAGGCTATCAAAAATTTGTACGCGTTGGATCCGACAAAATTGAACAATCGCTTAAAAAAGGCTTGTGTCGATTGGTCGAAATAAATGCATCTCCAATGAGTACATTTTTAAGGAGTATGGAAGATCACTAAATTAGCGATAAATATTTATGTCTAAACGTTGCGATATTACAATTACGATTATTATTATGAATAGGCACTGAGTCTCATACTACTTGTGATATATATTGCAGGTTTGGAAGAAAAAACTGAGAGATAAATATTGTGATAGTCGATGATAATATATGCGCATAAAAAACCAACTGTATGCTTATTAAAATTTCAAAAACTAAATGTTTTATTTATCTATTTAATATTTCAATAATGCATAGCTTAAATATCGGAAATTTTTACCATTGCCTTAGATGAGTATCGTGACAAATACCTACGTTATTAATGTTTATGTCGCAGCTATTTATGGTTATCACAAATTCCACTATTTTGAAAACACCAAATTATTTCCACTGATATGGAAATGCTAGGAATTATATATCGTATCTTTTTTATTTTTGAAAAATGTGAGCATTGCTAAGCCATTGCCATTAAAATCAATTCGCTCCACAATCCCTCCAAGAAAACCATTTAGGAGTATATACTTTCTTCATTGCACTCTTGATGAAACGAAATTATAACATTAGGCAATGTTTAGTTTCATATTGTTATATTCAGTTTCCTGACACGTGTTTCGGTCAATGACGACCATTCTCAAAGGAATTACAAAAATAACATTAAAAAAGAGGATGTTACAATGTATATATATATTATGGGGTTAATTGTGGGAAAGTCCAGAGATTAAGAGATTCGAACTTGTTAATAGTTCGTTCTCGTTGTTTAGGAGATTATCACCATTCCTATTTGCTCTCTTAATCTCCAGACCTTCAACAAGATTTAATTTTCGGCCTTTTTCTGCAAAGCGGATTGGTTTGATGTCGGCTAATTGATGTCCTGTTGTGACGCAATGCTCGAATAATCCTGTTCCCGTGGTTTGTTTTTCTATTGCCTTCTTGTGTTCATTGTACCTGATCTTGAAATTTCTTCCAGTCTGTCCTATATATTTCCTGTCACAATTTTCACATTGTACTTGATAAATGCCGGATTTTCTGAGTGGGTCTATTGTCTCTATTTTGTTGTTAACTAAGTGCTTTTTCAATTTTTCCCTGTTGACTTCTATTACTTGGATATTGTGTTTGGTAAGTTCTTTTGCAATCTTCTGGCTCACATATGGGATGTATGGAATGGCTGCGAACTTGTTATCTTCTTTGATTCCTACTCCATTGAACACGAGTTTTTGGACTACTTTTCTTCTTTTCCGTTTCAGGATCCTATCTACCTTGTTTTTCTTGTATCCGTTTTTGGTGGCAATTTGGTAAATTGTATGTAGTTCTAGGTTAAAATCTTCTTCACTTAGTGGGATGTTGAACAGACGATGAATATATGAATTTAATGCGGAGGATTTGATTTGTTCGGATTGTAGTGATGTTGATGGGATGAGTGTGTCTGTGGCAGTTGGTTTTCTATATATGGCATATTTTAGTTTATTTCTTTCTATTGAAATACTCGGGTCTAAAAAGTTGAGTATACCGTCGACTTGTTTTTCTATGGTGAAATGAATTTTTCTATTAATTGAACTTAGAGTTGTTAAAAAAGTATCCAACTGTCTATCTGTGCCATTCCATATGCAGAAAATATCATCAACATATCTGCACCAGAATTGAATGTTTCTTGTTGATGTGTTGTTCTTAAATACTTGGTCTTCGAAGTCGCTCATGAATATTTCCGCGAAGAGTGGTGAAATAGGCGATCCCATGGGCAGTCCTTCATGCTTTCTTTCAAGATGAGCCAAATCTAACAAAACATTTGGAAACTGTATCATTGCAATTTCAGACGATCAATTCTGAATCATTTGTTTGTCACTAGTCTTCAGAAAAATAAGAGAAACCAACCGCCGAAGAAGTGACAAACAAGAGACTTTTTGAAAATTGAAAAGTCATACATTTCTAGTTCTGATTTGGCGCCCAATTGCGTCTCTGTATTCCAACAAATCAAAAATGAATTAAGAGGTCAACGACCTCCCAAAATGTGGTTTGAAGGTACCTGATGGAATAAGTGCTTTGAAAAGTGATTCAAGCGCATGCTGAAGTCTATTGATCTTCATGTAAAATATTTTGAAAAACAATAGACCCTTAGCATTTTTTAGAAACTTTCTAGAAGTATCAAAACTATCACGAAATACATTGGTTTGATCATCTGCACCCTAAACTAAACTACTTGAATTGGAATTATGTTTAGGAACATAAAGAAAAGCAATTATTAAATTTCGGCTTACGCTATACATATTTTTATATATTTATATTATATATTTTTTATACTATACAATGTGTGATGATTATTTATATGTTTAAGAACATTATAGTCCTTGATGGAAAAGTAATTCCAAAAATGACGTTTCACTATATTCCACATCTTCTAGTAAGCGAAATCTGTAAAGTAAGTATTATCATAAAAAAGTACAACACATGCTCTGAAGCAAATACGCACTCACGCGTGAAATTGCCCTACACGGCCCTCTGCGTAGCCCTCCATCCGTACGTAATACGTTATTTACAATACCTTTTTTCCGTAAAACACCATTGCGTTAAAATGAAATATAAGACGCGATGAAATTTAAATACACGTCATTATGAATCGCAATAGTTTTTGCACGAAAGCAATCTGAGCGGGATTTATCACAACCCGAATTAGGGCTAATAGTACTTAACATTTAACATTGTCGTAAAACAAACGAATGGTACGAATTAAAAGCGAGAACACTCGCATATTTATTTTATAGCAGTTTGTGTTTAATTAAGTAGGCCGTATCGTAACCGGCAAATATTTGCCAGAAGATCCCAGTAAATTCAGACGTATTTTTCCTTAATGAATGTAAACGCGGTTATTAGTAGACATAAAACTTTATAATTGTGTTGGGGAGTTCGGATTATCACGTAACAATATTTACTTCTAGTTCTTAGTAACTCGTAATCCGCTGAGCTTACAACTTTCCGTAAACGGAAGTTAATCAGCAACAAATCAAATTGGGATTCAGCGGCGAGCGGAAGTGAATGAAAAAAAGGGGAATCACATATTTACCAGTTTAATTTCACGTCTAAGCTCCGAGCGAGAGAGAGTAATTTTCAGGTCGAGGTTTTCACGTGACAAATTCCGGCAACCTAATGAAAGAGTAGCTTACCCAAGTGAAATATAATAGGATTTATAGAAAGGGTCCTTTTATCTACAAATTCGCACAGTTCTCCTATTTTACCCTTTCTAATCCCGACAAAGGAACGTGCAGTCTTAAATTTATTGTCATTAATATAACGATACAACAAAGAATGTAAGTTCATGAAGCTGGACGGATTTCAATGGAAATTTATTTATGGCGGCCAGATTTTGAACGTGAGAATTACGCGGTGGCGGAATTATGCAACGAGAAATAAATTCAACGTTTTTATTGTTCGACTTTTTATTGCTTTATACATAAACTTTCGGCCGTTAAAGTTTTAATTTTCCAGCGCCGATGCGACTGGAAACAATGTGCTTTCGGTTCGCAGCGAAAGCTCAAATTCAATTCCTGAAAAGCACTGCGGGAGGTAATAACAGTAATAGTATTTGCGTGGATCGATATTCATGGACGCGTTTATGTAATGGTAATCATAAGCTTTATTTGTGTGTAGGATTTTACAGTGTAAACTAGAGCACGCTTTTATTGTTTTCCTTTTTAAACGCTATTGATTATAATAATTTCAACCGCTGTGCTCAGCGTGTAATTGCCAGCACAAACGACATGCAGTAATTGTTTTACTGGCGCTCAGTTTTAATTAATTCGAGTAGGTGTTTTAAAATCTCGTCCGGTGCAGTTCTGTGCGGCCCTGTTATTGAAGTGAAGTAGGAGCCTCTAAGGCTGATATGTTTCTTGTAAATGAACTGGAATTTAATGCAGGTGTTTTGTTTAATTCAAGTTTAATTTATGAATACGCCTACAAAAAAAGCCAAGAAGAGATATCACAACCACATCCAAACTTAGAAATCACCAAGCCATTGGCAGGGAATACGTCAGGAAACAATTTGCTAATAGGCATTTGATGTTACCCTTCATTAATGGTATTAAATACTTGAGGTCCTTCATTTGCCTTCAAAAATTATTTCTGATACCCTCACGAGACATATTCGTACAACGTCTGCAAAACCAAGGGTTGCTGTAGTCAGGTCTAAGACATCCAAATCACCAGAGGCATTACAATCCCTGAAATCTTAGGGATACGTCAAGGAACATGGATAAGTTAGTATAGCAGTAGATAGTATTTAGTGAATGAGAGTATTGAATACTTCATTTCCTCCCAAAAGTTGTTTAAGATACCCAAATGAGGTAACAAAAAATAATTTCTATTGGTATTTGATGAATGAAAACGTTAAATACTGCCCCTAAAAATTATGCGTCAAGGAATATAGAGGATTTTTTTACAAATTAGGGTATTGAATATTTAAGTTCCTTAATTTGACCTCAAAAATTGTGCCTACTACCCTCAAGAGGCAAATTCATACAAAGTTTGCTGTCAGATCTAAGGTATCCAAACCATCAGAGAAATTGCAATCCTTAAAATCTAGGGGATACGTCAGGTAATATGGAGAAATTTCTATTGATATCTAATAAATAAACGTATTGAATACTTGAAGTCCTTCATTTGCCCTCAAAATTGTGCTTGCTAATCTTAAGAGGCAAATTCCTACAGAACCTGCAATACCAAGGACTGCTGTTAAGACTGAGACATCTAAACAACCAAAGGTATTAAAGCATCTGAAAACCTAGGCATACGCCAAGGAATATAGATGAATTTCTATTGGTATTTAATGAGGATATTGAATACTTGAGGTTCTTCATTTGCCCCAAAATATTTTGCCTATCTTTCAAAAAAAATTGTGCCGAGTCTGCAACTATAAGATACATTGCAATCCTGGGTATTTCAGCATTTGAAATCCTAGGCATAGAGAAAATTCTATTGACTCATTGACGATAGAGGCTTCTACTTCGTTATACATATTTAATTACAAAATTAAACACAATAATCACTTTGTTTTGTATAACCGTTATTTATTTATATGGTGACCAATGGTTTCGGTTTGAAAATGATACGCTGATGTATTGAAACCATTGGTCACCATATAAATAAATAACTGTTATACAAAACAAAGTGATTATTGTGTTTAATTTTGTGAAAACTCTATTGGTATTTGACGAATGAGGGTATTGATTACTTGAGATCCTTCATTTGCCCCAAAATGTTTTGCCCCTACCACCTTTAAGAAACAAATTTGTGCAAAGTCTGCAACTATTAGAGACACTGCAATCCTTGGAATTCTGGGGTTACGTCAAGGAACATGGCTCAGTTTCTATTAGTATTTGACGAATAAGGGTATTTGATAATTTAGGTCCATAATCTGCCCACAAAAATTGTGCCTACTACCCTTAAGAGGTAAATTCATACAGAGTTTGCAAGACTGAGAACTGCTGCTGTCAGATCTAAGGCATCCAAACCATTCGAGGTATTACAATCAGGAAGTGTTGAGGAATATCTGTTGATAGTTAAAGAATGGGGGTATTAAATAATTGAGGTCCTTCATTTGCCCTCAAAAATTGTGCTTGCCAATCTTAAGAGGCAAATTCCTACAAGAGTCTGCAAAACCAAGGACTGCTGCTGTTAAGTCTGAGGCATCCAAACAACAAGAGGTATTTCAGCATTTAAAATTCTACGCCAAGGAACACAGAGGAATTTCTATTGGTATTTGATCATATATGAGGACATTGAATATTTGACATCCTTTATTAGCCCAAAATATTTTGCCTTCCACCCTCAAGAGATAAATTTGTGCCGAGTCTGCAATTATAAGAAACATTGAAATACTTGAAATCCTGGGCCTACGTTAAGGAATTATTTGTATTTGAGCAATGAGGATATTGAATCCTTGATGTACAAAAAAGAGACAAAAAATTAAACAGAATCTGCAAGTCCAAGGTTTGTTGCTGTCAGATCTAAGTCATCAAAACCATCCAAGGCATTGCAATCCTCTTGAGGATTCGTCAGGGAATATGACAGAATTTCTATCAGTATATAATAAATGAGGGTTTTGAACAGTTGAGGCCTTTCATTTGCATCCAAAAATTATGCTACTCCCAAAAGGCAAATTTGTACATAGTCTTCTGTCAGGTTTAAGATATAACCATCAGAAGCAATCCTTGAAATCTTGGAGATCCCTGACATATGTATAACATGGAGGTGTTTCTAATTCTACAGAGTCTGCTAGACCAAGGGTTGCTGTTATCAGATCTAAAGCATCCAAATCACCAGAGATCATTGAAGGAATAACCTTTAGTTGTCCCCAGAAATTATTATAGGGATAGATCAAAAAACATGCAGGAACTTCTATTGGTTTTTGACGAATGGGGATATTAAAATTCTTCATTTGCCCTCAAAAATTGTGCATGCAAATTGGTACACAGTCTGCAACCTAATAATTGAGGTCCATAATCTGTCCAAAAAAATATGCCTACTACCCTTAAGAGGTAAATTCATACAAAGTTTGCAAGACCAAAGACTGCTGCTGTCAGATCTAAGTTACCTAAATCATTAGAGGTATTTCAATCCTTGAAATCTTGAGTCTGCAACTATAAGAGACATTGCATTAGTTGAAATTCTGGAGTTACGTTAAGGAATTATTTATATTTCAGCAAGAAAGGATATTGAATACTTGATGTCCTTAATCTGTCCCCAAAAATTGTGTTTACCACCTTCAAGAGACACATTCGTACAGAATCTGCAAGACCAAGGATCGCTGGTGTCAAATCTAAAACATCAAATTGCATTCCTTAAAATCTCGAGGATTTGTCAGGGAATATGACAAAATTTCTATCAGTATTTAATAAATGCCTCAAGAGGCAAAATCACTAGAGATCATTGAAGAAATAACCTTCACCTGCCTCCAAAAATTATCTAAGGGATACGCCGGAAAACATGAAGGAACTTGTATTTCTAATTCTACCGAGTCTGCTTGACCAAGAGCTGCTACTGTCAAATCTAAAGTTTCCAAATCGCCAGAGATCATTGGAGAAATAACCTTCACCTGCCTCCAAAAATTATCTAAAGGATACGCCGAAAATAATAAAGGAACTTTTTATTTCTAATTTTACCGAGTCTGCTAGACCAACAGCTGCTGATGTCAGATCTAAAGCTTCCAAATCATCAGAGATCATTGGAGAAATAACCTTCACCTGAGTCCAAAAATTATCTAAGGGATACCTCGAAAAATATGAAGGAACTTTTATTTCTAATTCTACTGAGTCTGCTTGACAGATCTAGAGCTTCCAAATCACCAGAGATCATTGGAGAAATAATCTTCACCAGCCTTCAAAAATTATCCAAGGGATACGCCGAAAAACACGAAGGAACTTCTATTTCTAATTCTACCGAGTCGGTTAGACCAAGGGCTTCTGCTGTCAGATCTAAAGCTTCCAAATCACCAGAAATCACCAGAGATCATTGAAGAAATAACCTTCAACTGCTTTCAGAAATTATCTTAGGGATACGCCGAAAAACGTGAAACTATTGATATTTGATGAATGAGGGTATAAAATACTTGAAGTTCTTCATTTGTCTTCAAAAATTTATTTGGAGTCTGCAAATCTAATGATTGCTGCTGTCAAATCTAAGACATCCAAACCATCCTAGGCACTGCAATTCTTAAAATCCTGGAGATACGTCAAAGAACATAGGCGAATTTGTATCAGTATTTGATAAATGGGAGTTTAGAAAATTTGAGGTCCTTCATTTGCCCTCATAAATAGGAGTATAAAAAATTTGAGGTCCTTTATTTGCCACCCATAAATTGTGCCTGTAAACATCAAGAGGCGAACGTGTACAAAGTCCAACGGCTGTTTGTTGGCAGGTCTAAGACATCAAAGGCATCCTTGAAATTTTGGGAGTATACTAGTGAACAATGAGAAATATTTATTGGTATTTGAAGAATTAGGGTTTTGAATATTTGAGGTTCTTCATTTGCTTCCCAACAATTGTGCCAGACACCCTTAAGAGGTATATTCGTACAGAGTCTGCAAAACCGCTGTCGTTGCTAGGTCTAAGGCATCCAAATCATCAAAAGGTCACGTTGGATATAGAAGGACTCCTAGTGGACCACCTTGCGGTGATGTTGGTGTCAAAAAATGTTGTTTTAGAAATCCGTTGTGCAAAAATTATTGGAAAATACTAGAAGATAAATCTCATTAGATAACAGAAGCTGAAAGAAAAGTGTTGTTTGTTGACCTTCTAAAAAAATATAATAGAGATTAAAAAAGAGGTTGACAGAGTTTAATTTAACGAAATAGATGTTCCTTTTCATAGAATAAAAATGCAATATCCTTATTTTGAGGAGGCTTAGAGGTTGTTGCTTCAGCAAAGGAATAATATATAGCAAAAAAGTTTCAGTATTGGCTGACTAACTAGATGCAGGTGCAACAAATGTTTAGCAAAGTGAAATTACCTAAAATTTCCTTACGTTGTTGGTCAAATTTCCTGGACCAATTTTTCAGAAAGTTTGAGGCTACTGCATCAGCAAATGGTTGAGACTACAGTATTGCCTTTGTTATTACTTACATATGAGACAAACTTTTTGCTAAAATTATGAAGTGAAATGTAGAAATTTTAATAAAATTTTTGCAATGGAGTACACATTTCTAAAACATTCAAGAAATCTGAAAGTGTTTTTCTGGAAAGTACTAGACTTTTTGGAGAGATTTCTCACAACTTAAGGCAAGAAAATGCTAAAAAACACTAAAAACTTTGAAGAAAAAAATTTGATAACATTAGGTAATATAAGCTGAAAGAAACATTTTTGATGATCATTAAAGTAAAATAAACCAAATTCCAAAAATACTTTTGAAAAATTCTAGAAGGCATTCTAGAAATCTGAAAGAAAATTTACTGAAAAGATGAAGATATTTCCGAAAAGATATTGTCAAAAGCACTAGGATTTTTTAAGAAAATTTAGGTAACAGAAGCAAGAAGAAATATTTTTGATGCTTGTCAAGCAAAATATAACAAAGGCTGAAAGAGATTTCGTAAGAAATAAATTAGACAAAATGGAGATTTATGTTTTTAATGGAATTAAATTACCTTTCAGAACTACAATATTGACTCTGTCACTATGTGCAGATGAAGCAGATGTTTAGCGAAACATGTACTAAAGCAAAATTAAATATAATTGTTAGAAATCTTAGAAGCTCTGAAGAAAATTCTTACAACTGGAAAGTAATGGAATTTTTGAAAAGATTTCTGGAAACATAAGACAAGGCATTGTTAGTATCACTAGAATGTTTGATAACATAGGGTAACAGAAGCTGAATTTTTGGCCATCGAACAGGCGTTTAAGGAAATAATTGTATATTCTTTTCATGGATTAAAATTTGTTAATTAAGTTTTTGGTTAAATTTTTTAAGTAAATTTAATTTGAGGTTGAAACTGGATTCTATTTTTTAATGTTTTAATAATATCTCCTATAAAGAAATTATTTAAGTTGTGACAGTGACATTTTTATTTTCGTGAATTTGTGTTTAAATGTTTGCAAACTTCACGATTGTTTTATATCCCGCGAAATATGCTGTGTTTTTTTTTAGTGTGGACGCCATTTTTCGGTTTGGTTGACGAGTGTGAATGTGCCGACGTTTTGGATGGTTTTCATATTGAGAGTACAATTAAATTACAGCACACGATTATCAACAACGTTACACTACTAGCGGGGCCACACACAACCTGAGGTAGAGTTCTTTATTAATATTTCGTGTGTTTAAATAAGGTTTTTTTGTCTAAATCATAGGCCCCACGTTGGGCGCCAAATTCTTATGAAAATTATTTTCTTGGTGAGCAAGAATATCCCTGATGTAAGCTAACTCGCGGGTGGGGAGGTTCGATTTATTTATGGCGCCAAGTGATTTTTATTTATTACCCCTCAAGAGATTGACGCACCGGGAAAATTACTAAACCCGGTCATAAAGTTTAGGAAAAAGTGATATTTCATTTTTCTAAATTGCAAACAAGAGTGTGAAAGGAAATTATTAAGCAATAAAAGTGTGAATCCTGCAATTTGCCGGTTCTAACGTGTGAATCGAGCACACGCGTTGTTATCATGTTTCAAGCTCGGCGTGTTTTATTCGCTTGATACTGTAAAGTTTTAAGCGTTTATTTGAAAAACGATGTAAATACTGAGCTCTGGCAGATTCCATGTGGGTCAGCCACACAAAGCGGCAATCAAGTTACCCACACAATTACGACCGTCGGAGTGGGAGCATAAATGGGAGCACCTCGAGAAATGTGACAGCTCCTGAGCCGGCAGCACGAGAAATCTCTCGCTAGTGCAATTAATTTGTCCATCGTTTCAACTAACGACTACAACTTTTTGTGTGCAAGTTATAAAAATCCAACAAAGATTATTGTTTTCAATTGTGTAGGTTTTAGATAATTGTTATACTTTTTTTCTGAAACATCTTTGCAAAAAAGATTTGGAAATCTGTTGAGGGTAAAAAACTAACTTTTCTAATTACTATTAATTATTCCAATAAAAACAAAAGTTTTCCTTCGATGCTTTTAATGGAATAAAACCAATAATATTAATACTTAATATTATCACCTTACGATTCAGTGGCCATCGTATTAAGTTATTTAACTACCCGCCCATTCGTTTACTAAATGAAAGATATTAGTCAATTACAGCAGTATTATTATAATTAAGTTGTCTGAACTGTCAATAGCCGGTAATCTAACAACTATAATTATAAACGTTCAATTTCCAATTGTAGATCGGAAATCCATTTCAGGAATTAGGTTGGGTGGAATAGATATTCGGTTCCTGCAGAATCGAAGTAACCTTAGGGAAATAGACCAATGCCTCTATAAAAATAAACAGGCTCATAAATTGATTACGCTCAATATATTGTTTCCATTTGTCCGTGCAATTCTATTTGTCTGGCGAAATAAATACAACAACAAAAGAGGTAATGATGATAATTATCTGTCGATGGATCGATTTATCGCCGTCAGCTTTTTACTTATCTTTATCTGATTTTGTAACGCACTAATTACGTTCGAAGGGAATCGTGAATGGGGTTGATTAGAAAATGCGATGAGCTTCGTGAATACGAACTTGGTACTTCGTACACCGGGGGAATCCTCTAATTACAATCTGACAACGAGAGGAGTATTTTTTTTTGTGTAATTTTAATCCAATTCTCTTTCATGTGTTAATTACCGGCAATTTTAATACCGGCAATGAGATTCGTTTGATCTTATTACGTTTGGCCTTAGTACACTTTTGAACTAAGCCTGCTCGTGCAAATATTGTTTATTTCTTACAAAATACAAATTGCCTCTAGTTTTATACACATAACGTAAATAAAGTAATCGATAC
Organism: Ontholestes murinus; assembly: GCA_963969525.1. NCBI lineage: Eukaryota > Metazoa > Arthropoda > Insecta > Coleoptera > Staphylinidae > Ontholestes > Ontholestes murinus. Next base: position 11,471,011 of record OZ018399.1, on the reverse strand, counting down.
GTCACTATAAATAATGGGACTAATGCTGACAAACGAGTATATATAATGCCTAATTCGTGTTTGTTTACAAGAAATTAATAACTCATTACCAACCATTAAATATATATGTTTTCCAAATTAATTTTAGTTTTTATAACTTAGTTCATCTGTAAGTAAAACCTTTTTTTAAATATATGCCAGTAAAAGTAATAGAAGGTGAAATCATTTTTATGTTATAGTATCTTCAAAAGGAATTTTGAGATTCAAAACATTTAGCTATTTAATTTTTGAATAGATACATTAATAATGATGAAGTAAGTAAGGAGTAATGTTTTGGCAAGAGTAGATGGAAGCATAATTCAATTGTTTCGCTGTTAGGAAGTATTCGATGACACGATCTAATCATAAGTGTTCGTTAATGGCCACGGTCCAGAAAATCCAATGCGTGGGCAAAAGCCAGGATCGCGCCAAAAGTAACTTTTTGAAGGTCTGTAGACATTCCTTTCACTAATACATTGGGTGCTCCAAGAGAACACACTAGACAGGCACTTTTTTATTTTGGGGAAATCCCCCAATTATTCTTAAGAATATTAGAAGAAACTAGAGATAGAATAAGATGCTATTCTCTCTCTAGTTTCTTTTAATATTCTTAAGAATAATTGGGGGATTTCCCCAAATAAAAAAGTGCCTGTCTAGTGTATAATCTTTGGACAAACAATTGTAATACAAAGACATATGACAAAAAATTTTGGTTTAGTCCTCTCAACCATTGGTCATTCCACCAGAGAAGAAACCATCACACACTATTCATATTTATTTATTCACTATAATTAAAGACCTATCAGTTGGAGTTTATTACGTCAAAATTATCATACAGTTGAAGAACTAAAAACTATATTATCACATCATCCTCGAAGTAACATTCGGAACGAAACCAGGCACTGATATTAGTTGTCTCGCAATGCAAATGCGACAAGCGGAAGCGCAATATCAGGAGCAGACTGCACAATAATTTATAATCGAATACGAGCCGAAGTAACTTGATATAAATGTAAATGATGGCGCAAGTGTTGATGCAGAAGCGTGACGTCTCTAATTTATGGTCCTACCCGGCCTTGTCTAATTTACTTACTTCCTAGCCCTGGCTAGGAACGAAATCATTTTTATATGTAAATATCCGCGTGTAATCTAATACGGACTTGTCGGCCTGTCTTCTGCTCTCGGCAAAATTGCGAAAAAATTCCTGGCTTTATTTGACATATTTTCCAGTTCGAATGGATTGTTTCAAATCTGATCGTTCCAGTCGGATGCCTGGATCTAAGTGAAAATAAGAGACCGATTTACTCTTGCTTACGTAACTAATGTAGGATCTCATCACTCGATTTATAAACGTGAAACATTGATAAATACCATCGCGATGAGAAATACTTTAATTCCGCCTTTCAAGACACCCCATCGCACGTCATTAATCCTTACGCCGGATGCTGTAGGCCAGTTTCCGTTTGGGCGGATAAAGAAATGAGCTCATGCAAATAACAATTCCCGCATACGCTGATGTTATTGTCAAATTATATAATTTGCGAGACGCGTCTACAATCTAAATGTTACAAGGATAAATATTTAAACGGCCGGAAAAATAGGCCTATCAACAGAATTGTTTATGTAATATTCGGGAGTTCCACAGTTCACATCTAGTTTAAATTAATTTAACATTAATGTTGAATGTATCGACTATCTGCATAATCTTCAATATAAATAGTGTAATACATGAAGTGCTAGTTTGAAGTTTAAATTTTCTTTGAGGTATACATATGTAGGTGTGTTATGTCAATACCTAATGACATAACACACCTACATATGTATACCCCAAAGAAAATTTAAACTTCAAGCTAGCAATTCATATATTACACTATTTATATTGAAGATTTTATTTTTTATGGTATTGGTGAATTCCTCTTGCCAAAACATATCGATTAGACCAGTGGTTTCATATTACAAGTATACACATATGTAAATAATCTATTACAATCCATCAATGAATTTGTGACGAAAACTCAACACATCACACTATGAATGAAAGCGAGGCTGCTATCCTCGCGAATTCAAACTTTGTGCGTATTAATTATGCTCCTATATTTATTATATCCCAAAATCAGTCCACTACTCCCGACATCCTGTTATATACAAGTATCATCCAACACCTTTAAAATGTTGACCTAATCTCCTTCCCTTGATCAGACCACCTATCTGTCCAATTTTTATTTTTCAAAAAACCTTCTATCCTAGAACCTTCAAAAATTATACATATAGACATGTGACATTGACAAAGTGACTAAAGACTTAAATGCCTTATTGCATCTCACCCATATGTTAACCTATCCTCTACTTCCTTATTCCTCAATACATTATCAGACTCTTTTAAAAAACACACACCAATATACACAAAAAAGGGGTATAAATATCTCCTCCCAAATTTTATCCTAATGCTTATTAAATACAAAAGGTCAGTACAGGATTTTTGTTGGACGGACGACGTCGACAGAAATTGAATTCCCTAAATACCAAGACTGGCCAAAGAATACAAGATAGATAACAACAAACAATATTGAGACGAAATTTAAAAACTGTCAAAATATAGACTGATCTGTAAAAAACAGAAAACAGAAAAGGGATGAACAATTTGGATTTACTGGTATTTATTTGTATTCGTCATTTCGAACACCAAGCTTGGATTGGAGGGAATAGCAATATGAGAATTGGAAGGACCGTTGAGCAATTTGAAGGGTGGTAGCATGGGTATTAAGGGCAGTATCGTCGATAAAGGGTAAAGAATATTGTGATGGGTTAATGTATAGGGAGTATACAGTGTAATGAGGGGAAATGGCTGGACGGTTAACCGTCAACTTTTGGTTATAGATATGTTGGGTTAAATCCACATATTTTGGCCCCAGGAATTGGTGATCCAGCCATTTCCCCCATAAGAGTGACACCCTGTATATGTTATACGGGACGAGAGATAAGGGAGAGCCATGAGGAACGCCTTGTATGATTGGGAAGGAATAAGAAAGTGGTTATCGGATTCTTATTTGGCTGGATCTACTAGAGAGGAAGTTGTGTATTAGGATAATTAAATGAAGAGGAATTTTTAATAGGTAACATTTATATATGAGTTCAATATGTCACGGTGTCGAGAGCTTTTTGGATGTCCAAAAATAGTATGGCCGACTTGGAAGCAGAGTTGATTTTTTAGGAAGGAAGCCAAATTGATAATCTATGATAACAATTTTAATAGATGTGTGTAGAAGTTTTTGTTTTATAGGCAAACTCTTTGAATCCCTCATGTTCAAAAAGTTTGCCTATAACAGGAAGAAGTGTAATGGGACGATAGCTTGAAACAAGAGTGGGTTTAATTTCTAGTTTGGGAATACCTACAATGATACCTTGTTTTCATTTGGGAGGAAACTATTGTTGAGAATAACAGAACTAAAAGAAGCTTCCATTTAATCGGATTTTTACAATAAATTAATTATTTCTTTTTTTTTTTGAGAAATACCAACTGTTTTTAATCAATCCTAATTGTTTTCTCTTGATAGGCTATAAATAATTTTATTGTTATCTTCGCCTTGTCAAATTTAAATTGTTTTTAAAAGATTATAAATTGTTTCTTTTGCAAATGTTCATCCGTTTTCTTCTAAATCAAATTAAATATCAATTGTTTTTATTATTATTTCCTTTTCCTTTTTGGTTTGTAAATTTTCATCTTTTTTGTACATCAGTTGTTCCTTATTGGAGAAATTTCAATTATTTTTAACAAATTTGAATTCTTTTTAAAGGAAATTTCATGAATCATGTAATTTTTATTTTTTACTTGTCATTTGTTTGTAAAATTCCATATTTTTTTCTTATTTTTTTGTCTTGGCATATTTTATTGTTTAATTGTTTAGTTTGTAAAAAACTTAATTTATTTTCATCAAATTTTTAGTAAGTAGAAAAACTAAAAACAATAAACAAAATTGACGAAATTTTCCAGAAAGAACAATTGGGATTTAACAAAAAAAGAAGAAGAAGGTTTTATTACTTTTTTTGTAACATTGCTTTTGTTTTGTTCATTTTAGGATAGTGTACATTAATTTTATGTATGTTTACTGAACAGAATAAATTGAATTATTATTATTATCCAATTTATTTAGAAAAAGCAAAATAGAAACAATTGAAAATGACTAAAAAAACAACTTACAAAAAAAATAAAAAATTAAAATTTTTAAAAATTTCTATGAGAAGCATTAATTTATTTACAAAAAACAAATGTAAAATTGCAAAAACAAAAAATTGAGAATTGAAAATCTATATGAAAAAACAAATTTAAAAAAAAAATTCTCTTAAAAAACAATTAAAATTTGCAAAGGAAAACAAATAAATTGAATTTGTTAAAAATCATGAAATTGAAGAAACAAGGGAAAAACGAATAATTGATTTCGAAAATAAGATAGAAAATTGTAATAAAACAATTGAAAATCTGTTAAAAAGCTAAAAACTCTTCAAATATTATTAAAATAGTTGAAAATTTACATAACAATTGAAATTTTACAAAAAAGGATGACATTTTACTAAAAGCAACAAACAATTTTTCATCTTATTTTCAAAATCAGTTATTTCAATGGTTTTCAAAAAATTATAATTGTTTTTTAAAGAAATTTTATTAATTTTATTGATTTAAAGTTTATATTCTTCGGTTTTTCTTTTCTAAATCGATTAAAATTTCAATTTCAACAAAAATTAGACAATTAAAAATCTACAAAAATATATTCTAAAATTCTCTTGAAATGTTTACAAAAAAAAACAATTTAAGTTTGCAAAAAACAAATTGAATTTGTTAAAAAAAATGAAGTGTTTCTAAGAAAGAAAGAATAATTGATTTTGGAGATAAGATGGAAAATTGTAACAAAACAATTGAAAATCTGTTAAAAAAGCTAAAAACATTATAAATATTCACCTAAAATAGTTGAAAGTTTACATAACAATTGAAATTTTACAAAAAAAGGATGAAATTTTACTAAAAAAGCAAACAATTTTTCATCTTATTTTCAAAATCAGTTATTTTAACGATTTTTAACAAATTATAATTGTTTTATTTAAATAAAAATAATTTTATTGATTTAAAGTTTATATTCATCGGTCTTTCTTTTCTAAATCGATTAAAATTTAAATTTCAACAAAAATTAGACAATTGAAAATCTATTAAAAATATATTCTCTTAAAATGTTTACAAAAAAACAATTAAAATTTGCAAAAAACAAATTAAATTTGTTAAAAAATGAAGTGTTTCTAAGAAAGAAAGAATAATTGATTTTGGAGATACGGTGGAAAATTATAACAAAACAATTGAAAATCTGTTAAAAAAGCTAAAAACATTATAAATATTCACTTAAAATAGTTGAAAGTTTACATAATAATTGAAAATTTACAAAAAAGGATGACTATTTACTAAAAAAGCAAACAATTTTTCATTTTATTTTCAAAATCAATTATTTCAACGGTGTTTAACAAATTATGATTTTTTTTAAGAATATGTTATCAATTTTATGGATTTAAAGTTTATATTCTTCGTTTTTTTTTTCTAAATCATTTAAAATTTCAATTTTATTTTTTAAAATTTTTTTTGTTTCTTTTTTAGTAAATTAAAATTTTTTTAGTAAAATTCCATCGGTTTTACTTTTTTTTCGTAGTAAATTTTAATTGTTTTCTTTATAAAATTTCAAAATAGATTTTTATAAAGTTGTTAGCCGTTTTTTTTAAATAGATTTTTAATTGTTTTTATTTTCAAATTTTCGTCGTACGGTCCAGACCAGTTATTTTTTTCATTGAGAAATTTCAATTGCTTTTAACAAATTCAAATTAATTTTTTGTGCAAAAATTTCATCAATTTTTTCTGGCACGTTTTAATTGGTTTTTTCTTGTTGAAATTTCTCAAAGAAATATAATTGTTCTGGACAATAAGACGAAAGATTGTAAGAAAACAAAAAACAATTAAAACTTTATTAGAAAAACAGCTGAAAACTTTCTAAAAATCCATTTTAAAAATTAGCAAGAAAAGAGTATTTGAAGGCAATTAATTATCATCAAAAAACTAACACCTCATCCATTATTTATTATTTAAATGAATATATTTATCAATAAAGATGTTTATATAAGTAATTGATTTAGAAAGCAAAAGCAAAAAATAAGCTATTGAAAATCTATCAAATAAAATTGATCTACTTTTCTAACAAAAAAGAACAACATTGATGGAATTTTACCAAGAAATTTGTGAAAGACTGTAGTAATTTAGGAAAGAAGAAATAATTGTTTTGATTTGGGTAAAATTGCAGAAACATTACATTCTTAATGAAACCACAGATATAAATTTGGCGCCCAAACAATAAAACCTTTGATAATTATTTATAAAGATCGAAACACCGAAAATTAAATAATGGACGGTAAAAGATTTTTAGGACAGTGCTTCTGATTCATCAAGCTTCCAGGGTAATTTTTGCTTAAGACTGGAAATTATCCATTATTTGTTTAAGGTTTTCTTTTTAAATTTTAGATAAAAATAGTAATAATATCTATAGATATTTCAGAAATCCTTCCTCATTTATTTAGCTTTGATATTTATTTCAATTTTCAAAATGCTTTAAAGCAATTATTTCAAAAACCTAACACGCGTAGAAATTAAAAAAAAAAACAAAGAAAATGCAAAATGATGCCATTATTTATTAATTCCAAAAATAAATAAAAGTGTTAAAATATTTTTGCTTATCAAACTTTTCATCCCAACAGTGGAAAATATATGATAATATAACAAAATGTTTTTTTTAGCTTTTAATCTACCTCAATGTTGTTCTTAGTATTTTGTAGTTTTAAAGAAAAACCAGATATTTTAGAAAATCTTCTATATCAAAATGATATTTTTAGCTTTGATATTTCAATTTTGTTTAATGCTTCAAGTTAATTGTTTCAAATACTCAAAAGCTGCAGATATTAACAACCCGAAAAAAACTAAAACAAATAATAAATCTAAAAAATTTTAACAATAAAGAATGTTAAAAATCTTTTGGTGCATCACAGTTTTGGAGCAATTTCTGTGCCTGATAGGACTAATAAATATTTATTGTTTCTTTTTGGTTTTGAAGTTTTGAAAACAAACAATAATTGCAAATGTTTCTGCACAAGATTAAAAAAGTCTTTACAAAAATTAATTTTCCTTAGCTTTTAAGTTTATCTCAATTTTTAATAGTTTAAAAAATTTAAATCTGATAAATAAATTAATACTGAATTAACTGTATATCAATAAATAAGTGATAATAATCATATTATGTTAGTAATATACATTCAACCCAAAGTATGGAATAAACTGGGTTTTCATACTTTACGTAAACTCAAAAACTCAAACCGATTTACAGTTATAGTTTGTGTTTTTTTTGCACTCTTATAAGGCAATAAAATTTTATCACTTCGTTTAAAAACACTAAATCATTTTTATTACCATATGCAATGGTAATAAATGGTGGAGGAGCCGGTTAAGTAATTTATTATTTATTATTTAATAAAATGCGTTCGGTTGATGCTATGGATCTATCTATCAACCTAACATATTTTGAGCTTTGAATGAGATTACTTTTAGTACTCGCAAATATATTTAATCAAATTGAAAATGTGAAATAAATCAAATGAATGAATTTAATCATACAGTCGTGTATTTGCGTATAGCATGGGGGAACGTTTACTTGCGATGGGAGGTTCTGAAAATGTGTTCAAGTACAAAAAGAGAAACAGTTACTTACAGTTTATATCACTAAATCAGAAAACCACAACACAACCTGTCCCCAACTATGTTTCAAGTGAGACCACTATCACAACCTTATCGTAAGTTGCTGGCGAAACTACTTGAGAACACATTTGCGCTTTTTGGACAAATGAGGGTACGCACGATACGTGCTATCGCCGAGGCCCATTGCTAGTAACTAAAAACAAGTTGCAGTCAGTTGCGCGCACCGCTCCGGCTGTACGCCGTGACGCGCTAACGAATCGCTGATTAGGAGCCGCGATCCCTTCTCCAAGCTCGCCCACGCAAAATTTCAGCTTTCACAAATAGGAAATGATAAGTATTTAATGAGCATTTGTTTACGGAATCGAAATTGTTTGTGATAATTAAAAAAAAATAATTACGATTTCGATGAGATCGAAAATGGATCGAAACCGGTCCGTGGCTGTTGTTGACAGGGAACAATAGTTAATGTTTAAAAAAAATAAGTTATAAATACGGCGAGAAATGTTTTGAAACCAGCAACGGGAACGGTGTTGTAAATTGCTATTTTTAGATTATCTCCGCTCCAAAGTTCCTAATCGCAACGAATTTATGATAGAGAGAAATGAAGTTGCGGGATTTTCATTAAAAAAATTTGCGCCAGCAGTGTGAAATTTTGCATGAATTATCTGCTGATGAAATTAAATGTGTCTATTAACGTAAGCTATCGAATTATTTGATTATTTTAATTAAAACCATTAAATTATATTTAAAAAATATGTAAAAATTAACCGAACACCTGAAATTATAAAACCTTCCCCTATCTTCGTTTGCGCTATATTGATGAGATCCAAAATGGATCGAAACCGGTCCTTGGCTATTGTTGACAGGAAAACAGTAAATTAATGTGCTCTTATTTTTGTAATAATATTTATAATGGACTGGATTGAAGTAGCTTAGCAACCATTCTCTTTATTTTTAATGGAATTAATTTGTAAATAATTTACATTTATATAATACCATTAAGGTGCCATCTATTAACGAAAGCGTTATACTAAGATTTCCTAGTTGAGTGGATGACCACCAATAATACACATTTAGTACTATCTGTAAAAGTATTAATTGTACATTATGTTTTTAGTTTTATTTAATTGACCGAATTCAATGCCAAGCTTTCTGTTTACTGAGAATCAATACATATTACGCCCAAGCGCAAACAATTACGTAAAGCTATTAGACAAACAAATTATATGTGAATCCACAGGTAAACCCTGCCTATAGACGACCGGTTTATTTTCGATGGGGGAGAAATATAATCTATGTTCGGACATTGCATTCAATAGTTTAGCCACGATATATCAATACAGAGTGAACAGCATCACTAACCAATATAAACACCGGAGTGGGTTTAGACGAGACCTCGGGTAATCAATCAATCAACTAAGTACACCATTACAAGACAGCCGATCGGGTTGATAGCGAAGTGGAATAACTCATTGTCCGCGTATAAAAAGGTTTATTGCACAACGCCTTTATGTTGAGTCAGATTGTAATCGATACATAGTATTTAAACATAGTTGTTATTGATAATGACTGTACTAGAAATATATATCTAAACATTAGAAATGTGTGAAGAAAGAAACGTAGAATATTATTATTATTAAAGTTAGCAATCACTCTTTAAGAATTTCGTCATTATTTACAGCAAGTCTAGAATAAGACCCTAACTATACTACTAATCATCTTATTAAGAGCATGTTGTTTTACTACAGACAAATTGTTAGACTAGGGAATACACAAATTCATCAGGGCACTGAACTCCGGTATTCAGGAGTTTATTAAACAGTTCGTTGTAAGATCTTACAGGGAAATGAATAAAATTCCTCAATATCACTTTAATTTACAGAAAACTAATAATTAAAGTCATAAGAGATCCTTTCAATCAGCTTAAGCCTTCAGCATTTGACTCATGAATATTCCAGCTAATAATAACACAAATGGATGAAAGAAATAACAAAGAATTAAGTATGTGGAAGATCTTACCTACGGCAGATGGAATTTAGTTGTCACCTCTTCGATATTGCTGCATCTGCAAAAAAAATCATAAAGTCAAAGCACGTTAATATCTATAATCAAAACAACGCTTTTACTTTTACCACTTTAAACTTTATTTGCAGTGACTAGTAAAACTGTTTTCTTTATTCTTAATAACGAAATGTACCACGAAGTGAATGCCTCTAAGGTCCAAGAATCAATATTAATATTTGTTTTGTTTAGATTTTTCACAAGTTTAATTTGCACTTATTATTAATATTTGTTTTGTATAAAATTTCCACAAGTTTCATTTCCATTTATTGTTAATATTTGTTTTGTTTATTATTATTTACTATTGTTAAATGTCGTTAGTTATATTTCCGTAGACATATTCATTCAATAAGGAAAATCAGTTCAACATCTAAACAATAGATCTCTCTGTTTAATTAAAAAGCACTAAAAACCTTTCTTCACAATTTTATTTAAATTAACAGATATATATTTCGGACACAAAGTGACCATTATCAATGTTTTAATACTGTATTAAAACATTGATAATGGTCACTTTGTGTCTGTTAATTTAAATAAAATTGTGAAGAAAGGTTTTTAGTGCTTTTTAATTAATCAAGTTTACCTTCACGTAACTCACAAAACTCAAACTAGATCTCTCTGTGTTAACGAAAATCTGGAGGTTTATAACTTTGTAATAATATTCCACTTCCCTTTCTCATAAATGAGTAATATGCTTGGTGACGTTGCTTCGTTTTAAGGACACTCCACTCATCCACTCAAAGAAGAAACTTGGACGGAGAGAGTCCCAAAATCTTAACGATAATCCTTTAAAATAAGGAGGTCGTTTATACACAAATACACAAAAACACGGGGGAAGGAACATGTGGTCGATAGCCAAAAACTACTCTTACTGCAATAATTGGTTCCGATTAGAAAATACTATAATGCCTTGTTGTATCTAAGGGTTGATAGACTGTATTTTAAATTCAAAAGAAAACAATTATTATTGTTCCTTAATAGTCTTTAGTAGTTTCCCATCAAAAACGAACTTATATATCAAAGATGAGATTAATTATCTCGGAATAATTTTTGATCTGGTCAAAAATATTCCAAAAGGTCAACGCAGCAGCCAACACAGATTTCCCCCTAATATTCCTTCAAGGGGAATAAAATCTGATCAATTTGATATTAACTATATATAACTATCTCGGAATAGCTGGTCAAAAAGATCGCACATCATATCAAAAAGGTTAATGCTGCAGCCAATAGCATTCCCTTCTAATACTCCTTTTGGGAGATTAATTTCAATCAAAGATGAGATTAACTATGTCGGAATGATTTTTGATCAGCATCTCCGTTTATTCCCGATTACAAAAAGTTTAAGATATCAGAGCAGTCACATTAGCGATTTTAGAGAAGTGGCTTTAGTTGGTAGGAGTCCGATACCACCCTAATATAAGGGTGTCCATGATGATTTTCCACTCTTCTTATCAAAAACAAAACAAAACATTTCGTTTCTTATTGAACTATCAGTTCATCAGCTTACTCAGCGTTTCAAGAAAACTTGTTGAGAGGATTCTGCTTATCAAAAAAAAACCATCCCGTGCACTCAATTCGGCCTTTACACTCTCTGATTTTGAGTTCATCAAATGGGAGTTATCGTCATTTTTTTATTGGACCTCGATATTTTTATAGTACTAAATTTACAAACTGAGCCTTCTTGAATTCTCTGAAAACCTAACTGGAGCCATGGTGGCTCTCTTCGTAAGGAACATTTTTGTTGCAAAACTAACAGCACAAATTCCAGCAGGCACAAAAGGCTCTGTTGTTCTAAACACTGACCAACAGCTACACAAAAAAGTTGACGTGGCCATCATAGCACTTTTCCTATATTTTTCTCGGAAACTAGGTGCCCTCAAACCCACCCTCCAATCAGTAAAACATAAGCGAGGGTGAATTAAAAGTTGTAAATGAACATAACATTATTGCAAATTTATTCAAACAAATTTTTCAAATAATTTCTGATGATGTTTTACTGATTGGAGGGTGGGATAGAGGCCACCCACCCACCCTACATATACATATTAACTCTAATTACTGATCGCCTCGCGGTTTGCAATAACTTTAATTATAAAATTTACATAAAAGAAAATTGACAAAGTAAAATTTTTGAGTGGGTAAATAAGTAAAAATTTGATGCATGATGGGTGGGCAGGCTTTAAATCTAAATTAGATAAGATTAGCTACATAAAATTATTTATATTTAAATTTTAATTTTGATTTTGTTTAATTTTTATTACATAAAGGGTTTAATTGCTTTTAGCAGCAAAATCATCAACCATTAGCAATGAAAGTTGTCATGTATATGTAGGATGGGTGGGTGGCCTCTATCCACTAAAACATAAGCAAGGGTTTGAGCTAAAATGTAAAGAAACACAAAATAATTGCATTTTTAATTGATGTATTCATACAAATGTTTTAAATAATTTTTGCTGATGTTTTACTGATTGGAGGGTGGGATAGAGGCCACCCACCCACCCTACATACACATATAAACCTTACTTCCTCATCGTCTCGCGGTTTCCAATAAAATTAATTACAAAACTTTTTGAATAAAAACGAAATTAAAAAGGTAAAACTTTTGAGTGAGTTAATTAGTAAAAGTTTGATGCATGGTGGGCAGGCAAACTTTAAATCTAAATTAGATAAGATTATCTATAGAAAGTTATTTATATTTAAACTTAAATTTTGATTTTGTTTTATTTTTATCACATAAAGTGTTTTATTATTTTTAGCAGCAAAATCATCAACGATTAGCAATTAAAGTTATCATGTATATGTAGGGTGGGTGGATGGCCTCTATCCCACCCTCCAATCAGTAAAGCATTAGCGAGGGTTTTAATTAAAAGCTGTAAAATATGAATAAACACAAAATAATTGCAATTTTTAGAGATTTATTCATACAAATTTTTCAAATAATTTTTGATGATGTTTTACTGATTAGAGGGTGGAATAGAGGCCACCCACCCACCCTACATACACATATAAACCTCAATTCCTCATTGTCTCGCGGTTTCCAATAAAATTAATTACAAAACTTTTTGTATAAAAAATGGTGGGCAGGCAAACTTTAAATCTAAATTAGATAAGATTAGCTATAGAAAGTCATTTATATTTAAACTTAAATTTTGATTTGGTATTATTTTTTATTACATAAAGGGTTTTATTGTTTTTAGCAGCAAAATCATCAACGATTTGCAATTAAAGTTATCATGTATATGTAGGGTGGGTGGGTGCCCTCTATCCACCCTCCAATCAGTAAAACATAAGCGAGGGTTTTAGTTAAAAGTTGTAAAATGTAAACAAACAGAAAATAATTGCATTTTTCAATTGATGTATTCATAGAAATATTTCAAATAATGTTTGATGTTGTTTTACTGATTAGAGGGTGGGATAGAGACCACCCACCCACCCTACATACACATATAAACCTCAATTCCTCATCGTCTTGCGGTTTCTAATAAAATTAATTACAAAACTTTTTGAATATAAAAAAATTTAAAAGGTAACATTTTTGAGTGAGTAAATTACTAAAAATTTGATGCATGATGGGTGGGCAGATTTTAAATCTAAATTAGATAAGATTAGTTATAGAAAGTCATTTATATTTAAACTTAAATTTTGATTTGGTTTTATTTTTTATTACATAAATGGTTTTATTGTTTTTAGCAGCAAAATCATCAACGGTTAGCAATTAAAGTTATCATGTATATGTAGGGTGGGTGGGTGGCCTCTATCCACCCTTCAATCAGTAAAACATAAGCGAGGGTTTTATTTAAAAGTTGTAAAATGTAAAGAAATATATAAAATGCTGATGTGACCATAATAGAAATTTCCTTACATTTTTCTAGAAAACTATGAGGTTTACGAAAAAATGTTGTTCTTGACAACTTGCTCAATTTTGGATTTTCTACAATAACTTATTATATAAATTTCATGTAACTCCTATAGTTTATTAGCAATAGGTAAAAAAGATAAAAAAAAATTAATTTTTAATTTTTTTCTAGCACGTTAAGAACTTTAACTTTCACTTTGAAAAGTTATGAAATATTTTTCAAATTTAGAAAAATATCGAGAAAAAACAAAAGACGCCTCGAGTAAACATCCACTTCCGGTTTATGAATGTTTACCAAAAGCTATTTAATTCGAATTTTTTAAGTTTAAAGTTTCATCTCAAACGGATCATGCGTGTTTGAGATACAGCCCCCACAGACATTCTCATTCACGAAAAAAATACTTTCCCTATATATTCTATACAGGGAAAGTAAAAATTGGTAACGATAATACTTTTTTAACAATTTTTCATCTAAAGAATGTTCTTCAATGCCAAACAAAAGATTGTATTGGTTGGAGTCTGACACTACCGCACTATAAAGTTGTTCATGATTAATTTCTTCTCCTTTAACAAAAAAACGTTTACGTTTCACAATAGGCCCTCATTCCATCAGCTTGCTCTGCATTTTAAGTAAACTTATTAAGAGTTTTCTGATGACCAAAAAATCTCAGATCGTTGTATCCACTATCCAGTTTTGAGTCCATCGCAGAGGGTTTTACGAAACTTCTTTTAATTTTTTTCCTTGATTTTTTTTTGGAGCGTTTAATTACATGACTTACTTTACAAAATGATTCCTTGAGTATCTAAGTTGAGTGTAGAGTCATCTACAACTTTGATCGTGACGGATTAATTCATTACAAAACTGACAACATTTCGTTAGCGAACGCTAAAGTTATTTAATTCCGATTAAAAACGAAATTAACTATCTCGACATAATTTTAGATCAGAATCTTAGTTGGTCAAAAACGATCGCATATTATATCCAAAATGACAGCATTGAGCCAATAGTTTTACCCCCTAAAAATCTTTCGGGGGAAATTACTTTTGATTGAATGCCTTAACAAAATTGAAATTAGTAACTCTATTTCTTCACCTATGAATGATCTTGAAAACAGAATCTCAAAATTAGAACAAAATGATCATTATTCAATTCAGAATTCTAATATGACGGAGATAATTGAGGAAATAGAAGATAAATGGTCACGAAAGTGTAATGTTTTACTTTATAACTCAGATGAGTATAAATCATTAGAAGTTAAAGACGGAATCAAAGACGAATTTCAAGCAATTGATAATATTCTTAAATCAGTGGAAAGTCTACTGCGAAGCAATCTGTTGGAGTTTAAGTAATTCTTGTCGGATGCCTTGGACAAGCGCAAACAAGTTGATGCTATCTATACTGGCTTTTCCAAGGCATTCGATATTGCTTCGCAAACTTAAATTGCTAGGGATAGATACCACAATTTTGACGCGGTTAAATTAATTTCTGACTAATCGGACTCAACAAGTTAAAATAAAAACTATGTATCATATCCAATCGCAGTTACGTCAGGGGTTCCTCAAGGCACTCATATTGGATTTTTATTTTTATTATTTATTAACGATCTCGTGGACAATGTAGTTTTTGGGGAATACCTGTTGTACGCAGATGGTCTTAAATTGTATCAGGTGATTCATACTGTTGAGGATGGTAGAAGATTACAAAATGACCTAGATAATATTTAAATGTTTTGAAATGTAAGGTTATATAATAAAAAACCAAGATAAATTTTGAGTATTTATTAGGCTTGGCAAGAATAGATACCATTAAAAATTTGGGTGTTTTATTCGATTGTCGTCTTACATTCAGAAATCATATAATTTCAATCTGCGATAAAGCTAGAAAATTGTGGGGTTTTATATGGCATCTGTCTAGGGAGTTAAACCCTGAATATCTTAAGGTGTTATACTGCTCACTTGTAAGATGTCACCTTGAGTACGCGTCTCCTGCCTGGTCACCTTATCTACTAGTGGATATTGAAAATAATTGAGAATGTACAGAAAAAGTTTTTCCGATCTATTGAATTTAAATACATTATCAAATATGTTCAAGGTTCCTACGATTACGTAATCACAATTTAGAAGATGCATACCCTGGAAGTCCGTAGATCGATTTCTGACTTAAGCACATTACATAATATACTAAATTCTTTTATAAATTCTTCACACATTAAATTAATTGCTTCAGTTTTGGAATAAGGAAATTAATCGAGAAGTTCCCACTATTTTATCAAAGAGTTTATCAGATTACTCGCCGTAAACTTTTTGATGAAAATGCGAAATAAAAAATCCGAACAGCAAACATCGGCCTTGTAATATCCTAATTGGTACTCAGCTCCAATAATCCTCGAGTCAACAGTGACGTTGTTTCATTTTCGTCAATTAGATGTCCAGATGCCTAGTTTTAGCAATAATTTTACAGAAGTCCTGACTAGAAAAACTGCGACTAGTCTAAAAAACTATTCCGAGAAGTTGTTTTATTTGGTAGGAGTCTCACACAAACATACTAAAAAGGTGTCCTTAATTTATTTCATTCCCTCTTATCAAAAAAACATGTTTTTGTCTTCAACTGTGTTACCCTAAGATTTGAATAGGGACCGTACTGTTTTTTGGAAAAGTCAAAAACGATTGTATATTATGTCCTAAAGGTCAATGCTGTTACTAATCCTAATCGGCATTTAATTATCCCCATTAATTCTTGAACCACTGCAATTTGCTTGGTAACGCTGCTCCCTGCTGCTTAGATGACTGGATCCCTAATCCCTAGTTTTAGCGATTATTTTGCAGAAGTCTTGACTAGAGAAACTGTGTCTGGTCTTAAAATAGATATACGAGAAGTGATTTTTAGATGGTACGAGTCTAACACAACCATGATAATACAAAATGCTGCCCATAATGGATTTAATCTTTTCTAGTCTTAAAATAGATATGCGAGAAGCGATTTTTAAATGCTAGGAGTCTAATACAACCATGATAATACAAAATGTTGCCCATAATGGATTTAATCTTTTCTTATTTAGAAAAAACGTTCAAACGCGCTACGCTGCAACCTGAATAGGTTTAAATCGAAACACTGAAACTACAATTAAATAGTCATCTCATGATTCTAAACTACTCTACTATGACTGGCTAAGCATAGGCTATCTGAAACGGTAAGAAATTCTAGAAGAGATAACAATTTTTGAAGTGTATTTCAATACTTTTTTTTAAAATTATTTTCATCGATGACAATAATGTTTAGAACAAGTTGTAATGTTATAAATTCTTTAGTACTCCAACACCGAAGAGATAATATTGCAAACAGAACCGTCTCGCCTGCGTATTATAGATTATTTATTTTATAACCTCTAGTGGCAAACGGCAAGTGCGGTGCATTATTTAGCGGATTTGTGAAGAGACGCTGAAACTGAAACATTTAAAGCAAACATTGATATAAAGCATTAAAGTACTTTCAGCGCATTGCACTCATCACTTAAATGCACGTTTACTTATAAATTATTTAAAAAGTAATAAAGCAAAAAAAAACTATATATAATACTAATAAAAACTATATATAATACTAATAGAAAGAGATAGAAAATAATATTATACAGATGTGAATAGTACATGTTTTCTTTTAGATCCTGTTTGATTCATTAATAATTGATTGAATTAAACCTCTTACTAAAGTCATTATTATCAAAACGATGTGATCACGAAAAAGGAGTAAACTAAATAATAGGTTATGTTAGTTTGGAAATTATTGTTGAGTCTTGTAACTCACTCAACAATAATTTCCAAACTAACATAACCTATTATTTAGTTTACTCCTTTTTCTTTAAGGTTGTTGAGTTTGTGTAAATTATTGATTATTATTCTTGGGTGTTAAGGCCCTAATCAATAGTAGTATTATAGGAATTTCAAATAGGATTACGACGGTTTAACAATGCGAATGGTTGATTGTTAATAATTCTGCAGTTTTCAAAATCAATAATATTCTGACCTTATGGACTAAAAAAAAAAATATTCTGACCTGTTTGCATAAAAAAATACTGAAAGAAAGGATATTTTTTTAACTTTTCATCGTAGCATCCATCCCTCACGTTAGCTTACAAAGTGTGTTTTGAATGCATTAGTTTTTAATCACTGTGTAAGCATAGATTAGCTCATTCTGTAATGGTTGGATTTTTTTCTTCTGAGTTTTGATTAAGCTGTACTGATGAGACCGAAAGATCGAAACACGTGTCTGCAGATGATTATGAGAACTTTTTATTGAAAATAAGTCGACAAGTTCGTAGCAAACTAACCCATCACGTTACGTTTAATTGTTATTGTCGGATGTTACGAGAAATTTCTAATTAAACCCAATGAGGATTTATCGTCCGTGCAATTCATCGGTTCTTGCATCGGCAGATTAATTTTAATGAAATATTTCATCTCGACTAACCGCAAGGTCCGTCGCCCGTAGGCATTATATCGAGAAATGCAGTTCCCTCCCTTTGGCGAAGATTATTGAAAGCAAGTAATTTATTTGCATAGTTTCAATATTCCGGGCGTAATTCCTTAAGAAGTCGACGGGGAAATTTTCCAGCTACCCGGCTTTATCTAGGTACTCGAATATCTCGCCTTAATTGCTTTTTTATTCGCAGTAAGTAAACAAGAGAGCTCCGCGAGTTCGCTTATTTAAGATAAATAGTAAGCGGAGAGGACTTTATTTATTATTTATTGGAGACTTGTTTCTTTATTTATTGAATTGAATTGTTATTGACATTTCTCTGTAATTGAACATCACAGAGATTCAATTCACTTAATCCGATACATTATAAAATAGATGTCACCTTTATTATGATTAAGAACAAATCATTACATCAGTGTTATTCTATATTTCAAAATTACAATTTCAAAATTATACGCAGCATTTGCTGATAACAATTATCAAAACCTATGCAATCGCTTGTATACCGCATCAGTCGTGGTCCATAAAATAGTTTATATATACTACTAAAAGCTGTCAGTGATTAAGGTAAGTAAATGCTAATGCAGGAATTTGTCAGTGTATGTGAATATAGGATAGAGATTTCTATTTTATTTATTCGACTATGTTTTAATTCCTCCTTAGTGCCCAAGGACACTAATTCGTTTAAGAGAAAATGGGTCAGGTTATTCCAAAATTCAATTACCGCGGTGAAGTGTTCCCAGTATTTTTGTTTCGTTCCTTTTACTTTCGCCAGAAAATACGGTTAAAGAGGTATTTTCGGAATGAAAATGCAGCTCAGATAGAAAAGGATTTTTACTTAATGTAGAAATAATGGAGGGTAAAAATAAAAATATAATACTTTAAATAAGTCAAAAAGCAATTTTAAATTATAAGAATACATATTACAAGTAAGTTGTTACTGTAAAGGCTATAAGGCTGATGTTCATCAATTGACTGCTGAGATAATTTTTCTCAATAAATGTATCTTCTTTTTCGTTATGCAAGGTACTGAAGTATTGCTTTATTGTCTTTGCTTCTTCTGCTTACAAAAAGATATAAGTACATACAAGTAAAAAAATTAATCAAATAATTTAGTGCTTTAATTGATGAAGATGTTGAAATCCATATTCATAAAGTTAGGAATTTCAAGTAAGTGTGTTTCGTAAGTAGTAGTAGTGTTTGGCTATCGACCACGTGGACTTTCCCATCTGTTTTTTTTTTGACACTAAAGCTATATACCAATTGCTGACCTGGATAAGGTGCTGGATTTATTAGGGAAATCCGATTTTCATTTTCATTCCCCGCCCGTAGACCAGTGTCATCCGTTTCCTCGTCGTTCGCAAAACAAGTGATTAATATGTTGTTGTAATGGTCCGGGTCATTACTTCTGCTGAATAATTCAAGATGGATCAATGCTTTCGTGATTCCATATCGTGGCCTCGGTCACGAACCGCGCCACACCGAACGCCGTCCGCTCGAAAAGGGCTGGAAAGCTCTCCGGTTATTATATCTTCAACGGCAAAGTGATTCAGGTGACAGGTAATGGCCGCAATCCAATAACGCACTTTTGCTGTCGCATTTTCCCGCCGACGTTATCGGCGCTTTTCCCATCTCCGCCGCTTGCGATTTGCGATCGCCGCATTGATTAAAGATTTATGGAATTTTATTTTTTGACACAATGGAAAGTTTCAATAAATTACTGCGACCAAAATTAAATACGCTGAGTACAACAATATTTGATAGAAAAGCGTTCTTTAACATTTCTGCTTTAATCATATTTTCCATTTCACTTCAGATGGAGTGTTCTTTAATTTAACTTTGAAAAGCTAAGTAGAATTAAATTCAATTTTATGTAGAAACCTTGAATAATTTTCGCCTGTCAATAACAACTATGCACCTTGAATTATTGCACCAGTTTCGATCTATTTTAGATCTCATCCCTATGGAGTTTTATAATCGCTGGTATTCCTAAACATAGACAAACTAGTGAAGAGACATCTATTGTCTAAAGCGCTGTATGAAATGTAGCAATAATGAAGACAAAAGGGGATGATTTTAAACTTGAGTAAGATGAACACTATAGTCTGTCCGTTGGATCTTCCGTCGTACACAAAAACATTCAGTCTGATAAAGTAAACCAAATGCGTTAGAAAAAGAACGCACTGTAAAACTTTCGTCGTTTTTTGAAGCGATAGTTTGTGACGTAGGACGGAAGATCCAACGGATGGACTATAGATAACATACTCTTAGCTTACAATCAAATATTAGAAGTATTTACTTGGGAATTTCGCTGAACTATTATACAATCCATACTCTTGTGCAAGTAAGTTGTCATAATTAAATTTTCATAATTCAAGGCAATCTGATATATTGCTTCATTACACTATCCACAGTCCGGATTTGTTTCATAAGTCCGGTTAATGGTTATAGTGCAAAGTTGACGTAATTAACAGATTTCCTATGCACTCACCTTGCCTTCGCCCTCAAGGCTGTTACTTTATCGATCCATGCACAGCTGCATGTCTTGGAAAATTATCTCATTTAATAATTTAATAATGCGCAATTCATGTTAATCAAACACAATTTGTCCAGTCGATAACATCATAGAATTTAGTTTCTCCGACTACAGAAGGGTTAACGTTCATTGATCAGGCGAACCAACAAACCCCTTAATAGGTAATTATAACCTTAAACTGCCAATTAAAACATTTATTTAAAGGCCGTGGCCTAATCTTATATAGGCATCCTAAATATTTAATCAGGCCTTTCGTAAATATTTATATGGTATAGGTTTAAAAGTTTCATAAAAGTTTCACGAGTTATTTATCTAAAAGTTACATTATTTAAAACATAAAACAGCAGCAATATTAAATTTTAAAGCTTATCAAGGGATTAGAGAGAGTTCAACCATTATATATTTAAATATTCGTTTAGATTACCAGTGAAATTGATGTTAATAGCATTTAAGAAGATTATATTATATATTATATGTATCCTATTATATACAAAAATCTGTAAGTACTTTATGGTACTACTTTCCGGGAATATCAATGCGATAGTGAGAAAATGTTATGTTATATATACGCAAATCTTCAACTTTAAGATAACATTTTCCTCACTATCTATCACATTGATATTCTCTAAAAGTAGTACCATAAGAACGTCATGTTTTTTTTTCAAAGATTCAAACGCACTGGGCTTAAATCGCGGCAAGGAAGGCCGAAAATAGATTTTTTTATTCAATATTTTAGACAAGGGGCATTCGAATTTTCGCCCCATCCGCAATAATCTCCCGCAAGATTATCAGCGACATATGCGTGGGAGGAACGGCCCTCTCTCGATTCCGGGCACGCCCTGCTGCCGGAGTGATGCCGAAACTATTTCCTTAAAGAAAATTATGCCCTCTTCACTGGCGCAGGGAATTGAATATCGCAACACGAAATAATAACTCCGCAGTGCGAACTCGCACGGCTTTAATTTGCCAGAAGAAAAGAGGGTCGCTCCCCCTTAATATCGAAGTTGGACGCCCCCGGTCCGGGAGTACATTAGCAAATAGAAAGCTCGGAAACTTTAAATGCAATTTTGAATCTTTTATAATGCCGTAAATATTTCACTTCTTTCGTCCAGGAAATGAAAAATGTTTAAATCAAAAGTTGAGTCTCGGCTCAATCATAAATTTCCGCGAGGTGTTTCCAGAGAGGTAGCGACTACTTTATGGCCCAATTTTAAATATGTAACGCTGATGCCGCCCTAAAATATGTGGCGAAAGAGAGACATCTTCATAACCGTCACGCGTCCCGCCTGTTTCTTCTTTAAACAGCTTCCACACTTTATGCAGGTACTATCCTTTCAAGTACAACTTATTACTAAATTTAAAACGGACTCAATTACGTATGTTGATTGATAAGGCTAATAAATGTTTAATCTTCACGTTTAAAAAAGTGAATTTGGTATATTTAAGAGGATAACTTTTTTTTACGTAATTATTTATGTGATTACGTAATGATGTGCGATCAATAAGCCTGTTGCTGGATGGAGGTGGAATTGAAAGCGCCGAATTAAATATATATTTAACCTTTCATTCCGGTATTTTCGCCAGGCAGTAAATATTTATTATACATAAAGCTCGGGGATTCACACCTCAACGTATTGCTAGGTTTAGCAATAAAAACAATCTACGGGGAGAACAAACGAGTATAAAAGTAACACCAAGTTTTCCAGGAAGTCGCGCGGCTAAAGTAAACTACGCTGCACATTTGATTAAGCTGGGCAGGTTTGCTCGCTTAGTTCTTATTTGGCTTTCCGAAAAATTAAATACAAACTAAGTTTGCTCCATACCTACATACCTAATAAAAGTATATTATTTTACTTTAACCAAGCAATAATCCGTGCTCTAACGGTATTACATCTGATATGCGTTTGTTTTTTAGACTACACGTTTATTCCAATTATTCTTAAAAGCGTTTACCTGTTATTTCGAATAGGAGTTATGTAACTCCTAGATTCAAATCATGTAATAGTAACAATTTTTCGAACCAAACTGTTTGATAAATTAATTTATTTAAAGTTGTACAGATTTTAGGCATTAAAAGTACTATTTAAGCTTGGTTAAGAGTAATTGTTTACTGTAAAATATATTGCTGAAACGGAATTATCTAACTGAGGGTGATTTTTTCTTGACATTCTTGGAGTATACTTGATTATTTTATTAATTATGCAGTGATATAATTTGTGAAGAATAATATTATAGATTAATTTTCTTCCTCTTGGTCCCATAAGGCTATGTCGCTGCATGATATGGATGTGGGTCCTCGTCACACATACTAGCCTTGCCGGATTAGAAGCTAGAGATATAGCATCTTAACATCGCACCACTCCACTCCATCCTGTCTACGTAGGTAAATCCTAATTAATTCTTGTTTGATGTGGTACAAACTGACGTTAGCCGAACAACGTCCCCTTATTTCCCACCAGGGATGCATCTGTTAGACGCTATACTTTTTTCATCATCAACACATGTATATTCAAGCAATTAATTTAAGTATGTGCTTAATTTTTCTATCAATCACGTCACAAAAAATACTGCTATTCATGGATAGACAAGAATAATATTCAGTGAAGGCAACATATTTACATTTGAGTTATTTCATAATTTATGTATTATTTTACGTATTATCCTTGCAGGAACGATGCTAATCTCCATATAGTTGCAAACTGTTGAATTTGCATGCATGCTCATACAATTTCTGGACAATGCTTTATAAAACGTGGATGTTGTCTACCATTAAATTAGCACGGTTTCCATGATACTCTTAAAAACTTATTAATGCATTACGAGCGTAATACTACTATTATAACTATGTAGATATACTCTGCTTTAAATTTAAACATACGTAAGTAATCACTATTTAACAATAAATACGATTATAGATATTTTTATTTTAATAAATCCAGTAGTTTTTGCACGTACTTAATGTGTTTCGAAAGCTTTTTCATAATCCGCCTCTGTCCCAGCATGTAGACACCGTCGGGTCGATACGGTTAGTGCTTTTCTAGTGCCAACTGCATTACGGAATCCAAACTTCGTTTCGCTTATTTAGTTATCTAGTTTCTTCTATAGCCGTGTATGTATAATTTTCAGAAATTGCCTTAGTGTGTTTATCCAGCTAAAGCAATTCTAGACATCCGGGGAAATAAGAACGCGGAGGTGGAGACGATATCAATGTTGGGAAGCATCTGCCTTCAGGTCGTACAATAACTGAGGGTAGGTGATATATACGATCATAAATATCAATTAGTGAATGCTGAATCGAGATCA
Source organism: Ontholestes murinus (assembly GCA_963969525.1). Classification (NCBI taxonomy): domain Eukaryota; kingdom Metazoa; phylum Arthropoda; class Insecta; order Coleoptera; family Staphylinidae; genus Ontholestes; species Ontholestes murinus. Next base: position 11,446,992 of record OZ018399.1, on the reverse strand, counting down.
TTTCCTAGAAACACCTTACGTAATTTATCATGTGGATATGTATCAATAAGTAATTATTTTAATAAATTCGAATATTCAAAGAGGTGTAATTAAATAACGATTCTACGAAAGCAACGTTAATATTTAATTATACATTTAGTTAATTATACACCACATAAGATCAAATTTATGACAACTCCCCTATTATGGGACATTACGGCAATGTTTAATTGAAGCCAACCTCAATCTAATATTTAACGAGATTTTGAAGTTGGACGAGAAGCCCTGAATTAATTACGCCAAGTAATTCCCGGGCGGTGTTATGAATATTTTTGCCAGTAGAATGCAATTAAATTATTTGCTAATAATCCAATTAACAATTTTTACACGAATTAAACATTAATGATTACCACAGCGTTTAATAATAATCATTTGTTAGGACTTGTTGCAGTCGGCACGGCGTTTCCATTACTTCGAATCAAATTTTCATCAGAAAATCGATAATCTGGCTTATCCGGCGAGGGTCTGATAGCAACGTTGGTAATCATTAATGTGTGGAGGAGACAATCGGAAATCAAATTCCTGTGGGGTGGGAAGTTTCTGAAATGCGGGCGATCCATCATGATTCACGCAATTCACCATCCGTACATACCCTACATTTCCCATCGACGGAAAAGGGCCGCAAATTGTTCAATAGGCAATTTGGTAATTCCCCACAGATACGCTCCTTTTTCATCATTGAGGGCGCGTATTTTTTATACATTCTCTATACTAGAATAAATACTGCGGATTCACCCCCATTGATAGGATCAAATCCACGCGAAAAGCCAAAACCAACGAAATGAAAGGATCTACACACACACACAAAAAAGGGAGATGGAATATAACATAATAAAAGGTACTGACTTCGTAAATATATCATCATGTTGACCTCAAATATTCTTCTATTAATATTTTTCTAACATCATCAAATAACACAAATGTCTGAATATAATTATTGCAAATTTATTTTATTTACTCTTGTACTTAATTTTGGAAAGAAGAATAAAGTTTATTATTATTATTATTATAGCTACTATCTCTTAGGTATTCATGAAAAATCATAATAAATTCTTCGCAGGCGCACTTTCGGCGTTATCTATTGCTCGCCGAGATAGTAGAGATGAAAACAGATGAGCTATGCGCGTGGAACTCTACCCAGCCCATTAACTTATTCTGTGAGCCGCATATTGGAATTGTGGTAAATTGCGTAGCTCTAGTTCATCCACCCTAGCTAAACCTCACGACGCCACCGCATTTATACCTATTTTTATGTTCCGCCTAAGACCCATAATATAAAAATCAATACCTGGAGACAACTTAAAATTAAACAGCTCACGGCGTTCCATTCCGCTACTTAATATGCACGAAAGCCCGAGAGCAAAAGCCAAATAATAACGATCGTCCGGAATGGTAATATTCTTTAAATCAGATTAACCATTCTAAAATTATCATAAAAACTGAGACTATATTTTCAAAACAGCTAAAAACTCACTTCCTTCCACTTTTAACTTTACATTTTCACACATTTTGTTTCCTACTCTTATATATCAATTGATTTTTATATCATATAGACGATTGCTCTGCAGGAATTCAGTAATTTTAAGGGTTGCTCTTGTAGGTATTGATTTTTTCTAATGTTTTTATAAGGTGTTATAATTTCTATTTGAGTTATTTTTCAACTTTCCTGATAACCACAAAATTCAATTATTCTGCAGTGTTAAAATCACGATTAGAGCATTTTTTTAAATTTGATTATTTTTATGGGGTGATATCATAAAGATTATTGTGTAATTTTATAATGTTTCCATACAGGAATTAGTTTTCCACAGTATTTATAAGCATAATACGTAATTTTAATCTTTTTATGCAACATATTTTATTTCAATTGTTTTATAAGATGTGACGACATTGACATTTCTGTACAACAAAATCTGTAATTTGGTGCTTATTCCTGCAAATTGTGTCTGAGTGAAAGATTCTTCGATGAAGAGAACTCATTTGGACTAAAATTTTAAGTATATATTTTCATATTTTGTAATATAAATCTTGTCTTATTTTGTTAAAAAGGAGTACAAAGATATTAATACATAAATAAATAAATACATTGCTTTTCTAGTTTTAATTTAAAAAGAGATATTAATTGTTTTCTACTACATTCCAAATTTTTAATCGGACGTCCTTTAAGAGTTAATCCAGCAGGAATTGATTTTTTCCTATTTATTAACATTAATTGTTTCCTGCAATATTTCGATTATTTTACTAAAAGTCTTATCATGGATCTGCAGGATTATTATTTTCTCTATTTATAAAGTATGCATTTTTCTTTCAATTTTCACATCAAAAATTTTGTTTCATTCTGTGGTACGTTGTTTGTTTTTATGTACCATCGGCGATTATGTAGACATTCTGTGATTTTGATGGTTATTCCTGCAGGTCTTCATTTCTCACTTATGCAATTTTAATCGTCATTCTAATTCCTTACAGTAATTATAAACATGCAATGATGTTTTTAATCCCATGCAACATATCAATAGAATCCCTATTGTTTTTATAAAATGTCATTACTATTACTGCTGTGTAGTTATTTTGTGATATTTGTGGTTATTCCTGATAAAATTAAATTTCAAGGTTATGCATTTTACTTAAATTTTTAGTATAACTTATTAAATAAAGCTTAATACTTTTCTGCTCTATATCAATAATTTTATGGGACATCGTATGATGATTAATACTGCAGGAATTATTTTTTTACTGTTTATAATCACAAATTGTAATTTTACTTTTAATTTGCACAAAACAAATTTTGTTTATGAAGGGAATTGCTATGCATACTTTCTGTAATTTTGGTAATTTTTGTAGAAAAAAAATCGTGCAGTGTTAATAATGACGAAATTGATTTTTTAATTTCGATTATTTTTGTTTTTATAGTTACTCCAGCAGAAACTAGTTTTTCATATTCATAGTATTTCTAATTTTGATAGTTACTCCTGAAGGAACTACTTTTTCACAGTATCTCTAATTTTAATCATTACTACTGCAGGAACTAGTTTTTCACAGAATCATAAGCAATAATTTTTTGATTTTATAGCAATTATAAACATTAAATGATGTTTTTAATCCCATGTAACATAGCAATAGAATCCCTATTGTTTTTATAAGATGTCATTACGATTACTGCTGTGTAGACTTTTTGTGTTATTTGTGGTTATTCCTGATAAAATTAAATTTCAAGGTTATGCATTCTACTTAAATTTTTAGTTTTATTTATTAAATGAAGCAGAATAGGTTTCTGCTCTATATCGACAATTTTATGGGACGTCGTATGATGGTTAATACGGCAGGAATTATTTTTTTACTGTTTATAATTACAAATTATAATTTACTGTTTATAATCACAAATTGTAATTTGCACAAAACAAATTTTGTTTCGTGTTAGAATATGTCGTGTGTTTAACATAAATTATCATGAAGGGAATTGCCATGCGTACTTTCTGTAATTTTGGTAATTTTTGTAGAAAAAAAAATCCTGCAGTGTTAATAATGACGAAATTGATTTTTTAATTTCGATTATTTTTGTACAGAACCTCTATTTTTTATAGTTACTCCAGCAGGAACTAGTTTTTCATAGTATTTCTAATTTTGATAGTTATTCCTGCAGGAACTAGTTTTTCACAGTATTTCTAATTTTGATAGTTATTCCTGCAGAAACTAGTTTTTCACAGTATCTCTAATTTTAATAATCACTCCTGCACACAGTATTTATAAGCTTGGAAGGTAATTTTAATCTCCTTTACTTGAAATTTTACGTAATAAATTTGATTTCCTGCTGGAATAAGTCGCTTCTTTTTATAATATATAATGAATTGAACTCTTGTGCAAGATTTTTTTCTCCTGTTAATTAATTTTTTCTGCTTTATTTAGATTATTTTACGGAAAATCCTACGATAGATCTGTAGGATTATAATTTTCTCTATTTATAAGCTATGTATTTTTTTCTTTCAATTTTCACATAAAATTTCTATTTTATTCTTTTGTTTGTTTTTATGTATGTACTATCGACGATTATGTAGGCATTCTCTGATTTTGATGTTTATTCCTGCAGGTCTTAATTTCTCACTTATGCAATTTTAATAGTCATTGCTGCAGGAACTAGGTTTTCACAGTACCTCTAATTTTAATAATCACTCTTGCAGGAACTAGTTTTTTTACAGTATTAATAAGCTTGGAAAGTAATTTTTTCACTTATGAAATGAGCTGATGTGCAGCAATGTTTTGATTTTGCTAGTTTCTCTTGCAGGAATGAATTGTATTAACAATCGCGCATAGCAATATTTTATCTCAATTTTTAAATGATTATGTTTCTCTTACAATTTACTAATTATGATAGTTACTCTTGTAGGAACTAGTTTTTCACAGTATCTCTAATTTTGATAGTTACTCTTGGAGGAACTAGTTTTCCGCAGTATTTTTAATTTCTATAGTTTCTCCTGCAGATCTGTATCTTTAATTTTTATAGATACTCCTGCAGGATCTAGTTTTCCACAGTAATTATAAGCTTGGAAAGTAATTTTAATCTCCTTCACTTATGAAATGAGCTGATCTGCAGGAATTTTTTAATTTTGCTAGTTTCTCTTGCAGGAATTAATTGTATGAACAATAACGCAATGCAATTATTTATCTCAATTTTTAAATGATTATGTTTCTCTTACATACACTAATTTTGATAGTTACACTTACAGGAACTAGTTTTTCACAGTATCTCTAATTTTAATAATCACTCCTGCAAGAACTAGTTTTTCACAGATTTCTATTTTTGATAGTTACTCTTGTAGGAACTAGTTTTTACAGTATCTCTAATTTTGATGGTTACTCCTGCAGGAACTAGTTTTTCACAGTAACTCTAATTTCAATAGTTACTCCTGTAGGAACTAGTTTTTCACAGTATTTCTGATTTTAATAGTTCTCTAATTTTGATAGTTACTCCTGCAGGAATTAGTTTTTCACAGTACCTCTAATTTCGATAGGGTACTCCCACATGAACTAGTTTTTCACAGTATTTCTAATTTGGATTTCCTGCAGAAACTAGTTTTTCACTGTATTCATAAGTTTGGAAAGTAATTTAAATCTCCTTTAGTTATGAAATGAGCAGATCTGCAGGAATTTTTTGATTTTGTTAGTTTTTCTTACAGCAATGAATTGTATTAACAATCACGCAATGCAATTTTTTATCTCAATTTTTAAATGATTATGTTTCTCTTACATTCACTAATTTTAAAAGTTACTTCTGCAGGAACTAGTTTTTGGTAGTATTTCTAATTTTGATAGTTATTCCTGCAGAAACTAGTTTAGCACAATATCTCTAATTTTGATAGTTACTCCTGTAGGAACTAATCATCTCTAATTTTAATAATTACTCCTACATAAATTATGTGCAAGGAATTGATGTGCAGGAATTTTTTGATTTTGTTAGTTTCTCTAGTAGGAATGAATTGTATTAACATGAACTGTATTCACACGATGCAACTTTTTATTTACTTCTACAGGAACTAGTTTTTCACAGTCCCTCTAATTTTGATAGTTACTCTAGCAGGAACTAGTTTTTCACAGTATTTCTAATTTCGATAGTTACTCCTACAGGAACTAGTTTTCTCTAATTTTGATGGTTACTCTTGCAGGACCTAGTTTTTCACAGTATCTCTAATTTTGATAGTTACTCCTGCAGGAACTAGTTTTTCACAGTATCTCTAAATTCGATAGTTACTCCTGCAGGAACTAGTTTTTCACAGTATTTATAAGCTTGGAAGGTAATTTTAATCTCCTTTGCTTGAAATTTTAATTAACAAATTTTATTTCCTGCTGGAATAAATCGATTCTTTTTATAATGTATCATGAAATTAACTGTTGTGCAGGAATTTGTTGATTTTGCTAGTTTCTCTTGCAGGAATGAATTGTATTAACAATTACTCAATGCAAATTTTGTAATCTCAATTTTTAAATGATTATGTTTCACTAATTTTAATTAGTTATTCCTGTATTAACTAGATTTTCAAAGTAGTTTTAAGCATTTCCTGCTGTGTTAATAACCACAAGGTGGAATTTTGATTTAATTTATTTTAATTTTTAAATAAGAAATTTTATTTCGAATACTTTTATTTGACATCATAGAGAGAACTATTAAAATAGTTACTCCTACAGGAACTATTTTTTACAGTACTCATAAGCATGAAGTGTATTTTTAATTATTTTTACCTTACAAAAAGTTTTTTTCGCAGCAATATTTTATTTCTGGCAGAATATCTTTATTTTCTTATGCAATATTATTAAAACGACTATCATGCAGACTTTTGGGATTTAAGTTATTCCTGCCGTTTTGTCAATGTTATGATTGTAAGCGCAAAATGCAATTTTAATTTTCTTTGTGTAAGTGTTTAAATTATAAACTTTTTGCCTGCAACATGTCGATTGCTTTATGTGATACCTTAAGATGCTTAATCCTGCAGGAATTAATTTTCTGCTGATTTTATAAGAACGGGGTGGAATTTTAATTTTCTGTACTTCAATTGTAACGTAATACAAGCGATGTGTTGATTCTTTTTATGGGAGATTATGGAGAGGACCAACACAAATATTTGACCATTATTCCTGCAGGAACGAATTTTAATTCCTTTTACTTTAAAATGATGTTATAAGTTCTGTTTCCTGTTGTAATATGCACGAGGCTACGGATTGGCTATCTCAGTGAAGAGGATTTTGCCTGAACCACTTCGGACTCCTGCTGTAAATATCCATTTATTATAATGAAGGTCATGAAGAGGACAGTGCTTATATTTTGTAACTTTCATGGTTATTCCTATAAGAATTATATTATATTATGTACAAAATACAATTTTAACAAATTTTGTTTCTTACTGGAATATGTTCATTATTTTTATAGAATGTCATCGAGACAACTATCGTGAAGACATTTTGTCAGTTATTCCAGATTTTTTTAAATTGTTATTATAAGAAAGAAATGCTATTTTCATTTTTCTTACTTCAGTTATTACTTGAGACACTTAGTTTCCTGCCGTATATAGATTATTAGATGATATGATGATTAATCCTGTAGTAATGAATTTACTGTATTTATAATTTAGCTTTTCAGTTAAAAATTTTGTTCCTGCTGGCATATTTTGATTGTTTTTGTCAAATATGATCAAGTGAACTAGTGATTTTAATGGTTATTTCTGCAGTTATAACACGAGACACCTTGTTTCCTGCAGTATATAGTTTATTAGATGATATGATTAATAATATTACAGAAATTGATTTTCTAATGTATTTATAAGTAGGGAAAGCAATTTAACTTTTCAGTTAGAAATGATATTCCTGCTGGTATATTTTGATTGTTTTTGTGAAATATTTTCAGGTGAACTAGTGTTTGTGGTTCTAGTTTTTGAAAAAATTATAATTGAAACAATTTAAGCTATAGTTGGCCAAATGACTTGCCTTTGTTTCCAAATTTGTACAGTAATTATATTGCACGTTATTATGACATAATTTGGTATCGATTAGATCAGTAATCAGTAAGCGCAAATACCGTTACTATTGAATGGTAAATTAGCGATCGGCAGTCCGGTTTCAATCATTTTGTCGTATTTGCCTGTAATCCAATTGTTTGCAGTGGGCATAAGCTCGTGTATAATTGATAAATCGAAACGTAAGCTTGCAGGATTACCCTGGCACAAAACTGTTTAAACAGTTCCGCTCTGCGGCGCGAGTGATCGAGCCCGGCGATAACGTAACCATCGGAAAATCGAAAAAATGACGGATCAATTCCGATCCCGCAATCCGCAGGAATATTCACGTTCGGGACAATTCCGGTGTATAAATCCTCGTCGTTGTGGGAAATACAAATTCTTGGCATCGCGTCGCCTTTTCATCCGCGATTTTGGCACCGGATCCCGCTCGATAGCCGGCTGCCACGGCACCAGGAAATTAACTCGGCTACGTGAAAAATGAATATAATCTTTTCCAGTTATCAAGATATTATGTGGAACGGGCAATTGGGTTATTGGGGATACAAATTGTTCGAATTATTTAGGGCACGGTCTAACAATGAAAATTTCATATTCTTTTTATAATGTAGTTACCATCCATATTTCTAAATTAAAAATTTATTAGCGTTAATTATGTTAGGAACGGGATTTCGGGTTTGTGGAACGATTAGTCACATCTGCGTGTTTACTTAACAATTATGTGGGAATGCGGATTTATTATGTTTTAAAAGAGCACATTTATCAAAGAATTTAAACTAAAGACATTTTGTTTAAAAACACTTAATATATGGCTTTAAATTATACTTTGATAATTGTTTGTATCGACTTATAATTTCTTTACCTATTAGGTATTCTTGCTAACATATAAGGTGATTGGAAAACAAATGAAATCAAGGGCATTCCATTAGACCTATAAACTTGAAGTTTTATTTCGTCTATACCTATAAAATAACAATAAAACAAACCCTTGATGGGTAATATATTGGAACTTGAATTGTGTAGAGCAAACACTGATCGAGGAACTGAGCGTAAGGGCTTTCGCCAGGAATTTGGGGAAGCGGTCGGAGGAGTAACGTTTCAGCGAAGGTATATAGCACAAGTAGGTTTATAAATTATAATACTTCAGTACAGATTATACAATAAACTGTCTCAAGTGAAGATAATAATTATTAACTATTCACATATAAATAATAAAAATAATAATAAAATTGCAAGCAACTAAATTGTCTGAGTCATGTCTGAGCTATAATCACATAAGCACTTGCTAAGTACTTGTCGTTACGTTGACATATCAGATGATGCCAGTCAGAGTTTAATGGCAACAAGAAATTCATGTGTGTGATCCTGAGAAATCTTGATTTCTTGATATTAATGCAGATTGTACAAATTTTATGTACGGTGTGGAATTTGAGATTCGAACCGGCAACGACCGAAAACAGCGAATCGCTCCACCACAGAGCGCCGGAAATGGTCTTTTATTCTGCAACATTTAGAATGCGGAAGGTGAACTGAAAACTTCGATTCAGGATATAAATATGCAAAAAGGACGGCGGTATCGCAATAAAGGAAATCTCAAAGTTACCGAAACCAATAAAATACTAGATCCGAGGCTGAGAGACTCGGGTCGATAAATATTGTTATAACGAATAAAGATTTGATTCATATTTCGGATGTGGGAGTTCATATATTGTGCGCGAATAAAAAAGAATCGCCATTGATTGGACGTGATACAGGTTGTGCGGTTGATATACTCGTGAGCTGAATTAAATACATGGAAGGTGGCATGTTTAAGTAAGAATATTCGGTTTACGAGGGTTCTGGGTCAGGCAGTAATCGTGTCGATTTTTCATGGGCCTCGCCAAGGACCACATACATGATCTATGGGGGGTGCTACAGCGTTCCTATAAAAGCCTATTGGGGGGGGATTATTGGGGTGGTGGTTTTGCGGGGACATCCAGAACGTCAGAGTACTAGTATTTTATTTTTAGCTCATCCCAAAGCTGTAAAATTAATCCCTTATAAAACTTTACAAATACGTTGAAGTTAAAATTTAATGGTCAACCTCATAACAGTTTGTAATCCTAAAAAATGCAGCTAGTTGATAAAATATAATTACTAACGATCAATCAGTTGTAGCTTAGCATGGATTTTAGTTTTATAATGAATTAAATCATAAGAATAAACTTGCTTTCCAGACGTACACTCTAGCCACTAAGCTAGATTGGATACAATTCACTACTCCGAATTTACTTGTCTGTCAAGTAAATATATTTCCTTGTTTGTCTTCGTAAATACTTCCTTTATTACCGACTATATTAATTGTCTCTACTGTTCAAACAGCGAGATCTTCTACGTCCTCTTTCAAACACAGCACCGCGTTATCAAACTAACTAAAATATGTATTTTAAGTTATTAGTTAATTTTCTACAACGAACTAAAGGGCTTTTATTATTAAATATGTATTAAGTATACTTATTTCGCTTATTGCCATGGCTTCATCATGTCCAGGGCGATTTTTTTCTGTAAATCACGTACTAAATGTTCCGTTTAAATATTTCAGCGGCATAAAACGCGCGCCCCTGACGATGACAAATCTCCAAATGTCAAGGGAGAGAAGTCTAAAAAATGGAACAAGTATTAAAATGTGAGTTATGAATGAAATGTCAAACATATAAAGGAGAAGTGGAGTGCCAGTATATTATGTATCGTGCGACGTCGTTGTGGAATAAGTTATTTGAGAAGTTGGCGTTTAGGGATAATGTCCCAATAATGGACGCCATCTCTAGCCTCATTGTTGACATGAAAACAAAGAGGATAAATATTATTTATGAGCTTAGCTTTATTACATCCTAATGTTAATAATAATTCAATTTAGTACAATTGCTTAAAACTTATACTTATTGATGGTTGAAAGCAAAAATCTCTAATGGGATTTTCCATCAGTGTACTAGCTATATATGGCTTATCTATTATCGTATGAAATGCTTTAGGTGAAATTTCTGTGCCGCATTCTTTGGAATTACTAAGGCTAATTCTGACAGTGATAAAATTCTGATCGCAATCCGCCGGATAAATTGTTTCACGATAATAAAACCCAAGTCGCTTTTTTCTGTTGACCTTCTAGTCCGTCGTCACGTAAGGCTTCTTCCGTCTGGCATTGAAAGCCGCTGAAATTTCTTGATTAAATTTTCAATGGTCGGTCGATATGCACACCAATATGTTCGCGTCGCTAATGAATTATTACTGTGCAATTTCCCTCATTTTTGTAATGGATCTACGCAATTATCAGAGCCCAAATTAACGGCTAATATTCTCGGATAACATTAACGTAATGATGGAAATTGCCGAAGGTGGCTAATTAAAACTGTAACTTCTAATATGAGGATGATAAATAAGAGATCAGTTAATGTTATTACTTATCAATTGAAGTATTTCTTACATTAGATGCATTTTGTAAAGTTATTTATACAAATAAAGTTATAAATATTCAGAAGTATTTCTAGATGATCGGAATTGACATAGCTTAAACTGCAATGGTTCTTGTTACATGTGGGTTTTTCTACAATTATACATAGGTGCTATGTGGATTGAACGTTCCCCTTGCCTGAAGATTGCCTTGTTGGTGTATAAAACGGTGTCTAGGAAACGTTTAATCGCTCTGTCAGCAAGCAAAATGAAGCCTGCAGTTAGCGCAGTACAAACAACCGCGTGTATACATGCTTTATCATCTGATGTTCCAGTTTTGATGGCGACATCTATCGCATATGATGCACATCTGCAAGCGCAGTAGCAACAACCGCGTATATACATGCTTTATCATCTGATGCTCCACTTTTGATGGCGACATCTATCGCATATGATGCACATCTATATATTGCTATGCACGCTACCTCTCTTAAAAGTTTGTAACCTCTCTATTGATGCACCATGTATATCACATTTTATCACAATAAATAAAAACCCAACTGTACTGTACTAAATTCTAAAATTTATATTGATTGGAAACAATAGCGTCTATAACACTATTATACTTACTTTAAACGGGTATAACCAGAACATTTCAAATAAAAAATTCATTCTTGCCATGTATAGTCAATTACATCTAAGCACATCAATTTGGTAGTGGTGCTATATCAATATCAATATTTACCTCCATTCTAACTTACACTGGGGCCGATCCTCAAGAGGCTTACTTATAGTTCCCGCGTAGAATGCGCAACTTATTCGAGAAAATAAGATAAATAAACTGGAACGAAATGGGGAATAAGAAATGTCCACGAGCACAATACTCCTAAGCCAAATATATTTACATTATGTACTATTATGGGGATTTGTAGTCTCCGGCACAATGAACTAAATTTGGAATTAAACATGGGGTAGGCCCAGAGGCGCTGCGATATAAATTAGCCCGGCGAAACGGCAAAAAATGTAAACCGCAACACTGCGAGAAAAGCACGAACAGTTGTAATAGAGGCGATTTATCGCGTCTTTATCTGTATACCTATAAAAGTTCATAACAAATAACAATGATAATAATAATCTTACTTCCAAATGCAAGAATTTAATGCCATACAACAAAACCTATAATGTTTAATGTTACCCTTTTTGAAGTGTTTTAGAAAGAATATATGATATGCGTTGATAAATTCTGCGCAACACTAATAGTTTAGAATTTACTGATTTGCTCTAATAATATTTACAGAAAGCGCCGACAGGTGGCGCTGTAAAAAAATTCGTATAGGTGGCCGAAACTACTTGTAATTGAGATTCAGAGCAAATTGAAACTCACAAACAATATGACTGGAGGGTATAACGTCGAAGTTATTATAAAAATTATTCAATAACGCCTGCAAAAGCTCTTCACTCCGCGTCATCCGAACGCAGGAAACGAAACCCGCCAAGTATGCGAACTTCTTCCCGGGGAAATAAGATAAATTCTATTATTTACTCACAATGCCGACTTAGGAACTTGCAGCCGAGTTCTTAATCTTGTTCCCGCAATTCGGGAAGTAGTGATATCACCGCACAGAGCAAACTGTTAATCTGTTTTAGTTGCGCGATACATACGAACGCGCGTTTACTTCGGCCGACGTCGGAATTAATTATGCACATTCAATTTTCAAGGGCCGCACTTCGAACTAAAGTCGGCTTTTATAAAAATATAAAAGTGCCGAGTATGAATTTTTAATGCCGGCGTATCCGGTCACGTCGGTGGCGCGGTGCGGCGTGCCCGCTGCCCCGTTTCAATTTCGACGAGGTGGCTGAAACGGAAGTAATATAATAATGATATGATGGGGTAGTTTTCCATCCGAGCGTGAATATAGTAAAAGGAAAACTCGGTATTTCTTATGTACCATTAAATCATTGTTGAAACTATTGAGATAGTTCGATGTGGTTCAGATACTTCTAATCTAAGATTATAGATATTATAATTTTTTGCAACAATACTATGCAATGGTGTATCTTCAATAGCTAAGAATCTTCTAATTCATATACTTGTTTGTTATATTCTCAGGAAAATCAAAGAAGTTACAAAAATACTAAATAAGTAACATCTATTGACGATAAGTCTTCAGCTTTATCTAGGGCACTTTTTTCTACTCTTTATCACCGTGAAATCTGGGCAGAACGTGGCGTTGAGCAGTGACTGTGTAAGCGGAATCGATTCCTCCTCATTCTCACTCTGTGCCGGCAGCGAGGACCAAAAGAATCCCTTCCATTCGGAATCCTCGAAAATGTACCCTCTTCAATAGCCTCACGCAATTCAAAACTGTCTGTTGTTCATGCTGCGTCCAGCAACTGTTGTCGACAGCATTTACGAGCTTCTCCACCGCCTCATAGCAGAGCGTGGCTAAATTTGAGGGCGCAAACTCCGAATTTCCGCTGCCGACATCAGAGTAAAGATCTCCTACACATTATATGCGTTTTCTGGCCAGAACTGGCATCTATTGGCTCTATCTTCGATATCAGTTACACGATGGCCTTTGGAAAGTTTTTCATACCGCTCACATTTACTGGAAGATGACAAAATCAAAAAGAAGAAAGCATAATTCGATGCAAAGATTGCCAAAACCCACTAACAAATATATAAAGCAATAGAGAATATTCCTTCATAACGATTTGAACAAAACAAGCTTTTGCGCCATATTATTTCTAAATATGTGGCTTAGCGCCATCTGTTAATTTTCAACGAAATTAAATCATGTCCAAAAATTTCTGCTCCACTCAATCTTCTCAAACCAAAAACTCCATGAAGTGTTTTGTTACACACCTTAACATAAACATCTAGCATTTACATCTATTATCCGATTATAATATGCTTAGCTTAGAATCTAGTGTTAAATTAACATAAGAGTAGATTTTATTGATTACAACGTTCTACTTTTTTGTGCTCGTGTAGGGAAATAATTAATTTATATGTATAACGTTACACGAAAAAAACCTATTTTATTTTCACGAAGCGTATAAAAGGATTTAAAAATGCAGCGTTATTAATGAAATGCATTTGCATAAAAATCCTCCACCATGGACGCCGACTACATTTTACTTTTTCTATATGTGTGTGTGTGTTAAAAAATATTAAAAACTTCTACTAAACAAAGGCCTGTATTGTTAGAAGTGAAGCTCCCAGCAGACAATGGAAATGCTAGAATGGACGTTCTTTATTTATCGACATTATTAAGCTGCGGTTTTAAATTCTTTGACATCCGAATCCCGCGCTACATAATTAAATAATGTAATTGTTGTGTATTGATAAAGCGGTGAAATTTGGAATATAATTATCGTACACAGGGATTACCCGAAGTTGGGAAGTTTCGTTAATAATGGCTAAAGTGGTTGTGTAAGTATAGTATTATATACGCTTAGTTCGGAATTGAGAAATTGTCCCAGCCCCTCACTCTTGAATGGCTGGTAATCTTTTTTTTTTCTATAATTACAGCGAGGGTGCTAAAATTAGATTTTAGTATCGGAGTGAAATACTTCTTTAATGTTTACGACTCGATGAGATCGTGATAATTATGAATGGGGAGGGTAACGGAAGCGCTAGGGGAGGCCGACTAGTTAATTTCTGCAAAAAAATGTATTCTTAATAAGGAACACATGGCTCACAATTCCCCTCGACGTGTCTATACATGGAATCCACTGTAATATAATATGTCATGAAAATTAGTTAAATGTTCTCTAATTACTTCAACGAAATGACGATATTATCTACACGTACACACATACACGCAAACAAATACTAATAAAAATAATAATCTATAATTAAAATAATTATATACAATAACATTTTAGTAGCAATGAATGTATTCATTTGATAATGTCCTAAAAACCTATAGTTTTTAATTTCTTTACGATTTTCATTGCAACCTAGAATTCAGAAATTATTAATAATCCTGAAAAAAACAATGTTTGATTGGTGAAGCTTTTACTTTTACTTTCTGCAATTAAGCCGTACAATTTTTTCTGCTATCCTTTTGATGTGAAAATTTTCTATACCGACCCTTTCTGCGAATGGGATTTATTTACGGAAAACTTTAAAGCGTTCATGCTCAGCCTTCTAAAAATGCACCGACGAATTACCCCCCGAAGAAAAAAACTTAACGACACGTCGCTTTGGGAAAATCTAAATCCAGCGAAAGCGCAGTTAACGGCGTGAGTAATTGAGTTTGCTGTCGGCGCCTTCAAAAGCCCTCTAAAATTCTCATAATCAATATCCACTATTTGATCGGACGTGAAACTAATTTTGACAATGTTCTAATTTTAAAAGTATAATCCGCTGTGGCGTTGGTCAACCCCGGGGCGGCCCGGAATTGTAGCGGGTTGGGCGGGGTGGGGAGGGGTGTGTATACTGTGTGTAGGGATGTGAGGGAGAGAAATGATAATGTTTGATTCGAACCGCTGCCGACTTTACATTTCCGCTCTACATACAGTTGCTGAGTGGGCATTATCAGTCCGTCTGCCTTCAGGCGATGTATCTCAAAAGCTAATACAGATTAATAAATAAACTTTAAAATAGGTCTTTCAGGGGTAATTTATCCCTTTTTTATTCTATTCAAATCAAAGCACGGGATGTAGAGCTCTAAATACGTTGGGTAATAAAAATATACATTTTTGTGGAATTATAAATTTACTCACTCTATCGATCAATCGGAATTTTCGAAATTGCTAAGCGCCTCCACCAAAACTAATACATCGTCATACGATGCCATCAGGAAAGGACTAGAGAGGGTTAGCAATGTTGCAGAAGAGAAACTGGAAGACAAAGAAGAAAAAGAAGAACAAATGAGGTTTAACACCTCCATCTTCGAAAAGACAAGCTCTTCAGCATGAATTACAGGTTGATATTGATGAATACCTCAAGAGATTATCGAAGACTTGGTAGAATCGATGCCAAGAGTAGGAGAAAACCAATAAGGGGCAATTTCTATATCACCGAATGCAAATTAGAACAACATCTTAACAGTAATGTTTTAAATTAAAATCTATTCTTTATTCTCGATGAATGTCAAAATTCAACAGATAGTAACATATTTCATCGTTTTGATACTTTAAATTATTTAATTTCAGCAGTAACCTAATTTATAGGGATATAAGGCCACTGGTCTTTCTCTAAATAATAAGAAAAACATTGTCTGAATAATTTATCAGAAATAAACCTTTCGTAATATAATTTCGTTAATATTACTTGTTTACCTACAAAAAAAACGCCAGCATTAATTGGGCAAAAAGGTATTCGATTAAATTAACACGGCGGCAGGAACATACGCACAACCGCAATACTTGAAGTTACAAATGATAACAAAAACATCCTGCTTCTCGCTCGAGAAAAATACTGGCCGAGCGGTAAACACGTGTAAAACCGAATTATGTTCACGGAAAATAACCCAGGCAAAAAATACGGGATATAAAACGAACGAAACAGCCACCCCGGTCATTTACAGAATGAACAAGTGCGCATCAAGATCTTACTTTATTTCTTTGTTGATGTACGAAACGGACATTTCCGGTAAGGTACACGCGACACTTCTTTCTAAAATGGAATAAGCGTTTAATTAAGCTATTGTATTGTAATTTTTAAATAACAGAAACTATAATTTTAATGATTAGAGGTTAACAAATAAGAATTATAAAATTTTAAGAAATTTCATCATGAGCTTAAACCATATTTAGTGATGGGTAATATCCTGGTTGGCGCCTCCACCATTTTTCACTAAGTGTTTTAAAATGGCTTATATTTATTTATATACATATAGTATATATAAATAATAAAATAAGTAAACCAAACAACTTACAAAATTTCAATAAAAATCGTCTTATGCGAAAATAACACTCAGTTTATTTCATTTTCACTTCACGTAAACTCAAACCAACAACAATGTCCCTAAGCATTATCCAAAATAGTATATTCAACGATGAATTAAACTGTCTGTAAAATTTAACATCATTCATACAAAACTTACGGAATTATTTGAAAAAAAAGGTCTTCAATTAAATTTTGTTCTATAGTAGTTTGATTTAAATTTGTTTAAAACGCCGCCGTCCCTAAAGCATTCCGGGACTTTCAACAATGCAATAATTTATCAAAGGCATACGGTTTTTTTTTGTGTGGCTTGTGCATTGCCTTTTGTTCATGAAATGCTCGTTTATATTTCATGGCTTCGGGGTAAAAAGCAATACACAAGAGAAAGAAAGACACGCGGAAAGGCTAGAGTTCATAATTAAATGTTCCTTCACTCATCCCCACATAATATCAGTTTGATGCTTGCTTTAATTTTACAATGAACTACTGTTTTATTCTGATTGTCTTATAAATAAATAAAGGTTATTAATTATTATTTTTTTAACAAGTTTCCATTGTTTTTTCTATTTTGCTTAGATTTTTTCTTAGTTTTCATCTGTTTTTTCAATAGATTCTACTTTTTCTTTTTATTTTCATTTAACTTTAGGTTATATCGTGTTGACTATTACCTATGAACTAATAACTAACAAGTCTCAACTATCAACTGCCAAACGTTAAACTTTCAACCATCAAATGCTAACATCTAACTGTCAAATTTTATCTGCAAACTGCCAACTATTGACAATTAATTGATCGATTGATTTCCAACAATCAAATTGCCAACATTCAACTTTAACTGGCAGTTATCAAGTGACACTTATAAATTTCAACATTAACCGTCAGTCAAACATTGATTTTTTTTTCAACTATCAAAATAAATTTCCAACAATCAATTATTAACTGTCAAATATCAACATCCAACTTTAACCTCTAACAACTAACAACTGTTTACTGTCAAAGGTCAAACATTATCAATTGTCAGCGTTTACTTATAAAATATTAAATGTTATCAACTGTCAAATGTCAACATTTTTTAACTTTAGTCTAAAAAATGTTGACTATCACCTATGAACTAGCAACTTACAAGTCTTAACTGTTAACTGTCAAACGTTAAACTGCAACTGTCAACGTCTGGTTGTAAAGTTTCAACTATAAAATGTTAAAATTAATTGCCGATATTAATCAACTGTCGAATGTTAACATTTAACTTTAGGCTACAAAGTGTTGACTATTAACTATGAACCAACAACTAAAATAACTGATAAGTCTTAACTATTAACTGTCAAACGTTAAACTTGAATTATTATTATTTAGTTCCAAAGTTTCAACTTTAAAATGTTAAATTAAATTCCCGACATTTATCAACTGCCAAATGTCAACAATTAAATTTAGACTATAATGTATTGACTATCACCTATGATCTAGCAAATAACAAGTTTTTACTGTCAACTGTCAAACGTTAAACTTTCAACTGTCAAATGCTAACATCTAATTGTCAAATTTTATCTGCTAAGTGAACATTATTAACAATTGATTGACTGATTGATTTCCAACAATCAATAGTAAATCGTCAAATTGCCAACATTCAACTTTAACTGGCAGTTATTAAGTGATAGTGATCATTTTTACATTAACTGTCAGTCAAACATTGAACTTATGTAATAAAATGTTGACTGTCAATTATGAATTATTAACTGCCAAATGACAAACATCCAACTTTTATTTTTCATGTTTGAGCTGTCAAATGTCAAAATAAATGTCTATTAACTATCAAATCTCAACATTTACTATTTTTTGGTATATAAAGTAATAATTAACAAGTCTTAACTATTAACTGTCAAACGTTAAACTTTCAACTGTCAATTAACAACATCTAATTGTCAAATTTTATCTGCAAACTGCCAACTATTGATAATTGATTGATTGACTGATTTCCAAAAATTAATACCAACTGTCAAATTTCTAACATTCAGCTTTAACTGTCAGTTATCAAATGATACTGTCAAATTTCAACATTAACTGTCAGCCAAGCATTGAATTTTCGCTATAAAATATTGAGTGTCAATCATGAACTGATAATTGACAAGTATTAATTGTTAATGGCCAAACGACAAACATTCATCTCTTTTATTTGTCAAGTTTAAACTGTCAAATGTCAAAATGAATTTTCAACATTCTATTTAAATTGTCAGTTATCAACTATCAAATGTCAACATTTATTATTTTTTTGTATATAAAGTAATAACTAACAAATCTTAACTGTTAACTGTCAAACTTGCAACTGTCAAATGTAAACTTCTAATTGTCAAATTTTATTTATAAATTGCCAACTATTGACAATTGATTGATTGATTTATTTCCAACAATCAATATTAACTGTCAAATTGCCAACATTGTGCATTAACTGGCAGTTATCAAATGATACTGTCAAATGTCAACATTAACTGTCAGTCAAGTATTGAATTTTCGCTATAAAATATTGACTGTCAATCAGGAACTAACAATTAACAAGTCTTAATTATTAACTGCCAAACGACAAACACCCATCTCTTTTATTTGTCAAGTGTAAACTTTCAAATGTCAAAATAAAGTAACTACCAAATGTCAACATTTACTATTTTTGGCATATAAAGTAATAACTAACAAGTCTTAACTGTTAACTGCCAAACGATAAACTTTCAATTGTCAACTTCTAATTGTCAAATTTTATTCGCAAAGTTTGGTTATAAAGTGCTAACTGTCACATATAAACTGACAGCTAAGCAGTCTTAATCAAGTCAAATATTTGTCTGCCAACTGTCAAGATTTAGTAATCGAGTTTTTACTGTCAAATATTAAAATAAATTTCTAACAATCAATATTAACTGTCAAATATCAACATTCAACTTTAACTTCTAACAACTAACAAGTGTTAACTGTTAACTGTCAAAGGTCAAACATTTAAACATCAATTCAATATACTATTTAAATTGTCAGGTAATAACTGTCAAAAGTCAACATTCACTATTTGTAGCTGACTGTCATTTAAGAATTAACAACTAAGCAGTCTTAACCGTTAACTAATAACTAACAAGTCTTAACAATTGCCAACGTTCAGTTGTAAAGCTTCAACTGCAAAATGTAAAATTAAATTTACATTTATCTACTGTCGAATGTCAATAATTAACTTTAGGTATTGTGATGGTCAAAGATATGAATTAATAACTAACAAATCCTTAACTGTCAAACTTTGAAAGTTCAAATTGTCAAATTTTATCTGTAAAAGGGAAAATAATTATTGAACAATGAATTTAAACTGTCAAATGTCAAAATTTAGCTTTTAACTATAAATTATTGACCTGCTAATTATTAATTGACAAACTTTAAACTTTCAACTGTCAAATGTGAACTTCTAATTGTCAAATTTTATCTGTAGATACTTAAAATAATTATTCAACATTTAATTTTAACTGTGAGTTATGAACTGTCAAGTGTCAAAATTTAATGTTTAGATATAAAGTATTGATCTACTAATTATCAACTGTTAAACTTTCATCTTTCAACTGTCAAGTGTGAACTTCTAATTGTCAAATTTTATCTGTTAAAAGTCAAAATAATTATTCAACATTTAATTTTAACTGTCAGTTATTGCTGTCAAAATGTTAAAATTTAGCTTTTAGCTATAAAGTATTGACTCTCACCTATGAAATTACAACTAACAAGTGTAACTGTTAAAACCTAAAACGTTAAAATTAACAACTAAGTGGTCTTAAGCGTTAACTAATAACTAACAAGTCTTAACTGTTAAATGTCAAATGTTAAACTTCAATTGCCAGCGTTTAGTTGTAAAGTTTCAACTGCAAAATGTAAAATTAAATTTCCGGCATTTATTAACTGTCGAATATCAATACTTAACTTTAAGTCATGTGATGGTCAAATATATGAACTAATAACTAACAAGTCCTAATTGTTAACTGTCAAACTTTGAACTTTCAACTGTCAAATGTGAACTTCTAAGTTTCAAATTTTATCTGTAAAAACTTAAAATAATTAATCAACGTTTAATCTTAAGTGTCGGTTATTAACTGTCAAATGTCAAAATTTAGCTTTTAACTATAAAATATTGACCTAATAATTATTGACTGTCTAACTTTAAACTTTCAACTGTCTAATGTGAACTTCTAATTGTCAAATTTTATCTGTAGAAACTTAAAATAATTATTCAATATATAATTTCAAATTATTAACTGTCAAATGTCAAAATTTAACGTTTAGCTATAAAGTATTGACCTACTAATTATTAACTGCCAAACTTTCATCTTTCGACTGTCAAATGTAAACTTCTAATTGTCAAATTTTATTTGTAGAATGTCAAACTAATTATTCAACATTTAATTTTAACCGTCAGTTATTAACAGTCAAATGTCAAAATTTAACTTTTAACTATAAAGTATTGACCGAGTAATTATTAAATGTTAAACTTTAAACTTTCAACTATGGAATGTGATCTTCTAATTGTCAAATTTTATCTGTAGAAACTTAAAATATTTACTCAATATATAATTTTAAATTATTAACTGTCAAATGTCAAAATTTAACGTTTAGCTATAAAGTATTGACCTACCAATTATTAACTGTTAAACTTTCATCTTTCAACTGTCAAATGTGAACGTCTAATTGTCAAATTTTATCTGCAAAAGGTCAAAATAATCATTCAACATTTAATTTTAACTGTCAGTTATTAACAGTCAAATGTCAAAATTTAACTTTTAACTATAAAGTATTGACCGAGTAATTATTAAATGTTAAACTTTAAACTTTCAACTATGGAATGTGAACTTCTAATTGTCAAATTTTATCTCTAGAAACTTAAAATAATTACTCAATATATAATTTTGAATTATTAACCGTCAAATGTCAAAATTTAACATTTAGCTAGAAAGTATTGACCTACTAATTATTAACTGCCAAACTTTCATCTTTCGACTGTCAAATGTAAACTTCTAATTGTCAAATTTTATTTGTAGAATGTGAAAATAATTATTCAACATTTAATTTTAACTATCAGTTATTAACTGACAAATGTCAATAAATAGCTTTTAACTATAAAGTATTGACCTAGTAATTATTAACTGTCAACCTTTAAACTTTCAACTATGAAATGTGAACTTCTAATTGTCAAATTTTATCTGTAAAAAGTAAAAATAATTATTCAACAGTTAATTTAAACTGTCAGTTAATAACTGTCAAATGTCAAAATTTAACTTAGACTGTCACCTATGAAGTTACAACTCTAGAAAGTCTAATAAGTTACAAAGTCTAACTGTTAACACATCAACTTTTCAATTGTCAAGTTTTATTTGTCAAATGTTGAAATAAATTCCTAACATTCAATTTTAACTATTAAATGTTAACATACAAAAATACCTCTTTCTATTGCAGAATATACATTTAAATAAACTATTGTACAACTGTTACAATAAACAAACACATATTAAGTGACAACTGTCAATTTTTTCAACTATAAAATTATTAAAATCAAGTCAAAAATCGACATTCATGATTCTAAGTATCAACTTTCAACTGAAAACTATTGACTGTCAACTTTAAATTGTCATATCTGTCGGGAATTAACATTAAATTGCCAACATTTAACTTTAACTGTCAGTTATCAAGTGATAAATGTATGTTTCGAACACATTAATTTTCCAACTATTTATATTAACTATAAAATTGCCAAAATTCAACTTTAACTGTCAGTTATCAAATGATACTGTCAAATTTCAACATTAACTGTCAGTCAAGCAGTGAATTTTTGTTATAAAATATTGACTGTCAATCATGAACTAACAATTAACAAGTCTTAATTGTTAACTTAAACGACAAATATTAATCTCTTTTATTCGTCAAGTTGAAACTGTCAAATGTCAAAATAAATTTTCAACTAACTATTTAAATTGTCAGTTGTCAACATTCATTATTTTTTGATATAAAGTAAAAGTATAAAATATTTAACTTTCCAACCATTAATATTAACTATAAAATTGCCAAAATTCAACTTTAACTGTCAGTTATCAAATGATACTGTCAAATTTCAACATTAACTGTTAGTCAAGCAGTGAATTTTTGTTATAAAATATTGACTGTTAATCATGAACTAACAATTAACAAGTCTTAATTGTTAACTCAAACGACAAATGTGAATCTCTTTTATTCGTCAAGTTGAAACTGTCAAATGTCAAAATAAATTTTCAACGTATTATTTAAATTGTCAGTTGTCAACATTCATTATTTTTTGCTATAAAGTAAAAGTATAAAATATTGCCAACTGTCAACTTTTAGTTGTCAAGTTTTTACTTTCAAATTTCCAACAATCAATATTAACTGTCAAATATCAATATTCAACTTTAACTTCTAACAACACCAAGTGTTAACTGTCAAAGGTCAAACATTTAACCATCAATTCAACGTACTATTTAAATTTTCAGGTATAAACTGTCAAATGACAACGTTTACTATTTCTCATGAAACTATTAATTTATGGATATTAATTAATAAATGCCAAACATCCAACTCTTAAATTCGTCATGTTTAAATTGCCTAATCTCAAAATAAATTTTCAACGTACTATTTTATTTACTGATTGTCAGCTATGAACCAACAACTAAACAGTCTTAACTGACTATCGTCAAACATTCCACTGTTAAATTTTTATTGCCAAATAATAAAATAAATTTCCAAGAATCAATTTAAACTGTCAAATATTCAAATATCAACATTCAACTTTAACTAACCTTTAACAACTAACACATGCTAATTTTTAACTGTCAATAGTCAAACTTTCAATCATGTGCATGTGACACTTTCCTCTATTACAGAAGGTACATTTTAATAAGCTAATTTGATTAAATTAAAACACTTGGTATGATTTCACTTGTTATTTATTTTACTCAGACTAGTTTCGACTATAAGTCATTCTCAAGGAGAAATGTGATAATAATAATAAGCTAATGTTACAATTTTTAAACAACGGAAAATTATTAAGAGTTTTAATGATTAGAGAATTATTATAAAATATTTAAGCTTTTTATCATGAGCTTAGAACATCTTTTTAGCTTTTAATAGAAACTGAGAAATGGTGTAGTTGTTATAAGATTCATTCAAATTATCACTGTTGTATTTTAACACTATGTGTTGATTGCAATTAAATTAACCTCATTATATATAGAGTAATTAAGTTTATACTTTAACATTTTGAAATGTAAGAAGCCACAAGTATGAAAGTCTTGAAAAGTAAAGAGTTGATCGAAAGCTTTACTTTTAATATACCACGTGGTTATAGTCACGTTTCGTATTGCCTTTTATCCCACTCAGTACGGTATGCATAACCCTATGGCTCAAATGATCCGTTGGATAAACGAACTGGAAAGAGACAATAATTTTCCTTTATTTTTTTACATTTGTAGCCTTAAAGCCCTCAGTGCAATGCAACAATTTATCAAATGTCATTACTTAAATGCATTCTGTTTCGATATGTAATGCATCTGGATTATTTCGTTTTATATTTTTATAAGTGAAAATGTGATGAATTGATTTAGCAAATAGTTCTTTGAGTGTTTATTTAAAAATGAAATATAATTTTTAGGAAGTAAGAAT
Organism: Ontholestes murinus; assembly: GCA_963969525.1. Classification (NCBI taxonomy): domain Eukaryota; kingdom Metazoa; phylum Arthropoda; class Insecta; order Coleoptera; family Staphylinidae; genus Ontholestes; species Ontholestes murinus. The sequence goes on along the minus strand of OZ018399.1, from coordinate 11,422,455 downwards.
TGTTGAGAACGTTACTACGAGGTATAGTATTGAAAAATTACGATGTTTTAACCATAAATTATATTTGTGGTTGAATGTTTCGTTTGTATAATAAAATTATTATATAATTATAAATATAAATATAATTTGTATAATAAAAACTATTAAATTTTTGTGTAAATGAAATAATGATTTACAGGTGCTTTTATTTTCATATCAAATTCTTGTTTTATCGTGAAAATTGCCACTTGATAAAACAGTTTTAATTTTCAAGTTTTAAATGCGAGCCAATTATTTCGCTAACAGTATCATAACATAAACAAGTTTGTTTTGTATATAAATTTTAAAAAGCATTTTCGTTAAAATAGGAAAACAGTTTAATGAAGCGCACATTTCCATCTCGCCCAGGGCGGCCTGCTCGATGTACCTTGGTTGCATTCCGTTGCGAACCTGAGTGTTTCGTGTTGGAGTGAACACGTTTTGGTTTGAAATGGCCAGGCGTAAAATTTCATTCAACCAATTTACGAATTGATTGCGGCCGAGCGGGCTGAAAAATACGAAACGTACTGAAAGCGGCCCGAGCGTTTATATTGCGGATATTATAATATCGATTAATATTAAAGTCGCGCTGAATTGTGTCAATGTCACAGCAATAGACGAAATTACGAATGTAAACAAATTCACACGTACGGCGAATGAGGATGTTAACGATGACAATACCACAAACCGCGTGTTGTAAGACGGCCAGAACAGTTTAATCTTTAAATTGTTGATAATTGAGGGAATTGTGTGTTGTTGTTTGGGATGATATGATTGCTCCTCGTGCTGTCACGCTTTGAAACCTGACGTTTCCGCGTCGACATTTTCCTCCCTTTATTTTTTTTTTCGAGTTTTATTTTTGATTTTTTATTTTGTAAATAAGTAAGGGCCAAATAAATTAACATAACGTGCCCGCGTGATGGGTAATATCGATTAGAAACAACCCCTGCATTTCCCTGTATACACACGGTGCGTGCAGGAAAATGCCGCAATGTGAAAAATACGAGGAACAAACAATAACAAAGGGCCTTTCACTGTGTAAACATAAAGGGCTGACTTACCTAAAATTTATGTGCAATACACAGGTCCATGCCGAATCTTCCTTAATTGTAAATAACATATTGTTATAAACAATTAAAACTGTCTCTATTGTCTCTGTCTGTGCCTCCCCTCACTTTTTGGTTTATTTGTGGCGCGTGTTTCTGTCAGCATTTAAGCGAATTTTCGATTTAACAGGTCTGCGTCCGCTCTATCCGACCTTGTACGAATGGGCGTCTGTTCTCTTTGCGACGCATCTGGCCAAAATGCGGAAACATTACTCTCTGGCCCTCTATCTCTGCCTCACTCCGTCCAATTAGACCAGACGCAATCCCCACAACCTCTCAAAACATTCGAATTTTGTTCGGCATCTTCACACCAGAGGTATCTACCGACTAAGCCAGCCGCCCGGAATTAAAGGTCTCGGGACGTCGCGCATGGCGCCACCGTCGCCCGCACTATTGATTTTCAAAATTTCAACGCCAACCGAATTCCATCCCGCAGTTAAGACAACTGTAAACGAATTACTCATTTTACATATGCAACCAGGCGCGTTCGGTTGTTCTTAATTCGCATAAGATGCGAACAATAATGCATTCACTTACTTAACTAAAACATTATTATTTGGCTTTAAACATATGCTACTTAAAAACAAGATGAGTTAAACATGTTTTTACAAAAAGAAACGGCTAGAACATGATGTATTTTGAAACGAATCATCACTGGAGAAGAGAAATGGGCTGTTAACAACAAGATAAACCGTCCCATAGTATTTCCAAAGCCAATATTCGATTTAAAAAAAACTGTTTGATGGGATATCAAAGGATAAAAAGTATTTTCCTACATAAAAACAAAATAATCTCGAAATAATTACATATACAGCATGTGTACTGTTTGGCTGGGAATAATTGCAACAATAATAGTTATCTTCATTTTCTTAATGAAATACTTTACGGTTTGCTTGAGGATGTCACACTGAATATTAAGCGCAATTTAATATACCAGCATGATGGCGCACCAAAACATTACACTACAGTCGTCAAATGTTAAATATCATCAGCAGTGAATTGGTCGTGGTAGTCCTATTGCAGAATGGGCCCCCAAGATCTCCAGATCTAATATTTTGGATACTTTTGCATGGGGATTTATCAAAAACATCGTTTATCAAACGCCACCGGAAACTATTAGGAGTTAGACCAAAAAATCTAAATTAAGCTAATTACGTCTCGAATGTTGCACAATGTTTAAAATTTCATTCCACTAAACGCTGCTGCATGTATTGAAGAAAATGGCGTTCACTTTGAACATTTACTCTACTATTAGTTATTGCTGTAATTTATTTCATAATTTTTTTTCTAATAAAAGATGTTGCTTGATAAAAAATAACTTAATGAACATTTCACATTCTTCTTTCACCCCTTTTCTCTTCTCTTATTCTCTCGTTCCCATCCCAAACTTCTTAGGATCCTTACCCTGGCCCCACCTTATTTCATACATTCCACTACACTTCTACAACCTTCCACCCATTCCACATCCACTCCCTTACATCTCTCTGCCAGGTGTATCCGCGTATCATTCCCGTCTTTGCACAACACGCATTGCCCGTATCTTTCAACCATCCACGTTGCTTGATATTTGTCTTTTTTTTTCTTCTTAATTTATCATTGTGCCTTCGAACTTTTTTTTACAAATGAATTTTTGTCTCATATTTGTTTGAGGAACAACGCCACGTGAAGTTTGTAGGCGAATTTTTGCACACGTTCGTTCTAACAGAACACACTTAATCATCGGAAAAATCAATTCAATATTATCAATTCAATTTCCTTCATATGTAAATTCTTCATCATAATCACATCCAGGAAGATTCATAAGATTTTTAACACCCTTGAAACATCCATAATTCACCCTCGAAGTCATGAGTGCGTATGACGTAAAGATTTTTTTTTAAATTAAAATAGAAAACATTTATAAATACCTTGCCTATTAATAAAGTTCATAACATTTTTGATACGTCTCTCAAAACATCACAGTTTCACCCTCAAAATTATTAGTACATATAACGTGAATAATTAATTTATTTTAGGTGTAAACAGTCTTAGTGAAATACCCTTTACATCCTAATCAACACGCATACTGTGAAGGTAAGTCGGCGGACTCGGCCCTGCACACCGTAGTGAGCAGAATTGGTCGATCCTTCGAGCAAAAAACCTTTACCCTGGCGACTTTTATGGACATTGAAGGAACCTTTGATAAGACCTTCTTCCCAAAGGCTTTAAGCCAGTGGATCTCCAACAGGCTGCAATGGAGAACAGCCAAGATTTCAATAGGCGACACGAAACTTGTATGCCGGGTCGCAAAGGGTTGCCCACAGGGAGGAGTGCTGTCTCCCTTACTATGGAATCTAGTCGTAGACGAGCTACTGGAGGCACAGAATAAACAGGGCTTCTTCACGGTAGAATACGCCGACGATATCACGATCCTACTTTTTGGCAACTCGGAAAGTATGCTAGCGAAACGTATGTCAGATGCTCTTGATGTAGTAAACAAATGGTGCACATACCAGGGTTTATCCGTAAATCCGACAAAAACGGAACTGGTACTGTTCACAAGGAGAAGGCAGATTAAAGATTTCAAACCACCAAGCTTTCACCCTGAAAGATGGAGTCAAATACTTAGGCATTCTTCTAGACAAAAAACTTAACTGGAATGCCCACCTGACGGAGAGATCTAAAAAGCAAGCATAGCCCTCTGGCAATGCAGACGAACTGTGGGGGACTATCTCCAAAGGTAGTCCTATGGACCTACACAGCCATAGTGCGGCCAATGTTGGCATATGCATCATTAATATGGTGGACAAAAACGACCACGAAATCAGCCGCACCACGTTCAACGTAGCGCCCTTTTCAACGCGACAGGAGCCATGAGACCAACACCAACAGCGGCTATGGAAGCCCTGCTGCACCTGTCACCCTTGGATATATTTATCAGAGAACAGGCAGCAGCGGCGGCTATAAGGCTTCGAGCAACAAAGACATGGCTTGTAAGCAATGGAGGAGGTAACCACATGATCTTAGAGGATCTAAGGAAAAGCAATCCCTAGATTATGATGCCGGTGGACAACATCCATCGAAAATACATTTTCAACTGGAAGCTTCAAATAGACCTGAGATATACACTGATGGGTCGTCAACGAAAGCAGGGGTTCGTATAGGAATTTTCTGCAAAAACCTGTCCCTAAAAAACAGTACTGCTATAGGTAAGATAATGAGTACACCAACAATGGAGGAACTCGTGGGAATACTATATGCAGCAAAAGCAATCTCTGACAAGAAGATTATGGTAAAAACATGCACATTATAACGGACAGCAGAGCGGCAATCTTGTCCATTGCCAACTGCAAAATAACCTCAGCATTAAAGTTGGAATGCTACGAAGCCCTGGAAAAAGTTGCTCGTGACAACGAGGTAACTCTATGCTGGGTAAAAGGACACAACAATAGCAGAGGGAATATAATAGCAGATGGTTTGGCGAGGTTTTGCTGCCCTCTCTGTTAGATCTGAGTACCCTACTGAAAACTGCAAGAGTCTCAAAAAACTTCATCGCAATGAACACCAAAACGGCCGCATACTGTATGCAACTGTCCAGAGAAAACCTACGGAAGGTCGTAGAGCTTCTTACAGGACACTGCAATTTACGATCAAACCTGAACAAACTGGGACTACAACCTAGTCCTATCTGCAGAGGGTGTGAAACAGAAGAGAAACCGCGGAGCATGTACTTCTAGACTGCCCCGTATTATCCAACCTACGAAAATCTACAATGGGAGAGGAATGTCTAAATCCATCGGACATCCTCAGAGTCTCTCTTGCTGCAGTTGGCTTGATCGTGGCAAGGAATGAGGACTCAGGACGCACAAAGGGCCCATTGAGGTCTACGTGCGGCGGAACTCTCTGCCCTCCCATCGATTTTAACCAGAACCAGAACCAGAAGGTGTAAATTAAAAAAAAAAATCAATCATAATTACATTCAGAAAGACCTTGCTTATAACCTTTTTAATACTTACTTTTAAACATCCCTAATTCACCCCCAAAATTATAAATAAATCTAACGTGAAGAATTTAGTTATTTTTGAGCATAAGTTGTGGAAATATTCCAAAAATTTTATCATAATTACATTCAAAAAGACCTTGTCTATACGTACAATTCTTAACAGCTTTGATCCCTCCCTATAAACATCATAATAAGCATATGCGTAGTTTATTAAGATAGGTCAATATTACGCTAGGACCATGAAGAGTTTATTGAAGATGGCCGAGAGTGCGTTACGCTAATGCATTGTTTATTAAGATAGGTCAATAGTACGCTAAGCCAATGAATGGTTTATTAAGGCAGGTCAAGAGCACGTTACGGCAATTCATAATTTATTGAGGTAGGTCAAGATTGCGAAAGGGCAATTAATGGATTATTAGCATAGTTTAAAAAAAACGATACTGAGTTTATTGAGATAACAAAGGTTATGTTAAATTAATATAATAATCATTTTAAAGGCCAATAAAAATTAAAAAAAATTAGTATCATATTTGAAATGTGCCTTGAAAACCGCTAAAACTTTTAAACTGAAATAGAGATAGAGGGAGAAACATTTTTATTGAAGATAGTAGTTACATCTAAATATAACAATTTTTGTGATTCTTCGTTTTCTCCGCGGCTTTCGATCGTAGGTCTTTCAGCCTAAATTGAAATATTAGACTTAATATCTTATTATTTATTAGAAGAGCTAAGAAGCTTAAATAATATTTACTTCTACAAATGGTATTTTTGTTTTTCTGGATTTTCCATTATAAATATACTGAAAATAACGAAATATATCAATTTTTAATGGAGAACGAGCGATAAATAAATTCCCCTAATTTACGACCAGATTGTCCTAATTTACATCCCAATGTTCAACGCTATTTGTTAAGATTTTTTCATATAATTAATAGTAATTTAAACAATTGTCGCGAACAGCAAAATAAATATTTGAAAGTGCTATAGTAAAGTGATTAAGAATATGAGCTTTCAACAACTAACAGCCTCAACTACTCAGTTAGTAATTTATAGTTGAAATTATATTTAGTTTTGATAAAGTTGCCGAAGCTATAATCAACAATAAATAAGAAGAGTTATGCAAACAAAGCTAAAAAGTGTTTTCATTTATAAGCTAGGTTGTTAAGAACATCTTAATGCATTCAGTAAAAAATTAATTGAAAATGAGTTTATTGTATGTGGAAAAATTGTTTCGATTGAATAAAAAACAGCTTTCGTTGAGATAAAATTTTGTTAAAGTTATTGCGTTACATTACTTCATTATACAATGTTCAGTTATTGCCTATTGATATATCTCTTGAAACCTCTCCAATGCGTCCTTAAAATTGGAAGCAAATATAACGTAATTTATTTGTTTATTATTGTTTGTGATTTTTTTTAATGTTTAGCCTAATCACAATCACATTAGAAACATTAATTACATTTTTGATACCTTCCTTAAAACATGTCTACTAATCCCTTAAAGCTGCGAGGATGTATAATGTAAACAATTAATTGATGTTTTGATAAAGTGTGTTAGCACTTCCAAATATCTACTCAGAATCAGTTTTAGAAAAGCTTTTCTCATAAGAAAATACAGATCTTTCTGAATGTAACTATAATAAAATATTAATTATTAAAATGCTATAAATAAATATACATCATACGTACTCATAACTTTAAGGTTGAATTATACATTTTTAAATGGAAGTATCAGAAATCTTAATAAGTTTCTATAATCGTAAAAACTTCCCTGAATGTGATTATGATGATTTTTTGGAGGGTTGTCGGGGTAATTTTATAATTTTCCTAAATTTTAGTATGTTCTGTTTGAACGATATATTATATATGTAATTATTTCGAGATTATTTTGTTTTTATTTCGAAAAATATCCATATTTTGAATATCTTACTGAAATCTAACTTCACACCCGTCTTTAGAGCTTATACCAGACAACAGAATAATCAATTCCGAATTGTACTGTCATCATCTGGACAAATTTAATGATTCACTTAAACAAAAAGGGCAGCATTGATTTATAAAAAAAATATGTAGTGTCCTGCCAAGATAACATGAGGCCTCATACTAGTTTGGTAAATCGATAGAAGATTTAATAGCTTGAATGGGATATGCTTCCACACCCATCATATTATCTAGATCTGGCACCTTCTGGTTATTATTTATTCCAATCTTTACAATTTTCTTTTAGACTATAAAAGCTTTGATAATAAAATATATAAGTCCTTTACGTTGTAGAAAATTAACTAATAATTAGAAAAAACACGAAAGTATTTCGTAAAATCTACAACAAATGAGTCTTATTAAGACTACAAAAACAAACCACTTATGAAACAACTACTTCTCTAGCTAATACTTCGACAGACATTGAATAATACAAAAGTAATTTGCGTGTTACAAAATAGCAAGGCTATCAAAGCAACACTAGTTTGAACGTATTTCTTTCTGTAAAATGAACTAAAAATGATTGAATGTACGTTAAATAATTTGTGACTGACTATATTATGATATGTCATAATATAGTCAGTCACAATATAGCGTTCTTCCACTCGTACCAACACTTTCTTCAGTGAGAAACTTGCTTCTTGATGTTCATTTCAAAGTATTTAATCTTTATTTTGGCCAAATGCGGCATATTGAAAAGAAATAGAGTTTAAACATCGATTTCATTTGAATACGTGTCGTGATTGATGATTTGTTGAAGCTGAGTGACGTTTTGGCTGTTTGTCGTTTATAGATAATCTTTTGTTAGTGAAGTTCTTTATCATGAACGCGGAGATGACTGGCATGCATTTCATTTATGGACTTGTTAAAGGCAATTCATTACAAGCTAGGCGATTGTACATTAAACGATTTCTTAACCGTAATGTTCCTGATGGAAGAACCATTCAAGGTCAACGTCTTCATGAAACAGGCACATTAAAACGAAGTCCTCCAATGACAGCCGTGGACGTGGAAGAGAATGTACTGGACATGATAGAGGGAGGTCGAGTTACATTTACTCAAAAAATTGCAAATACTCTCATTACTTACTGGAAAATTCTTTTTGTTGTATCCATATCACATACAACACGTCCAGGCAATTCTTGCTGCTGATTTTCCTCCAAGTATTTCATTCTGCCAATGACTTTTACACACATTGGTTCAAATTTCTTAACTACTGATTTTTACTGATGAAATGAGTGGGCTGAAAAAATCCACATGAGATACTTCAAGATCGTTTCGAACATCAGTTCTTGTTGAACGTTTGGGTTGAAGTTGTGGATGACTGGCTAATTGGACCAGTATTTCTACCAGGAACTTACTGGCGAGGTGTATTACAACTTTCTAGAACCAACGTTATCTTAGTTTCTGGAATATGTATCATTGGCAACAAAAAAATGCAATGTGTTTTATTCGCAATGATACACCAGCGCATTTTAGTGAGTTTTTAAAAATGCCATTCGGAGATCGCTGGATTGGTCTTAGTAGACCTAACTCATGGCCTGATAGATCCCCGGATTTAACCCCCTGGATTATTCCCTATGGGGCTATCTAAAGTAATTAGTTTACACTACTCCAGTGGAAAATGTGGAAGACTTGCGATATTTACATGTAATTTTTGTTATTGTCGAAAAAATGTTTCGCTCTATATCTTAGAAACAACGCGGTTTTCAAAAATAATCACAGAACAAAATATTGTTATAATAGTTTAGGAAATAGCCATTTGAATTGTTATATGTTTATTTAAACACCCTGTAAACAATTGAGAATATTTAAAAATGTGGTCTTAATAGCCTTCTAATTAAATATAATTTCAAAAAATTATTCCCAAACGTTTTACTGGTTGAAGGGAAGGATGGAGGCCACCCACCCTACATATGTATTTTTACTTCAGTCGCGTTCATTCGTTTAATATAAAAAAATACAGTAGTAATTTTACAGTGAAAGTTGAGGAATATAAAACTGGTGCTGTAGTTTAAGTTCATATGTATATGTAGGGTGGGTGGGTGGCCTCTATCCCACCCTCCAAACAGTAAAACATATGCGATGGTTTACTGTAAGTTCAAAATTAATAAACTCTATTATTTATATTTTTTAAATGAACTAAAATAAAAAATAAACCAAATAAGAAAAGTACAAAATAAAAAAAGGTAAAGATTAGAAATAAAAGAAAAAAGATTTTAAAAAGAAAGAGAAAAGATAAAAAGAACTACATAATAGTTTAAGGATTCTCAACAAAGAACAAAAACATAAAGTTAGCCTCGAAGAAAATACATATAAAGAGAAATAAAAATGGAGATGAAAATAAAAACGACGTACAAAATTAGGAAATGAGGAAAAGCAGACATAATCGTAGCTGAATTAGAATCAAGAGAAAGAAAACATAGGAAATTATAAAAGCAAAGAACAAAATACTAATAGCGATTCAAATATGTACTGATAATAACATGACTGTTGAAGAATGAAGAATACACCTATTTGTTACATACTCCTCTACTCTTAATCTCTTAACATCCCAAGCAACCTGTAATTCGTGCTGAAGAGATTGCAGAGTCTGGAGAGAATGCTGTACGTTCCCATACATGAAGAAAAGATCAGGAAATCGAGGTGGCTATGGAAAAATATTTACATTACCCGCCGAAAAACGGTCAATGGAAACTCTTACTATATGGGCAAGGTCATTGTTCGACTGGAAAAGTGTAACTTCCAACTACTAAAGAAACGGAAGAATATGGGTTTCTATCACCTCATCAACATTTCGCTGAGCGTTCATATTTCGAATACCAATACCAAATTTTTAGTTACCATAATCCTAATAGTTTAATTAAAAGCCCTCTCGACGGAAAATTCCACGTTGCGTCTTCGCCTGACCCTCATACCGCCATAATGCATCCCCAAACAGAATCAGGATTCATCACTAAACACCACCCTATAAATACATGAACTAACTACAAAGCAGAGGTGAGAGATCAGTAATAGATTACATAATAACAGAAAGGATAAACAGAAGAAAGATAAAATAAACTCTTACTGAATAACGCCCACCCGCTAAGTGGGGTAGTAGGTTACGCCCCTTTAGGAAAACTGAAAACACAACCAAAAGTCTTTTTAATCAGCCAACCAGTCTTTTCCACTTACTTCTTCTTTCTTCTGTTTATACTTTCTGTTATTAGTAATCTGTTACTGATATGAAATAGAAAGCAGGAGTAATAGACCAAGGAAAAGTTAGAGGAACAAAAAAAATATAATGAAGTAATATAAACTTAGACATTAAAAGGGGTAATCACAGCCAAGGAATATGAAGAGATAAGTAAGGAAACAGAGAACTAATTGGAGTAGAAATACAAAGTAGAGACGTGGAATAGAAATCACTGAAGACAATAATAATAAATACAGCAAAATGAGTATGTGGACAATGGAGATAACAGAGGAAATCAGAATCAAGAAAGAAAAACGGTTAAAATATCTTAGAGCAATAACACAGAGCAGCTGTTATGAATACAAAAGAGAGAATTAAAGCAAAGGGAGTGGCACTGAGTTAAAAGCAGAGATTGTATGAAGAATTTGCAAACAAGATTGAAGAAAATGCAACAAAAAAGTGGATAATATTCTATAAGACATTAAATTATCAATGAAATGAGAGAAAATATGAGCATATAATAATACAAGATGAAGAAGGAAGACTACTTATGGCGTGGAAAGAATTAATGGAAAGATTAAACACATATTTCCAAAAACTATTGAATTGACACTATGAGACAAATGAAAAAAATACAAGGCACAATAAGAGTTTGATTCCCTATATTCAATATTAAACATTCTACTGTATAGTTTTGTATTATTAATTAACGCCAACAATTATTTTACCTATAGTCTAGAAAATATTATGTTATTTATTCTTCGGATACCCACAAGAAGTAAAAGTGACAATCAAATCAAAAGTGTAAAAGCATTAGGAGCAAACAATATAACAAATTATGATTAAAACACTTAGGAATAAAGACAAAGGTAATGGAGACTGATCAATAGAAGGAAGGAAGAATACCAAAAGAGCGAGAAGTAGGAATGATTGTGGCGATTTAGAAAATTGGGGACAAGACAAATTATAAGGACTATAGATGAATTGCAACTATAGAAATATATCAGATAATTATACAAAAAAAAACGATAAGACAAATAGTGGAACAAAAAGTATTAGAGGCTTTAGACTAGGAGAAATGCACATGACCATCTATTTGCATCGAAGACAGTAAACAACCGGATATTTGAAACACATAAATCAAAGTTCATGGCATAACTAGACGTGAACGAATGGAAAAGCTTAAGGAAACTTTCAATGACACGTCGGTATTGTTAATAATGTAATTTCTACATACCACCAATTCACGGTGTCGACGGTATATGTCGCATTCATAAAATTAATTTAGAAGTATGGAAATTTATTTAAATCCATTTGCAAATATTTGAAATCCTGCTCCGGGCAACCTTGCCCATGGAAATAAACTAAAGTATAAAAACAAACGTATTCTGAATGTTTGTCTTATAAATATGTCTTCTATCAGTTGTCATTATTATAGGAATGATTAGTATTACTCTGATTCATTTAGTATTATTTCTTTTATTTTCGAAAAATTCTAACAGGCATTTGTAGTATGCGACCTTTAAATAATTCACAACATAGGAAGTGTTATTGTTATTATATGAAAAATAGGTGCTAAACCAATGTCGTTTTTATGAGATAAACGTAAACGTATATTTTCCAGCAATTAGTATTTTCTTGGTGTAAAAATAGAGACAATTGAGTTTTTTAGAACGTTTAAAATAAATAAAAAGCAAATGTGTTCTGTTTTATATAAATTGAGTCATAATTGAATGTGATTTAACAACAGCTTTTTAAGATTCGCATTATGTACGAGTAAATATATTGCATCGGTTATAAACTTCTAGGAGAGTTCATCTAGATGATGGACTGGTATAGTAGTGAAGACATAAAACACAATGTAGAAAGAGAGAAAAATGTTTATCATTCTTAATACGGTAAAATAATTTAAAGAAAAAGCAAACCCGAGTGTGCGCATGAGCAGCTGCTGCATCAGTATACGTAGCGACATCTATCGCATACACCAACAGTTTCCGACTATGCATTGCTATGTTATTTCCCACCATCTGGATGTACTCTATCTCTACTGAACGTTTGTAAACGATGTACTGATACACTCTGTATGCATAGGTACAATGAGAAACAAATATAATAAAAATATAGAAATAAATATAATATATAATAATTTAGAAATAAATATAATAATCGTATGCAATTTTCCATCGTGTAGATCATACGTTTTCAAGATGCGGTATAACGCCCCCTTGTGGACATTTAAGACTTTCGGGGTGGGGGTCAGCAGAAGACCCAGAGAAAATTAGGGGTATTGAAATGGCGCAGAGGAGGCAATAACTGTTTTAAATTTGCGACAGTTGGTAAGTTATTAATAATTAAGGTGGGAATCTCTAGAAAAAAACATATTCTCAAAGTGGGCGAAAAGCAAAATAAGGTTTGTACTGTATCTCTCCTGAACATTTGTAATCATTGTATAAATTCACCCTGTATACACGTAATGTGAAATAAAAGTAATGATATAATAATTGCATGTAATTTATATTTTACCGCGTATAAAATTATAATAATAAAACTTAAACCGCTCAATTTATTACCCATATTTACAACTTTACACATTAATACGCAAATAATTCATGATATTATCACTTTCAATATAATTTTGTTCGTGTGCTGACCTGAGGTATTATTTTTTTTTATTATTGCCGTCGGCCATTAATGTCCTGCTCGAAAATTGCTCTATTAATTTATAAATCGATGGATGGCGGCAATCAATTATTTGTTGAAAGGCTATGTGCCACCATAATACTGAATAATTCGTTACATTATTGGATGAATAAGTGTGTTCGTATATACCTTTTTTTAAATTGTATTAGTCTCATTTTACACAAGAACAAATCTGTCCAATTAATATTTTGAGTACAAAAAGTTACATGCTGTGGTTTTAAACCTAAGGTCATAATCTTCAAATACACAAAATTATAAATATCACTATCAAATCAAACAAAATTTTATTCGTTCATAATACATGCAGTTAAAATTCTAGATTCTAGAAACGTTAATACTTAACGTATACATTCAATATATTACCTGCATTTCAAAAACGCCAAAATTAAATGATGTATATATTTTTTTAAGCCGACACCGAAAGGTAAAAGGTATTTAGAATTTAAAAAAAATATATATTTTTTTAATGGAGTTAATATATTAAGTATACACATGATTTTAAAATAAGCCAAAACTTTTTATGTCAAAATATTTGTTTTGTTTAGACCGCGGCCGTATTTTTTTCGGCCACGTTCTGTTATGCATTCGCAGTTTGAATCATTCAGAAGAGAATCAATGCAACGCGCGTTTCAATTTACCAGTATCAACAATTAATCATTATTCGGCTACGCCGCCGCAAAATGACATCGATTTCCTGGCGAAATTCTGCATCACAGGGTTTCCGTTGCGCAGTTTCATTGTTTTCTTCAAAAGTACTAACATTATTACGGCTAGTTTACGATTCATAAAACTAGATGCAATCGCGCCAGCCATTACCCGCCTGATATGTAGTTCATGTTGTAATTCGATAAAATAAAAAAAATAAACAGACAAGGTAGATAGTAAATCGTAGATGGGGATGATAATGACAGTTTTACAAGGTAATCCGGAGCTTCTGATTGAAAACGTCAATATGTTTGGTCATTGGATAGTAAATTATGTAAAGCCACTGTTTACAATGCATGTTTACAATAGCTAGATCATGTTTTATTCAAACTACGAGGACCATCCGGAAAGTAGTACCCGTTTGGGAATATAAAAAGAACAAGTATAAATTAACAAATATTAACGTTTTATTTGTAAAGAACATACCCTAAACTAATTATCTACTACAATATTGCAATTGATCGTAATCTGTTTTTGTATCTCTTTATATTTCTCCTCTAACAGTGTGGTGAGATACGTAATTTTTCCTATCTGCCAAAAAGTCTTTGAGTTTTGTAAAGATGGTAATATAAAGGAGCTAAGAATCAGCAGATTGAGTTCGACATAGAAGCCACAAAGGAAGACGCAATGGAGTGTAAAAATCCGAGGAACACAGACTGGAACCTCTATAGAGAGTGCTTAAGTGTGGAAACCGACAATATCTACCTCAACATCAAAAACACAGAAGAGCTAGAAATAACAGCGCCTCTGCTCAAAAATGGCATTCTAAAGGCGTATAAATCCAGTTGTTCGCTAAAGGCACTCGAAGAGGCCAAATCCTACTACCAAATTAGCCTTACCTCATTTCTTCTAAAGGTCATGGAAAAAAATATAGACAACGATATCAGATGCAGTACCCTAAAGGCAAATACGCTCTATAGATAGCAGTTTGCCTATCAACCTGATAAATGTGGATGCCCTTCATGACCCCACATCAGGCATATAAGCTTCACTATAACATAAGGAGATTGATTATGTATTTTCGTGTATATTGACCTTCAAAACCAAGGGACCATTAAGAAAGATATCTACATACCCACAATAAGATTGATCAAGGTTGTACTCGAAAACCGTTAGATCACCGCAGGTATAGGAAGTGAATCAGAAATAGTAATCACAGTAAAAGGGTGCCCGCAAGGCGAGGTTGTATCGCCCCTGCTACGATGTATCATGATGGATGATATCCCGACGGCCATAGTCGACAAAGGTAATTGTACGCAAGGTTACGCCGACGACATATCAATTGTCATAAGGGGAAATAATGATAATATAGTTAAATAATGCCTGGGGGAAGGCTTCAATGCTAATCCTGGCAAAATTGATACGATAGGATAGAAAAACTTAATTGAAACGCGCACATAGAAAAAACAATCTGCAAAGCTACAGCGGCACTTGAATCAAATCAAAAAACTAAAACAACTCTTTAATCTGGTATATGGGCATAAATACAAGGAAATCAGTTCCTCTCGGACAAGACTCATCATTACTGAAGGCTGAAACAATAACTTTGGAAAGATGTGCTCAAGTTTGTACGAAAAAGGGAACAAAGGCTACCCTTAGGAACTTCAAAGCATACATCTTCAATTACAAAACTACTTGAAACTGTAAACAAATTCTACGCCAATTAGGCCAAAGGCAATAAGCTCACTCTAATGTGGGTACTAGGCCTCGCAAGTATAATAGGAAACGAACATCCTGATGTACGTGTCCATGACCGGACCAAAGCCTACATGTGCTCTATCAAAAGTACATATGAAAGGCGTTGTCCAAGAGTGGGAAAAAGTACAAAACATGGCAGTGGATGAACACAGCAGGCAAAGGCTATCTAAAATGTTTATTGACCTCTCACCATAATAAGACTGGTTATGGGTCTACTTATAGGTTTTAATTCACAAGGGAGGTGGTAATGTGGATATCATTACTTGTAGACTATGTGGATTGGCAAAGGAAACGGCCAAGAACATCCTATGCGTATGTGTAGAACTGGCTTCCACCAGAGTAGCCCTAACCGGAGATATGCCAAAACGGATCAAGGCTAGGCTTCTTAAGAAGTTAATTGATCTTATCAAAGAAATTCAATTCCTGGAAACATTCTAATGGTAGGATTTTAGTACGAAAGATCTAACCAGGTAGCAGTGCTGTAAGGCTGTCTATAGCGAAACGACCCGTCTAATCTAATCTAAAATGAATTTATTAGGTGATTAAAATATGGAGTAATGGAAAAAGAATAAATTTTGTTGATTCAAAGGTAGATTCTTTTCAGATTTCTTCATGCCCCTACTGACTGTAGCGATTTATCGACCAAAGCCTTCTGTATTTCCTTTTGTTTTTGCTTGTAAACCAAATCCAACTCTTTGGAGTGCTGTTTCAGGGCCTTCAGGAGTTTTATCATTTCCCCTTCAAGTCCAGACCATCTGATGTTATTTTTAAATATTAGATATATGAAAATAAACTGATTCCCTATAAGTGTTGATGTTATGACTTATTGTAGAAACTTGCCGGAGAGAAAATTATAAAAAAACTGAAAGAATAAAACAGAATTTAGATTAGGCCAAAAACTGTTATTACGTGGCCATCCCTACTAACACTAATTTGAAAAAGAGTATATTGTAACCACAAATAATGACTAAATTTATAAAATTTGTATAATAAATGATAAGATAGTTAAGTAATAATTGTAGGAAGGATTACCCCTTAATTGTTAAAGCAGTAATGATTGAATATAAATTTAAGATACTGTTTTAATATATGCAACCCAACTTACACAATATACTGACAATTTCTTAATATTGTTTTAATCAATAAAAACTTAAATATAAAATATATTTACACGCCGGTGGTGGCGCATTCGGTTGTGGCCGAACTAGCGTTTGCGAGAGTGCAGCAACGTTAGTTCGGGTCAGCAGTTGGATGGTTGACCGGTACCATTCACCATTGGGATACAATGAATGGTGCTTTAATTTGATGGAATACTGGTACTATTCGCCATTTTAAATGCGAATCTAATAAAATCACGACCTAATAAAGAAGAAATTAAGAAAACTTATAAGAACTTAGTTTATTATTATTTAATAACTGTTTTCGAAATAAAATTATTCCAAATTTTTCAACAACTACAAGTTTTGTTTGTGTAGGAGAGGAAATTCATAATGGACACCCTTTTAGCAGAGGATGTAATTAGTAAAAACATTCCTATTTTATATTTGTGTAATTTTCAACATATATTTTCTATGGATACATCGACAGCTATGCAAGTGAAGGTTTCCCCTTTCTGGTAAAAAGAATAAATTACTGAAATCGCCGCGAGATGGCAGAGCAACTCATGGAAATTATAGTTTATTAATTATTATCCTAATTGAATTTTTTAGCACACGTCATCTTTACATTGTCAGTAATAAATAGGTATTAATTATTATTTTATTGTTATTCCTTTATATTAAATTATAATGTAAGTGTAAATTATAATTGCGTACTGCGCAACCTAACCGTCATATTTGTTCATTCTTGAATGTTGTCGGCGTTAACTTGGTGGTACATTTTAATAAGATAATTAAAACACTTTAACTTTGTTTTACCACAAAAAAAAAAACAAAGTTAAAGTGTTTTAATTATCGTCATATTTGTTATTAAAAAAAGTGCTCTTTTCATCACACTTTCTTCAGAATTAATTTATTATGATAGATATACATTAAATTACCATGCGCTTATTGCCAATTTTAATGGTAAGTAATTAACGCTGTTTTATAGTAATTTCAAACTGCTGACCAAAAGATTTTAACTTCATTTTTACAGTACGTTGTATAATTTTCAATTATCTCAATTAGAATTTGTTGCTTGTTAATTAAGTTGCATATGTACAGTTCCTCTTTTCTTATCATATTGAATGTGAACAGCTTTTATATATGCAACTTTACTAACACACTGTACGTATATTTAGCATTAATAATAAGATCTCTTTTATTCTTTATTTATTGTTCGCTTTTCTCTCCATAGAAAATTTTTTGCCCTAAAAATTCATGCTAATATCATTACATTATTATTACATGGACTCCCATTCACCGTAAGCTCCTTTTCCTTAAGTCTGATATCATATTTGGTAATTATAGGTCTTCCTACGTAGACCTTCTACAAGGTTCAATCCTCAGCCGCATTTGCTACATCCTCTACATCAAACAGGCTAAACGGAGTATGTCACCTTACTGCTCTATCCCACAGTCTGCATATTGATGTTGTCCTCTAATGCTCAGGCTCTAATGTTTAATCAATATAGTTAGTTTAGTGTGTACGGTAAATCACACAAAACCAACAACACTATCTTTAAACTTTCAGACTGACTTTTCATCCGTAGTCTATTCCGATCTCCTCGAAAATCCTACAAAAAATTTTCTCCAAAAACGGCACAGACCCTTTTTTTTCAACAAATGCAAACCTGCAAAATATCTCGGCCTCATCCTCGACACAACACTTTAATGAAAAACACTTGTTACACTATACAAGTCCCATATTAGATCACGAATCGAATATGGAATCTTAGTCGTGTCTAGATCACGTACAAACCTCCTCTCTCCGCATTATACAGTGTCCCAAAAGAAAGTTTTTTTTTCTTTAGCTTTCTGCGTGAACGCAACGAATCCGTGGAGTGTAGGTAGTATGCTAATAGGTAGTCTGGTTCTTAGAAATTAAATCGCTATGGAGGGTTTCTCAATTTACAAAAATTGTAATTCTGCAATATTCGATGTTTCTGCAACTTACACGAAGCGCCAAGCTTTTTCGAAGTTTGTAGAGACCGGTAAAACATTAGAAAAGTCAGAAATTGGTGGACCAAGATCAAGTAACACTATCCTTATTCACTGCCGTTCTTCAGTCTGTTTGTCACCATCCCGAAGCGCACAAGCGCTTTAAATATGCTTAGATCATATACTTGCACTTCTATAAAACTCAATTGGTGCAAGAATTAACGCCTCAGGATGTCGGTCAATACGAAATGTTCCATGAAAAATTGCTGATATAAATTGGCCTCCACACAGTCTTGATTAAACCGCTCTGGACTTTTCCAGTTGGGTCATCTCAAATCTAAAGTTTACACCAAAATCACGAAATGGCAGCCATCTCAGAGATTATCCGACGAGCCGTCATAAGAAAATTTAGTATTCGAAGAAATGAGTGCCGTGGCTGCGAAGGTTTATTATTTTTAAGAAATTCAATTTCAATTTATGGATTACTTTTTTAATTGGTCCCCAAATATAAACTTCTCTTGGGGCATCCTGTACTTGACGGTATCAGATCTGCGCCATTCAAACCTTTGGAGTTTGAAGGCAGCATTCCATCCCTTACAATCCTTACAAAAATATCTCCTCAAATGCATCGCTTATAATAATTCCTCAATACTTCACTCTCTGCGATCCCTTCACCATCGAATTATAACCTCTATAAATCCCCTCATTCTTACGAAATTATTCAACTATACCCTCATCCACAATATCCAAAAATCACCCCATTGCTATTCTTCCTCCTTTTAGGAATTTCAAAACACATCCCTTGTCTCATCAATCAATAATTTAACTCCCTCTTCCTCTCCCTCTCTTCGGAAAAATGGCCGAACCATACATTTTGTTTCACTGATGGATTCAAGTACTAATTTCCTCCCTATTGTTCACGTGCAACTACATGAAAGATATGCTCATGGCATTCTTCAAAATTCCTCAAGTGGCGTCCACATGAAAGGTCTGCTGATGGCATTCTTCAAAATTCCTCACGTGGTATCTACATGAAAGGCCAGCTGATGGCATTCTTTATGGGAATTCCTCATTACTTCATAAAAGTGACGGTCATTGGAGAATATTTAGTTTTGATAAACAACTTGACGCCCAAAAATTAGATCATATTCAAGACTTTAAAGCTGCTTTACAATCTATCTAATGCAGAAGTATCAACCACTTTCCTTACATTAATTTTATTTTAATGATGGATCCATGTCCTCATTCACTTCCTATTAAAGATTAAGATTTTATTTACATATACATTTACAAAAAAAAAATAGTTTACAAATTTAATAAATATGTACTTTTTTTGTATCTGCATTCATTCCTGTTGTTTTTTCCCTCCTTCCTCGCCTCGGGATTTACGGGTGTGGTGTCCCATCTCGTGCTAACGGTATTGAGGGATGGTTTGGTTTTTTCTTTTTGTTTGTTGCATGATTGTATTATTCGTGTAGTATCCACATAGAAGATCTGCATCCTTCAAAATGCCTAAGTCCTCCTCTATCTTAAAGCTAGAATTATCAGCCATTAAGGAATGGTTAGTTTTGATAAACAACTTTACGTACAGAAATTGGGACATATCCATAGGCTCTAAAGCTGCCTTACAATCGAATACAAAGGTATGAAACAGTATTTTACTATCCTTTCACCATTCATTTTTTGAGAATTATAAATCCAGGTCTTCTTTTTTTCCCTATTCCTCCTTATTGTTCAGGTAACATCTTCATGGAAGATCTATTGATGTGCTTCAAAATACCTCACTCCTTGATCTTAACGACAGAATTGACAGCCATTAAGGAATGTTTCCTCTTGATAAACAACTTCACATAAAAAAAATTAG
This sequence comes from Ontholestes murinus, assembly GCA_963969525.1. Lineage (NCBI taxonomy): Eukaryota > Metazoa > Arthropoda > Insecta > Coleoptera > Staphylinidae > Ontholestes > Ontholestes murinus. Next base: position 11,402,147 of record OZ018399.1, on the reverse strand, counting down.
TCTTATTCACAGACTCTAAATCTATTGAATGCAGAAGTAATAACCAGCAATCTACTATTCTTTCAGTTGAAATCAGCTACATTTACTATATCATTGCTACTACTTCAATCCAGATCCTCTACACAATTCTTACGGCCACCGGATTAACGGAACACCAAATCCAATCTATAAAAAGTATGGAGAGTGTAAGAAAAGGGGTTGAGAAAGAATCCAGGAAGCTCTTCTTTGGCGGAACTTCTTTCATCCTGCTTTCTGATGCACCTAGGGACCAAGCAGATACCACCACCGCTTCTTGTTCCGTATCACGTCCCGAAGAACTACTCTTGTTCTCATATTGTAAAAGATTACATTAGTATGCTGAAGACCAGCCTCTGATTTAAAAGGCAAAATTCTTGGCCCTCTCAAAACGATTTATATTCACTATTCTCCTCCGTCCTTCGTTTTTTTAATTCTAAAACCTTCGAAAGAATATTTATTACCAGAATAATCTAAATATAAACTACCCATAAAGGACCCCCAAGCCATCTCTACAGAATTAGGCAAATATTCTCTTTAAGTTGCTCGTGCATTGAAAATGGAGGCGTCATAATATAATTTTCTCTTGTAGAAGCTATCACCTCTGCTGCTACTCTCTGTACCTGTCTTTCATAACCATAGGTCATCACTTCTCTCTCTCTCTCTATCACCTCTGTCTTATGTCATCCTCTATTAGAAAAATACTTCCTTGAAAATAATATTAAACTTTAAATCTTAGTATTTCCTAACTAAACACTGTATTCCTATGTGCTCTTGTTTTTTTAACCCTGCAACCCTCGGAAAAAGATGTATTACCAGTATGATCAGAATAAAAAATTCCTCAAACGCATGTCCATCCCATATCTACAGAATTGACCAAATATCATCCCCAAACTGCTCATGAGGCGAATATGAAAACGTCAATCTTATTCTTCTCTCTTGCAAAAATTGTTATCACAATTGCTACTCTATACCTCTCTTTGATAACTATTTGCTTCTATCTCTGTTTTATTACATCCCTCCTTGAAAATAATAGAGAATAACATCATTATTTACAGAAATCTATGTACATAGGTATACATAAGGATTTATTGGATAGTATTGATTTAGCTCAAATATTTAATATTTTTAAACTAATAATTTTGCACCGTATTACCTTAAAATTGAAGGGCGCTAGAATTTGTATTTCCAAAATAGAGGTATCTACCTCAAATGATAAGAAGTCCGTGGTGGTGCATTCATCTACTTGCCAACAGATGGCGGCGCATATCGAAATCATGATCTGGTTTTATAAAATTCAAATGATATCGATTTCGTCTATTTATAATTAATTTTACGTAAATTTATTAATAAACTTATTTCACTAACAAAAATTCACACTAATTTTACGATTTAGGCCAAATATTTAATATTTTTATACTAACAATTTTGCACGGTATTACCTTAAAATTAAAGGGCGCTAGAATTTGTATTTCCAAAATAAAGGTTTCTACCTCAAATGATAAGAAGTCCGTGGTGGTGCATTCATCTACTTGCCAACAGATGGCGGCGCATATCGAAATCGTGATCTGGTTTTATAAAATTCAAATGATATCGATTTCGTTTATTTATAATTAATTTTATGTAAATTTATTATTAAACTGATTACACCAACAAAAATTTACACTTTTTATACGATGTATTTAAAGTTACTCGTAAAAATAAATCTGCAATTTGTTTAAAATTAATATTTTTTCGTTTTTTTAGAATATCCAAGTTTTATTTATAGTATTATGGTATATATAGTAATATTCTTAAAATTTGTCATACTTTTTTCAATTTTATTTTAATTATTGTTGTTAAAGATTCTTAAATTAGATACTAGATAGTATTACAGTATATATAGTAATATTCTTAAAATTTGTTATACTTTTTTCAATTTTATTTTAATTATTGTTGTTAAAAATTCTTAAATTAGATACTAGATTGATTTCTGGTAAAACTATTTAAAGACTAATAACGTTTATTGTTTTTTTATATGCTCTATATAAAAAAATGTTATTTATCTCACCAATAATTATTTTCAATTGTGTTTTTATATATTCTACAATAAGTCTATTTCATACTTACTATAGAATATTCTTTTCACTAATAAATTTTTTGATGTAGACAATACTGTTGTTAATATATCTTTTTAAAGATTAATTCGAATGTTTCCTTACATTTCCATGGTTACAGAATCATTGCACAACAAATAAACAAAATGAATACTGAGTATCAAAAAATTGCATTAGGTCTGATGAGAAAACAGTTGACAAATTTTTACTGTCAATTGGCTATTGACCATTACTCTTTCTACCCTAAATTTGTTTATTTAAGTTATATTTGTGCTTAAAGAAACAAATTTAGGGCAGACGATAATTTTTCTAAAAACCATAGCCATGTTGTATTTGGATAGAACAGTATTTTGCTTTGGGGTGTATTAAGGGAGTATATTAACTCAAACTCAGCATCATCCAGGCATGAATTAGTATTACATCACAGCCATTTCTTGTTTGCGAGTACGTAATATTCCTACCACGGTACATATTCACGCCTCTATTATTACCCAGTTCAGGTCTAGTAAGCCGTAAGCTGGGAGCCTTTATCAATTTAATATGATAGGATGAATTTTGGTCCTTTTGGACGAGCGTCGGGGGTGCTTGAAGTTGGGGTGACACCTGTGTAGGTCCCAGAATGTTGCACAGGCCAACACCTTCGCATAATGAACACGTTGCTAATGCCGTGAATGTAATCGCTTTCGGTGCTCTCTGCTGCGCTGCGGTTCGCCGGTCTCCGTGCATATTTCATTCGACAACCCCACATGATCCCTACCATGGTCCATTTGTTTAATATTTACGGGCAATGGCACGTATTTAATATCACGTGAATTTCTCTATTGTTTACAACAAATCTCGGCATCACGATACGATAACCAACGTGGATAATTTTAAAATGCAGTACTGATGTGTAATATACATTTACAACAAATACTACAGTACAATAGGTATTTACTTTATTCGAATTATTTGAATTGATACATTATATTATAAATTGAATCAATACAATTTTAATTTCAATTTTTATCATAAAACGCTTTTATGATGTTATGAATATAGGCTTACAATTATTTGTCCCAAAAAAGTAAATCGATGTGATCCTATTGATCTTAGGTTTGATAATTTAGTGTTCAATTGGTTTAAAAGTTTTCTTTTTTCACGATTGCAATATGTAAAAAATTGATAGCCATATGTCTATTATTCATCTTAAATCAGGTATTCCTAAAGGTCTCTCTTTGCTCTTCATAATTTATAACTTTCTTGCATCCTATTATTTAACCTAAAATTATTTTATTTTGTATTTCAAGGCATTTCAGAACTATATACATTAAATAAGCGTAATATAAATATCTCATATTGTAATTTATTGTAATATATACCTTAATCTTATTAGCGTTAGTAATAACGTTTACTTTAATCATCATCAAGTACATTACCATAATTGTTTCTAATGAATCCTGGTGCTCATAAGGGCTGCACTGCACGTACCCCTTTTTTTAAAAACTCCATGCCCGTATTACGAAGAGTGTCCACTTGAGAATAATCTACCATCTGAAACTCTTCGGCATGTAATGATTTAACAGCGATATTTTAAGTATCTCCGGCAAACCCCTTACTAAACTGATTGTTATCAGTGTGCACTATCCGGATGCAGTGTGCTGCATAAATTTTTAGCCTCGCCTCGCAAAACCAGGAGTTTTGCTCATTTCGGCCTTCGCCACTGCTCATATCGGCCTTCTGCATGCGTATGAATGCAAGCGTGTGTGTTCAAGAGATTGCAGAAAGAGCAAATATGTTACCGTTTACCATTATTATAACGTTTATTGATGCGAAATCGAGAGGGCAGTAAAAAAAGGAGGTCCGGGCCGTGGGCCCTTAATTCATCGGGCTGCACATCCGGCTGGTACTTAAGCTTCATTCATGATGTTTTCGGCCCAGGGTCCTAAACAAATTCCTTGCGGTGCAATGATTGTTTGTACACCGTCGAAATATTCAAACCGGCTACTCCTTCTTATAGTGTAAATTACAAAACATCTTTACACCATTATTGTCATTGGCTTATGCAAATACGTAAAATATGTTTGCCGCCTAGGATCTATTAGCTCCTTAAGGGCTTAAGTAATATTATCACCTATTTAACAGGATTAAAATTTCGAAAGTGGTACCGAGCCGCAGAAAGGAGCCGAAACTGGCGGTGCGGAAAATTGGCTACCGCAAAAGATCCGAAACCATTCATCCGTTTTCAACATTCACGAACCGTTCGCAATAATCGCCGAATGAACGTGGCGGGATGGCCGGGGCTAATTAAAATACGTCCAGCGATTTCTGTTGTTGCGAGGGCACGGATTACGTCTGGATGATGCATTTATAGGGGTCGGCGACAGGGGAAGGGGTTTCCTAGGAGTTCATTAATTGCTCATCGCCCTTTACACGGTCCGACACCTTCGGCATTCATAAGTGATCTGGAAACGACACGGCATCATCACAAATTGGTATTATCTCTTCCCGCTTACATCCTTTATAATGCCATCATAAACGTGGCGGAAATAGGGGGTGAAATAAATTTAGCAAGCGCTCACCCCCTACGCGATATTGTCCTTGCAAATCTTTTATCTCTCCTGTATAATAAGATGTTCGGAAATATTAACAATACGCATTTTATAAATTTTATAATATATTAAACAATTCAATACATATTTTTCATAACGATTAAATTTATTAATTCTAGTAATAAATTTATTAAATTGAGAATTAATTAAATTTTCAAGTGGAAAAACATTTAGACTCTGGTAAAGACTTCGGTTTGTTGACATACTACTTGCTTGATTAATCATTAAAAATTTAAAAAAAAACATAATAATTCATTTCTTTTATTAAATATATTTACATTTTGAAAGTTCTGTAAAGCAAATCAAGTGTTTATCAAATGGATTCGGTTTGGGCTTATTATTAATTAATAAAATTTGCTTGTAAGTTCATTTTCAAACTAACAATTGTTAGTTTAATAATAAATACGTATATTTATTAATCTACCTTATTAAAATAATGTATTGCAATCAAAAGATCAATCAAATTAATAAACTCTCCTATCATTGTAACAACAATTCTCCTCATAATGAGAACATTTTCTAACAATCGTTTCTTCTTCTACTTCCATAAAATAGATTCGATAGATCAAAAACTGAATTTCAAAAAGCATTGAGCTTCGAACAAAGCAAACATTACAAGCAGGAAGAAACTATTCATTCAGAAGCTTAATTTTCGAAAAAAGTCATCATATCTATAAACACAGCCGTAAAATTCTACAAAATGATCAATCAAAAGAGCCAATTCTTCTACTAATTCAGTAACACCTGCTGCGTTTCTCCATTTTAAGTCCATCTAAGAACTTTTCAAGGTGTTTTGTTACATGACTTTTGTTTTATTTATTTGCGAACTCTTTCCACTCTCTTCTGTTCTTCGCCAATGCCTTTGCTTGTTTCACTGTTTTTCCCCTATTGTTTATTATTTCTTCTATTTTGTTGTTCCATTTTTGTCTTGGTCTTCCTCTTCCTCTTTTGTTTCCCGTTCTTGCTTCCCCAATTTGTTTTGTTTGATTTGTGCTTTCCATCCTGATTAGGTGTCCCAGCCAGCTGAGTTGTTTCTTTTCCATAAACTTTTCTAATGTTTCAATTTCCAATTCTTCTCTTATGTCGTTATTTCTAATTCTGCCTCTTCTCGTTACTTTGATATTCCATATCTATTGCCTGTAGTCTACTTTTATCTCTCTTTGAAAACAATTTATTTATTTTAGTTCCAGAATTATTTGGAGTTTACGGCAATTTCAGTTCCAGATTTATAGAATGTCTCTTTGAAATTGTGTGAATTTTCTTCGAGGTTCATATAAGTTTCAGCCAACTTGACTTTCAAGACAAGTTTTAACTAATCTGTTTGTTTTATCGGAATTTGCAAGCAATTTCAAATCGCAAAAATAATTTTTCATCAATCTTTCATCTAAATTTTCATCAATTTTTCAACTAATTCTTGTTAAAATTTATCAAAATTTCAAGCAATTTCTTTTCTAAATTTTGAGCCTTTTCCAGCAATTTCAGTCCGAGAATGTTTTGAAGTTTCCTGAAAATTCCTTCTAGATTTCTACATTATCTCTTTCAAATCATCATCTTCGAGGTTCATATAAGTTTCCGCAACTTTTCTCACAAGTTTTAACAGTTTTTATCTAATTTTTCTAGCAATTCTCCAGCAATTTCAAATTGCAAGAATTTTCATCCAAAGTACTACAATTTCCTTCGAGATTTCTGCATTTTTTTTGAACAAGGCCCTCCTCTTGCGTTACTGCTTTAATTCGCTAGTTCGCTAGGACAACTAAAGGTTTATTGAGGCAGGTCAAGAGTGCGCCAGGACTATTAATGATTTATTGAGGTAGGTCAAGAGTACGTACGTAAGGGTAATGAATAAAATATCACAGGTTAAGAGTCCGTTAGAAATTTCTCTTCCAATCTTTCATCATTATTGTCTAACGTTATTGAATTTTGCAACAAATTCTTGATATATTTTTAATTTTTCTTTGAGATTTTTTACATCATTTTTCTTTCAAATTTTTCATCATTTTTGATTTATTTTATCGATGTTTTAAACCAATTCTTTATATAATTAATCTTTCTAGATTTCGAGCTTTTCCAGCAATTTTTGTTCCAGAAATTTATGGAGCTTCCGGCAATTTCTCTTCCAAATTTTTAGAATGTCCCTTGAGTTTTCTTCAAGGTTCATATAAGTTTGCAGCAACTTTCCTAGCAAGTTTCAACGATTTTTAAATATTGTTTTTTTTTTATTTTATCGGTATTCTGGAGCAACTTCAAATTGTAAGAGTTTTCTTCTGAGATTCTACAAAATTTGAAAATCTTTGGACCAAGGTCTCTCAGATAATCTGAATTTTCTTCAAGGTTCGTATAAGTTTCCAAGAACTTCTCTTCCAATTAACGATGATTTTGAAACTGTTTACTTTTATTTAATCGGAATTTCAAACTTTCAAACTTCAAATTTTTCAAATTTCAAATTTTCAAACTTCAAACTGCAAGAATTTTCTTCTGAGATTCTACAATTTTTGGACCATGGCACGCCTCATGCGTTGCTGCTATAATTCTTGTAATAAATACACTTTTCTTGCCGTTTGAATCAAAATCTGACCCCTCTAACTTTTTTTAAATCCGTGAATTATAACCGTATATTTTCTGAGGTTTATTGAGGTAGGTCGAGAGTACGCTTGGAAAATCAGTGGTTTATTGAGGCAGGTCAATTAATGGTTCATTGAGGTAGGTCAAGAGTATGCTAGGACAATTACTGGCTTGTTGAGGTAAGTCAAAAGTACGAGAGAGCCTTTTCAAGCAATTTTTGTTTCAGACTTTTTTTGGAATTCCAAAATTCCAGATTTCTAGAATATATCTCTTGCAAATCACGTATAAATTTCTGCGACCTTTTTTTTCCAAGGTTCAACAATTTGAAACTATTATTTCTTTTATTTTAACGGAAGTTTTCAGCAATTTTAAATTGCAAGAATTTTTATAGAAAGTTCTACAAATTCTTCGAGATTTTTGCTATTTTTTGGACAAAAGAGGCACAACTGCGTTAATTCGCTAGTATGCTGGGACAACTAATGGTATTTAGGCAGGTCAAGAGTGCACCAGGACAATTAATGATTTATTGAGGTAGGTCAAGAATACGTAGGGGTAATGAATAGAATGTTGTCGTCTGTTAAGAGTCCGTTAGCAATTTCTGTTCCAATTTTTCATCATTATTGTCTTATGTTGTTGGAATTTGCAATCAATTCTTAATATATTTTTAATTTTTCTTTGAGATTTTTAGTTTTGCATCAATTTTTCTTCAAATATTTAATGATTTTTGATCTATTTCACCGTTTTTTTAAATCAATTCTTAATATATTTAATTTTCCAGAAAATCTCTTCTAAATTTCTAGTCTTTTCGAGCAATTTTTGTTCTAAATTTTTTTGGAGCTTCCTGCAATTTCTTTTCCAAATATTTAGAATGTCTCTTCAAATTATCTGAATTTTCTTCAAAGTTCATATAAATTTCCAGCAACTTCTCTTTCAATTATCGATGATTTTGAAACATGTTTTACTTTTATTTTATAGGAATTTTTAAACAACATCAAACTGCAAGAATTTTCTTGATTCTGAAATTCTACAATTTTTGGGCCATGGCACACCTCTTGCATTCCTGCTTTAATTCTTTAATTAATACACTTTTCTTGCCGTTTGAATCAAAATCTGACCCCTCTAACTTTTTTTTAAATCCGTCAATTATAACCGTATATTCTCTGCCGCTAAGGCAATGAATAGTTTATTGACCTTGGTCGAACGTGCGCTAGGCTAATGCATTGTTTATTAGGGTAGGTCAAGAGTACGCTAGCTCAATGAATGGTTTATTGAGGTAGGTCAAGAGTACGCTAGGAAAATCATTGGTTTATTGAGGCAGGTCAAGAATGCGGTAGATTTATTAATGGTTTATTGAGGTTGGTCAAGAATACGCTAAGACAATTGACGGCTTATTGAAGTAAGTCAAAAGTACGAGAGAGCCTTTTCAAACAATTTTTGTTCTAGAATTTTTTGGAACTTCCTTGAAGTCCTCTTTCGGACTTCTAGAAATTGTCTTTGAGTTTTTTAGTTTTACATGAATTTTTCTTCCAAATTTTTCATGATTTTTTTTAAATTCTTTATATATTTAATTTTTCAGCCATTTCTCTTCTAAATTTCAAATCTTTTCCGGAAATTATTGTTCACCGGAGTTTTCTTCAAAGTTTATATAAATTTCCAGTAACTTCCTTTCCAATTTTCGACAATTTTTAATTATTGAATCCTTTTATTTTATCGGTATTTTAAAGCAACTTCAAATTGCAAGAATTTTCTTCTGAGATTCTACAAAACTTAAAAATTCTTGGACTATAGTTCTCCTCTTGTATTGCTGCTTTAATTCACTCTTGTAATAAATATTCTCTTCATGTCATTCGTATCAAAATCTCGCTTTTCTAACTGCATTATTAAATCCATCAAATATAGCCGCATGTTCTTTGCCGCTAAAGAAATGAATAGTTTATTAAATATGATCGAGAGTGCGCTAGGCTAATGCATTATTTATTAAGGTAAGTCAAGAGTACGCTAGGACAATTGATGATTTATTGAGGTAGGTCAAGAGTACGCTAGCACAATTAATGTTTTATTGAGGTAGGTCAAGAGTACGCCAGGAGAATTAATGGCTTATTGGTGTAGGTCAAGAGTACGAAAAGGTAATGAATAAAATATTGTCATATGTTGAGAGTCCGCTAGGGTAATGCTAAGTTTATTGAGGTGGATTAAGAGTACTCTGCGAAAATACATAATATTTTTATGCTTATTGATGGAACCGAATAAATAAATTTGATGAAGAAAAGCACTTGTTATGTTCCATATTTATATTTTCAGTTTCATGACCTTTGATGAACTGTTGATGTTCGTAACACGTGTCAGGAAACTGAAAATATAAATATGGAACCTAATAAGTGCTTTTCTTCATCAAATATATTTTTAGGTTGGTTAATATTACGTAGATAAATCTAGCTAAAAATTAAAGATACATAATTATAAGTAACATAAAATTTACAATTACTTTTTTAATTTAATTTTACTCCAGGAAGTTTTTTTATAAATTAATTTGCAAGCAATTTCAAATTCCAAGAAAATTATCTTCAAGTTTTTAGAGTTTTCCATCTAATTTTCATCATTTTTTCAACTAATTCTTGTTACATTTTATCGAAATTTCAAGCAATTACTCTTTTAAATTTTTAACCTTTTCTAACAATTTCCGTACCAGAATGTTTTGAAGATTCCTGAAATTTCTCTTCCAGATTTCTAGAATGTCCGTTCCAAATCACTTGAATTTTCGTCGAGGTTTATACAAGTTTCCTCCAAGTTTCAACAATTTTTTTATTATTGTTTCTTTTATTAGAATGGAATTTTACAGCAATTTCAATTGACAAGAATTTTCATCCAAGGTTCTACAGTTTTCTTCAAGATTTCTGCATTTTTTGGACCAAGGCCATCCTTTTGCATTACTGCTTTAATTCACTAGTACGCTAGGACAACTAATGCAATTTCCGTTCCAGAATGTTTTGAAGTTTCCTTAAATCTCTCTTCTAGCTTTCTAGAATGTCCGTTCCAAATCACTTGAATTTTCGTCGGGGTTCAAATAAGATTCATCCAAGTTTCAACAATTTTTTCTTTTTTCTTTTATTAGAATCGACTTTTACAGCAATTTCAATTGACAAGAATTTTCATCCTTGGTTCTAAAATTTTCTTCGAGATTTCTGCATGTTTTGGACCAAGGCCCTCCCTCATTTTGCATTGCTGCTTTAATTCACTAGTACGCTAGGACAATTAATTGAGGTAGGTCAAGAGTACGTAATAGTAATGAATAGAATTTTGTTACAGGTTGGCAATTTCTCTTCAAAATATTCATCATTATTGCTTTTTATTATCGGATTTTGCAACCAATTCTTAATATTGTATTTTAAAATTTTCTTTGAGATTTTTAGTTTTACATCAATTTTTCTTCATAATTTTTGATTTATTTTAACGATTTCTTAAACCAATTCTTTATATATTTATTTTTTTCAGTAATTTCCCCTCTAGATTTTGAGTCTTTTCCAGCAATTTTTGTTCCAGATGTCTTTGGAGCTTCTGGCAATTTCTCTTACAGATTTTTAGAATGTCCCTTCCAAACCACCTGAGTTTTTTTTCAAGGTTCATATAATTTCCAGCAACTTCCCTTCCAATTTTCGAAGATTTTTTAAACATTGTTTTCCTTTATTTTATCGGTGTTTTGAAACAACTTCAAATTGCAAGAGTTTTCTTCTGAGATTCTACAATTTTTGTAAATTTTTGGACCATGGTCCTCTTGTATTGCTGCTTTAATTCACTCTTGTAATAAATACAGTTTTTTAACCGTATATTCTTTGCCGCTAGCTCGGTGAATGTTTTATTGAGGTAGGTCAAGAGTACGCTTGGAAATCAGTGGTTTATTCAGGCAGGTCAAGAGTACGTTAAGTTAATTAATTGTTTTTTGTTGTAGGTCGAAAGTACTCTAGGATAATTAATGGCTTGTTGAGGTAAGCCAGGAGTACGAAAGGGTCTTTTCCATAAATGTTTGCTCCAGAATTTTTGGAATTTCTTTAAAGTTCTCTTCTAGATTTCTAAAATATATTTCTTCAAAAATCACGTGAATTTGTCCTACAATTTTTTGACAAACTTTAACTAATTTTTCTTTTAGAGAGAGATAAACATCCTAATTGGAAAATAGGGTTACATCTGACAATACGACAATTACTATACTTCTTCTCTTCTTCTTGTTTTTCCATTGGCTATCGACCGGTGGTCTTTCAGCCTTTTTTCTTTTATTTTATTGGAATTTTCAAACAATTTCAAATTACAGAAAAATATTCTTCAAAATTTTTTGAGGTTTTTTCAACTATATATATACAGAATCTTTATTTACAGACATTTTTTGTACATAATAACATACATATACATATTTTACTTATTATAATATATACAATCTGTAAATTGTTCTATCGACCCGTTGGTCTTTCTGCCCATAATATATATGTTTATTGACAGACAAGTTAATTCTTGTTACTATAGGCTTTTATTTTCTCGAATAGAGATTCTGTGGGATGTTTAAATTTCAGGGGGATAAGGGGGTTTCGTCGAGTACAATATTTTTTAAGTATGTTAAAATTAGATGGATGGGAAGCTATTTTAGTGTATAGGAAATGCATGCGATTGAACATAGGGATGATATTTGTGGATTCGTAAAGGAGTTCATTTGACGGATTGTGGAGAGGATTTTCAACTAATTCTTGTTATAATTTATTTAAATTTCAAGCAATTACTCTTTTAAATTTTTACCCTTTTCCAGCAATTTCCGTTCCAGAATGTTTTGAAGTTTCCTGAAATCTCTCTTCTAGCTTTCTAGAATGTCCGTTCCAAATCACTTGAATTTTCGTCCAGATTCATACAAGTTTCTTCCAAGTTTCAACAATTTTTAATTATTTGTTTCTTTAGGTCAAGAGTGCGTAAAAGTAATGAATAGAATGCTGTCATAGGTAGAGTCCGTTAGCAATTTCTCTTCCAATTTTTCATCATTATTGTTTCATCAGATTTTTGAACTAATTCTTAATATATTTTAAAAATTTTTCTTGTGTCTCTTCAAATCATCTGAATTTTCTTAAAGGTTCGTATAAGTTTCCAGCAACTTCTCTTTCAATTGTCGATGATTTTAAAACATTGTTACTTTTATTTTATCGGAATTTTTAAGCAACTTCAAACTGCAAGAATTTTCTTCCGAGATTCTACAATTTTTGAACCACGCCTCTTGAATTGCTGCTTTAATTCTTATATTAAATACACTTTTCTTGCCGTTTGAATCAAAATCCCTTACCTCTAACTTTTTTAAATCCGTCAATTATAACCGTATATTCTCTGCCGCCAAGGCAACGAATAGTTTATTGACCTTGGTCGAAAGTGCGCTAGGTTAATGCTTTGTTTATTAGGGTAGGTCAAGAGTACGCTATCTCAATGAATGGTTTATTGAGGTAGGTCAAGAGTACGCTAGGAAAATCGGTGGTTTATTGAGGCAGATCATGAATACGGTAGGTCAATTAATGGTTCATTGAGGTAGGTCAAGAGTACGCTAGGACAATTGATGGCTTATTGAGAGAGGAATTTCACGCAATTTTTGTTCCAGAATTTTTAGAATATATTTCTTCCAAATCACGTAAATTTTCTTGGAAGTTCATATAAGTTTCCGCGACTTTTCTTCCAAGGTTCAACAATTTTAAACTTTTATTTGTTTTATTTTAACGGAATTTTCCAGCAATTTTAAATTGCAATAATTTTTATCCAAGGTTCTACAATTTCTTCGATATATCTGCAATTTTTTGGACCAAAGTCTCTTCTTGCATTACTGCTTACATTAATTAGTATGCGAGGACTTAATGATTTATTAAGGAAAGTCAAGAGTACGAAAGGGCAATGAATCGTTATCTGCTAATATAGTCGATTTTGCTACTAGGATTTTTGGCTACCGCGTATATATGAGCGGTCGATATTTGGATATTTCATCTTGAAAGCGTAATAATAGAGATAATGTCGAGAATTAGTTAACTTGCATTTTTCTTTTCGTTATTTACTAATCTAATTGATTTTGCCACTAGGGATTTGGCTAGTGCTTAAATATTTCTTTTTCTTTTTATAGAAAGAAACTACAAAATTTTAAAATCCTGCTGCTTACAGTTTCCATATGTTACTTGTTGGATATCTAATGTTCTGCTCAGTTTAAATTTTAAATTAATAAAGTTGATGCTTTTAGTGTAAATATAAATATATCAATACGGAAAATATTGAGGTGGGTCAAGAGTACACTAGACTAATGGATAGTTTATTAAAGTTGATCGAAAGTGAGCTAGACTAATGTATTGTTTATTAAGGTAGTTAAAGAATATGCTGGGTGAATGAATAATTTATTGAGGTAGGTCAAGAGTACGCTAGGACTATTTACAAAAAATCAGAATTATTATTTATTCGGTAATTCATTTTATTTTTGTCTTAGACAAAAGTGTAGAATATTTCATTGACTATGGAGGCTTCTACTTCGTTATACATTTTAATCACAAATTAAACACAATAATCACTTTGTTTTGTATAACAGTTATTTATTTAAACGGTGACCAATGGTTTCAATACATTCACGTATCATTTTCAAACCCAAAGTAACCTAAACTACATAACGTGCGGTATTTATATACAAATAGATTATGGATTTACAGTAGAATATTTTGCGAAATATTCATGTATAGTCAACTCTTTTGTCACAAAAAGGGCAATCGGTGCCCGAAGACGGCCGTAAAAACAAAAGCACAACGGATTTGTTTATCTCCGCGCTTTCTTAGCGATCGCAGTAAATGGTTTACCCATTCACCTGTCACTGTCGATTACATCAGGGCCGGGAATATAGGGCCATCACCCAAACACGGTCTGACAGTCTTAAATGGGCCCAGTTATACCTGCGAGCTGCTGGTGTAAGTCCCGCATAAACCAATATACCGGCCAATTAGGGCGGGGAAGGGCATCCGTATGTGTGTTCTTCTTTTTATTTAAATAAACCACAACAAATGGGTGAAGGTCGGTATGGTTCAAACGAATCCACGCGTATTTTCGTCCGTCCGTACGAATGCTCCGTATATGCTTATTAAGCTCTTTGTTGTACGCCGTGCTTGCGCCCTTTTTGGTTGTTGTGGCTGCGAACACAATATGTTTACCACTGCGTGTGTATTTCTTGTTTTCTTTTTTTTTCCGAGGAATCACACCTTTGCGTTTTCTCTCCTTATGAATACTTAATATGGGATACGTAAACAGTATAAATATTTTTATTTTGAATATATATTTAGGATTTTATTGACATTTATTTTCTACGTTGCAAAATTTATAAGGTATGAAATAAGAGACAATGATAGAAGTAGTACAGTAAAAAATACTTTTAGATTGATAATGTATAGCTTCGAAACTATAGTCACTGTAATTGTTTAAAATATAGTGATAAGTTATTGTGTCTCATTTACAAATCATTCAAGATGAAGTAAACGCCTTTACCATCAAATATTCAATCAATAAATCTAAATCAATTATGATAGATGATGTAATGGTTTTAGTACGATACGAAAATTTGTTTTTATACATGTAAGTATGACTTTAAGGGTTACTTTTTTTGGACAATTTTTTTGGCATATACTTTCGTGTCATATTATATAGCGTATAAATGATCAACCGAGATGCCTAAACAAAAGGATCGAACCCCAGGTGAAAATAGTTCATTCGTGCCGTTATGTATAAGTAGTCGCTCGCGATAAGGGCATAAACTGAAATCGTTTCCGAAGCATCGAGCGCGGCCGAAATTACAGGGCGGGGGTGTGATGGTGTGATGGCTTAATATATATCCCATATATTTGCCCTCGTTCGCCGACATGTGCTGAAAACACGCTCTTTTGTTGTCTTCTCGATCGCTTCCATTCCGGACTGTCAATTTAATCTATATATAAGTTCGGCTCGGCGATTTCCTAGCGGCACATCACCGCATTACACCCTCGCCGGCAGTCTTTAAATTCTCAAGAACCGATTAATTTTTCAAGGGTGGGTGCGAGATGAAATTTTCATAATTATCGATCACACGCCACGATTGGTTCCTCATATTATCATCGTCCTCGACAATGGGAGAAATTTCCTTTTAAATTTATCACATCCATTCGCAATAATACAACCTTTAATAACCTATTAAAATTCTACTAATAACCTAATTTTATTTAAACTCTAATCATTCTATGATTTATCAACGGTAACAAACTGTAAACGCGTGTTTGTAAATTGTCATTACATAACAATTTTCAGTGATGCGTTAAAAAACGTTAGATTTAATTTAATGTCTGGCGATGAGGAGTGGTTTTAACTGGTTGCTGTAGGTTTGAGACAACGGAAGAAATATTATTAAGAAGGATTTATTTGGATTCATTTGGACGTCTGTGTGAAAGGATTAAAAAAATATTTACGAAACGTTTCCTGTAAATAACATAAAGCCGAAAAAAATGTGGTTTTAATAAAGATGTCCGCTTAGATTTTCGGTAAGAGGTAAAATGTTCACCGTTGCGTATGTCCAGTTATTGGGCAAATGCGTACAATAAAGGTATAAGTAGGTATTAGGGATCAATGATCACAATGTAAGGATCAGGGGGCCATTGATGGAGCGGACACATGGTCGTGCGTACTGATACGGACTAGCTGAGGGCTAAGGAGCAAGGTCCGCGGCTACGGCTACACCATGCCGTAAACATTTGTAGTACACAGGATTAGGGATGTTTCTTTCCTCTCGAGTGACCAGTCACAACAGATATTCACGTAATATCTTTAAGCAGATTACATCTTTTGGGAACGATTGCCGCTTCACTTTCATATCAACCGCTTTCACACACGAAAATATACACGAGAAACAATTAACCAATTGCAGCCGCCTCCTGAGAAGTACACGTCTTGCCGGCATTCACTGCGAAAATAAAGGGATTTTCGCCGAAAAGGAAGCCTGCCTAATTGCGGTCGTAGATTTTTCGACCAGATATGTTTATTCGTTAAAATACTTACAAATACGTAAATTGAAGGTAATTTAAATTTTAGTGCCCTTTATCTAACACAAATAAAAATGCAAGGTTTTTTTAAGTATAAAAAAAGATCGATAGAAATCATTTTTTGTTTTTGTTTTATATCGGCATTCCTTACCTTGCTTCGGGGTCTAAAATGTTAATTAAGAACTGTCGCTCTAGAAAGAACTCCGGGAATAGCCCAAATGAATTTTGTTAGCAACAGATAGTTAACGCACCCTTGATTAAATCATGAGATACAGCACCCACAGACAAAAATTGAAAGAAAATAAATTATAGTCCATCCGTCCTACGTCACAAACTATCGCTTCAAAAAACGACGAAAGTTTTACAGTGCGTTCTTTTTCTAACGCATTTGGTTTACTTTATCAGACTGAATGTTTTTGTGTCGTTTCTCGAAGCGATATTTTGTGACGTAGGACGGAAGATCCAACGGATGGACTATATGAGATGTTACATTATCTCACCCACCCTACTTACTCGATATTGTCCATGTATTTCAATTGCTGCAATATTTTTCTTTTATAACTCCTTCTCAAATGGTTAGAAAGGAATAAACTCCTTTTTTTAATCCTTTTCATTTATAAAAATAGTTGTAGTACTCTGTTTACAATATAAGAAAACTGAAAAGAAAATAAAGAATGAAAAAGGACGTATTTTCCATTTCTTTTTCTGTTTTTTTAGTTTGCAGATATACAGGGTGTCCAGGAAGTAAGGACGAATTTGAATTTGGCGCCATTTTGTCATATGACGTTTAACAGTCGTGCTTGTTTCATGTTTGTTATTTGCTACCAGCCTGATAGCTTTTGTGTGGTGAGGATTGCTGTTTGATGTTTATTTTCGCCATGGAGCAGATAACAACATAGCAACGTATCCAAGTGATAAAAAGTCACTGTGAACGGCGGCAGCTGCAGAAACAGCTTTCTGATTGTTTTTTCGCAGTTGTGGATGAAAATGACGATTTTTGGTTTCAACAAGATGGTGCGATATGCCACACATCCCATGAAACGATTGCTCTGCTGACTGAAAAGTCAATCATCTCACCCGTCATCAAGATCTTCAATATAATATAATTTTTCATACATAAATGAAAGATGTTACTTAATGTGTTTATAAATAAATACAGTTTCAATAAATTTTGAATCTTCTATAGAACTTTAATATTCGTCCCTACTTCCTAGACATCCTATAGTACCAGACCTATTTTCTCTACATTTTTTTACTCTTTTACTTTTTTTTATTTCAGTTATCCTATTCTCTTTTTCTCTATTTTCGCACCTTTTTACTTTAGACGCAAAATGACTTTTTGGTTTTCTCTGTTTACAAAAATTCTCTCTCCTCTGTATTTTCATATGTTTCCTTTATATTTTGTATTCCTTTAGTTTATTTGTTTACAACGAAACTTATTCTCTACATATTTAACTCGTTAAGCAGTTTATCATTCCTGCAGTTTTCTTTTTTCTCGGCATTTTCACCAATCTTACCTTTTAACTCTTTAAGCATTTATTCTTTTCTGTAGTTTTTCCGCTATATGTTTCTGTTTTCTTGGCACTTCCACCAATCTTTCCTTTCATACTTCTCGTTGAATTATTACTTCACCTATGTTTACAAAAGAAATCAAAGAACAGAAGCATTGTACTTTCTTTAATCTATGTTCGTTCTCTCTCTAATATTTCAACCTTTATTCTTTACACCTCTACCACAAAAAGACATTTCGATTTTCTCTGTTTACACTTTTTTCTCTATTTTTTAACCTCTTTCTCTCTTTTTCTTATTAACTTTCTGCCTTGTATTATAATCATCTTTATTTCTATAAATACAAATAAATATACATAGTATAGAAAGTAGCATCAAATTAAAAAATATAAAAAAATAAAAAATTAGAAATCATCAATCTGTGCAATTTGCATTTTTTTCAAACTGAAAACACTGTGTAAAATAAATTGAATATATATGTAGGGTGGGTGGGTGTCCACTATCCCACCCTCCAATTACTTTAATATTAACAATAAATTTTCTCAAGAAAATAAGCTGCGATGAAATATTTTTTTATATAAAAAATCTTGTGTTTATTTAGCTATTTATAATTATTATTATTTGTTTTATATTATAGAAATTGGAGGGTGGGATAGAGGTCAACTACCCACCCTACATATTTATTTAATTTACAATACAAAGAGTGTTTTCAGTTTTGAAAAAATGTAAATTGCATAGACTAATAATTAGTATTTTTTATAACACAATACAGTGTTGTTATTAAAGTTAAATGGATTATGTAAGATGGGTGGGGTGGCCACTATCCCACCCTCCAATTACTTTAACATTAACAATAAGCTTACCCAAAAAAACTAAGATGAATTCAATTTTTTTAATAAATATTCTTGCGTTTATTAAGCGTTTTATAGTTAAACACTTCGTTTTATATTATAAGTAATTGGAGGGTGGGATAGTTGACAACCACCCACCCTATAAATTTCATTTAACTTCAATTACAACACTGTTTTAGATTATTTAAAACAAAAACAATTATCAATCTGTAAAGTTTTATATTTTTCCAAACTATAAAACTGTTTGTAATTTAAATGAAACAAATGTACAGGGTGGGTGCGTGGCCTCTAACTTACCCTCCAATTACTTTAACATTAACAATAACCTTCCTCAAAAAGCTGCGATGAATTCAAACTTTTTGATAAATAATCTTGCGTTTATTCACCTTTTCATAATTAAACATTTTGTTTTATAATATAGAAATTTGAGGGTGGGATAATGGCTACCCGCCCATATATTCAATTCAACACCGTTTTGTATTATCAAAAAATCGAATTTTCGGTCCGTGTAATTTTTGTATTTCTTCAAACTAAAAACACTCTTTAGAATTAGAGTTTTAATATATATGTAGGGGGGGCTGGGTGTTTACTATCCCACCCTCCAACTACATTAACATTAACAATAAGCATTCTCAAAAATAACTTCGATGAATTCATTTTTATTTTATTTTGCTATTTATAATTTAAAATTTTAGTTTTTATTATTAAAATTGGAGGGTGGGATATTAGAAAAGAGTGCAAATATGTAAAATAATTAAATAAATCAAAACGTACTCTTTTGTCGTTATTTACAGTTGGAAGGGTAAGGTTTTAGGAGATAGCTGATTGTTTTACCCTTGACTTGACCTTGTTAATCTTAAAAAGGTTTAAGTATTTCAGGAGGTAATTTTGTGTTTTGACAGAAGGTTTTAGGAGATAGTTGAGTGTTTTACCCTTGACTTGACCTTGTTAATCTTAAAAAGGTTTAAGTATTTCAGGAGGTAATTTGGTGTTTTGACAGAAGTTTTAGGAAATAGTTGAGTGTTTTACCCTTGACTTGACCTTGTTAATCTTAAAAAGGTTTAAGTATTTCAGGAGGTAATTTGGTGTTTTGACAGAAGGTTTTAGGAGATATTTGAGTGTTTTACCCTTGACTTAACCTTGTTAATCTTAAAAAGGTTTAAGTATTTCAAGAGGTAATTTGGTGTTTTGACAGAAGGTTTTAGGAGATAGTTGAGTGTTTTACCCTTGACTTGACCTTGTTAATCTTAAAAAGGTTTAAGTATTTCAGGAGGTAATTTGGTGTTTTGACAGAAGTTTAACTTTTGATCAAAATAGAAATAAGTACCAGGGTTGTTCAGAATTTTCCAATTTTCTCTACAATTTGACGACAACTACGAGCCTAAGAAGCCTATAAATTTTTTCCAAATCCATTCTTCAATTCATCAAACTATATAGATTTTTGCAGGTTTGTACATAAAACAAAACGTGCACTTTTTGCAGCTATTTCTAGCTGGGAGGTTTAAGGAGGTGATTTAATATCTTAACCTTGATTCAATCTTACAAAAGTTTAACTTTTGATCTCAATATTATATATACAGGGTGCTCCGGAGAAACTTACTTATTTTAAAGGACTATAAAAACAAAAGTACGTTTCCATTGCCGATATCGCACACCACACAGTAACTCGTTTACAATGAAGTGGCTTCTGGTGAAGTTCACGCGGTTCATGCCATTGCCAACATACCGGTTGATATGCTGTGAAGAGTGGAGATGAACTTCAAAAATCGACTTAATCAGTGCATGCACAATGGGGGTCGCCATTAAACCGATGTAATTTTCAAAACTGTATGAAAAAAAACTTGGGATATTTTATTCTCAAATAAAAAAAGAATTAAAACAATAACTGAAGTACTTTTGTTTTTATTGACCTTTCAAATAAGTAAGTTTCTCTGGCGCACCCTGTATTACTAGGCCACCCTAGACTGAATGTTTCCATTTTCACTCTTCGCAAATTTTTCAGCTTGTAGCAAACACAGCTACTAGCCTAGGAAGCCTCTACTTTCTTTCAAAATCTACCCACAATCAAACCATTTTAGATTTTTGCAAGTTTGTGCATAAAACAAGAGTGTACTTGTGTCGTTATTATACAGGATGTGAAAGTGATGATCATTCCTAAAAAAAATATTATAAAAATCTTCAAATAACCAAGGTACAATCCTCAAAGTTAAGAAATTTTAACATTTTTTCTAAATATTTTCAATACCGTTGGCGGTAGAGTGCTGAAATTTGGTATAGCCTAAACTAGCAGCAAATAAATTCCTTAGGCAATTTGTCACTTCGATCGGGCCGCGGGAACCATGCTAGACAAAGCGTTCCTAAAATTTGTTTTTGCTCAGAACTGCTTTGTTTGCTCATAAATCTACATTTATTCTTCCACATTTTAATAGAAAATTTATTTTAGAAACTTGTATCGCTCTTTGAAATTTTGGATAACAGTGTCAGTTTTGAGTCTCTGATTTCAATCGTAACAAATAAAAACGAAAAATCCTCAGAAAAATCTAAGTGGCCGATGGCAATTGAAAAACGAATTGAACTATCAACTTGCCTATGCCGTTCAAACAAAGTCTTTATGTGTTCGTTAGTTTTTAGATTCTTTATAACATTTTCAATAAGTATATGACAGTTGTAAACCCTGGGTGAAAACATTTTTAAAATCCGATATTTCAATCAAGTGCTATAACCAGTAAAGGAAAAACAAATGAAAATCGAATTTTCGTTTTTAACTTCTAGAATAAGTTGACAACATTTGTAAACGCTGGGTGCAAGAATTTTTAAAATCCGGCCGTTTGTTTAAAAGTTACATTAAAAAAATAAAAAACAAATGAACATCGAATTTTCGTTTTCAACGTTTACAATAAGTATGCGACATTTGTGAACCATCAGTGCAAGAATTTTTAAAATTTGATTGTTCGTTCTGGAGTTATGGCAAAAAAACGAAAAACAAATGAAAATCGTTACTCTTAAACGAAAGAAGGTACCGTTTAAGAGTAATGATCAAAAAACGAAAAACAAATGAAAATCGAATTTTCTTTTTCAACGTTTACCATAAGTACGCGACATTTATGAACTATCAGTGCAAGAATTTTTAAAAATCCATCTTTCGTTTAAGAGTAATGATCAAAAAACGAAAAACAAATGAAAATCGAATTTTAGTTTACAACGTTGACAATAAGTTGACAACATTTGTAAACGCTGGGTGCAAGAATTTTAAAAATCCGAAAGTTTGTTTAAAAGTTACGTTCAAAAAATGAAAAACAAATGAATATCGAATTTTCGTTTTCAACGTTTACCATAAGTATGCGACATTTGTGAACTATCAGTGCAAGAATTTTTAAAAATCCATCTTTCGTTTAAGAGTAAGGATCAAAAAACGAAAAACAAATGATAATCGAATTTTTATTTACAACATTTACAATAAGTATGCGACATTTGTGAAACATCAATGCAAGAATAATTTTTCGTTAGTTTTTAGAATGATTGGTTTTTTGTTTGTTACGATTGAAATCAGAGACTAGCACTTTTACTTTTAACTCAAAAACGGCCACTGTTATCAAAATTTTCAAAGAGAGATAATAGTTTCTAAAATGAATTTTCTATTGAAATGTTGATTTACGAGGAAACAAAAAAGTTCTGAGCAAACAAATTTTAGGAACACCCTGCATTTTTTTCTAAATTTATTCTTAATCAAACTATGCTAGATTTTTGCTGGTTTATACATAAAACAAAACGTGCACTTTTGCCGCTATTTGTAATTGGGAGTTTTGAGGAGGTAATTTAGTATCTCAACCTTGATTTAATCTTATCAATCTTACAAAAATTCAACTTTTGATATGAATATCAAATATATAACTAGGGTGGCGCTACGACTGAAAGTTTCATGTTTACTCTTTGCAAATTTTTCAAATTGTAGCAAACACAGCTACTAGCCTAGGAAGTCTTTACTCTTTTTTTCTAAATCTACCCTTAATGAAACCTTATAAGATTTTTTGCAGGTTTGTGCATAAAACAAAACGTGTAATAGTAATAGTAATAGTAGTAATAGTAATTTTTATTCGTGCTAAAACGAATTCTAAAAATAGGCCTAAAGCATTTACTGTACTTTTGCCATTATTATATATATAGATGGGAGGGAGAAGGTTTGATGAGGTGGTTTAGTGTCTTGACTTTTACTTGCCTCAACCAATATTACAAAAGTTTTAACTTATGATCACAAAAGAAATAAGTACTAGGGTGGTACTGTGTTTCAATTTTTTATGTTTATTCTCTGCATTTTTTCTCAGATTACAGCACACATAGCTACCGAGCTAAATACAGCCTTAATCAAACTATTCTAGATTTTTGAAGGTCGCAAATTTCTCAGATTGAAGCAAACACAGCTACTAGCCTTGGACGCCTTTACCTTTTTTTTAAATCTACCCATGATCAAGCCATTTAGATTTTTGCATGTTTGTGCAAAAAACAAAACGTGCATTCTTGTCGTTGTTATATATATAAATGGGAGGAAGAAGGTTTGATGAGGTCGTTTAGTGTCTTGGCCTTTACTTGACCCATCCAATATTGCAAATGTATTAACTTCTGATCACAATAAATACTGTATAATAAGTACTGAGGGTGATACTGTGTTTCAGTTTTTCTATGTTTATTATCCGTATTTTGTTTTTTCAGATTGTAGGACACACAGCTGCCGAGCTAAATACACCTTTAATCAAACTATTCCAAAATTTTGGAGATTAGTGCCTAAAAACGTGCGCTCTTTGCCAATATTTATAGTTAAGAGAGGGTGTAGTTTAGTAGAGTGTCGACCTTGACTGGTCTGAATTTTTCCATATTTATTCTTCGCAAATTTTTCAGATTGTAGTGAACACAAAAAATTGATAGGCTTCTTAAGTTAGTTAATTAAAAACACAGTTATATTTCTTTCTTCACTTTCACTTAAAAAGTGAAGAAAGAAATATAACTGTGTTTTTAATTAAGTGATATTTAACCTTCACGTACTCAAGTAACTACATTAAGTGCTTAAGTTAGTACTTTAGATTTTCGAATCGAATTAATTTGTCAATTTTTGACTGAGCTCTTCAAAATCAAATCAAATCAAATTTATAGAAAACAATTAATCTAAAACTGAAAAGCATGACTTAAAAATGCAGCAAAAAATAATTACAATTTTTTTACCTTAATTTTACGTGTTGCTTAATTGAATTTTTAACTTCATTTGTGTAGATGTTACTTAGTTGTTAAAATTTTCAAATGGATACCTCAAGAAATTGTAGTAGGTGACACATATTTCAAATTTATTGAGCGTGGAAGGTTAATTTTCCTCATTAAATGAAGAATAGTTAATTAGATTATTATTGTTGTTAATATAGGGTATAATGAAGTAATAGAAAAGAATATTATAAATAACATTTATTAACTAATATTATTATATTATAAGATCTTTGTTATTTTTTACATATTCTAAGCAATGTGAGGGCCCAGTCATAGTTTAGAAGCCGAATTTGAATATTGCACATTTATAAGAGATCGAAGTCACTATTGACTGAACCTCCCGGATAGTTTATATAACACAGATTCACAAAGCGTCCACATATTAATATTGCAATTTTTTGTATAGGAAACGATAACAACGGTTAAAAATAGTGTTTGTGTCGTTCGGTGGTGGTTCAGTAGCAGTCGGGGAGAGGTCATAACAGTTTGCCGGAGTAAACAGGTACTGGGGGCCTTGATGTGGGCGGTGGCAATAGGAACGGACTGATGAAGTGGTGCAGATCCCTGTCTCGTGAATATGTATTGCTATCGGTATTGTTTAAGTATTCCGGTTCGTTGGAGCTTCCGCTCTCGTGGAGTTTCCGCATGTGCTTCTTGAGGTCGAAGTTTCGGCAGAAGCCCTTGCCGCAGACTTGGCAGGTGAATGGCTTTTTGTCGTTGTGGGTGTGCATGTGGAAGGTGAGGTTGTAGACTTGGTGGAAGGCTTTCGAGCACACTGTACACTTATAAGCTTTTTCGCCGCTGTGCGTGAGCTTGTGATTCTTGTAATTGCCCTTCTGATGGAAACCCTTGCCGCAGTATTCGCAGACGAAGGGCTTATATCCGGCGTGGATCCGGGCGTGTGTATTTAACGTCGATGATCTATTGAACGCCTTTCCGCAAGTGTGACATTTGTGTGGTTTTTCGGATGTATGTATGATTTTGTGGCGGCATAAAGTTGACGCTTGGCGGAATCCTTTGCCACAAATCTTGCAGACGAAAGGACGCGCACCGGTGTGAACCGGCATATGGCGTGTCAGATTGTAGTGAGCATTAAAAACCTTGCCGCACTCTCCACATTCAAAGCTTTTCTGCTTCGCGGAGTTACTTGGTGTGCTCAAGGCACTCTTCCCATCGATCCCCGCCCCAGTTCCTGCTCCCGTTCCTGCTCCCGTCCCCGTCCCCGTGCCCGCCACTGGTCCCATTGTACGCTTCATGTGGCAGGGTTTATTGTAGTGTTCCGGTAACGGAGCTGCGGAATTGACTGCTGGCATTCCCCCGGGACCGCTTCCCACTGTGCCGTTCTCCGGAGAAACACTGTACACCGAGACCGATGTGGTCGCCACGCACATCAGTTGACTTGGGTAGTACACTAATGGGTACTGATGCAGAAGATCCTGCGACCGCAGTACTGAGGGGACGTACTTCTTGAACGCCGACTCCAGATGAGACGGGTACGGTAGGCTGGGCAATTTCGGCACGTTCATCGATTCCGTTTTCTTGGGAAATTTATTATCCGGCTCCATGATTTTCGCTATGGAAAAGTTCAGCGTCCTCGATGGCGGCGACGGGCTCTTCGGCGCCGCCGTCTCCTTCAGACTGGTCGAATTATCCGTGGCCATCTTCTCTGACTCCGTTTCTGAAAAAAAAACAAAATCCATCCTTTAGAAAGTAATAAAATAACAATGTATTTTTATCCTTAACATAAAATTATTATTGAATTTTATTAGGAGGTATTTATATTACATAATACCATATGCAGCTAATTCTATACATAATTTTCCTTGTATATAAATGTTAAAATTTAATTTTTTAATAAAGTTTCTATTTTTATTTTCTCTGTATGAAGTACTGTGATCGTGATTTTTTGGAAATTTGGTTGTGAGGCCGTTTGAGCCTAATTGGACCATTTTTTTAAATGTGTTTGTTTTTGATTTAAAATCTACTCAATATTTTAAACTTGAGCTTTTATTTTCAGTCGGAAGAGCTAAAAGGCTTTTGCTAAAAATTCGTAAACTAAAATTGGGTGTTTACTCGACCCGGTTTTTATATTCTATTTTATATTTATAATACAAAATGTGTAATTTATAAATAATAGTTTTTTCACGTAGGACGCAGAATTTCCTACACAAGGTGGAGAGATTGAGATCACCTAACGTTAATTGTCAAAAATGATCGAAAATTAAAATATTTACCTAGGTCAGCAGTGTCATTCAGAATGTTTCCTATCAATGAATGTCTTATGTCGTTAAAAACCCTCGAGGAGAGTTACAAGCCCACGCGTGGAGGGGGTTAAAATCCTCCCCCTACCTATAAGTTACCGAAATATAGGAAACGTGAGGACCGGGCTTTAACCGTTGCAACCAATTACAAGCAAGTCTATTGTTTAATCGAAAAGGATATGCTATTCTAGCAAATTATCTGCATTTGCTAAAAATATATGAGTTTATATAAACATGATGGATTATTAATTTTGATTATTTTTAATTAATCATCGTAATTCTTTTCTATACCATTTTTGTATATATCATTTTAATATTTACAATCATAAAGATTTTTAGAAAAATGAAAGGAGTAAATAGTCATAGTTCCAGTACATTGTAGAAAGTGTCGATATTTGTAGGTTACATTGATATATATGGTGTAATTTATACCATATATACAATAAACTTTATTCGTAGAAAACATATAAATAGATAGATAGATAGTATTTATTTATCCATTGTACTAAAATAAAATTCAAAATACATATATAAAAATACTGTCTTACAAAAATTTTGATTGCTCGAGTTCATAAAAATATGATCTTCCACTCTTGCCTACTGTTGCCTTGATGACACTGCTACCACATGAGGTTTCTTTGGTGGAGGTTGTTTCACCATTTTCTTGCCAAGTTTGGCTTACATTCCTCTGAAGAGAGGACTTCAATTATATTAGTTATGTCATATTTGTCAGTTGTTGAAAAAAAAATAGTGTAATTCGTCTGGGCTACAGACCTGAGGTCTTTCTGCACAGTCTTGAATTTAATGATGGTAGTAAAACAAAAGTTTCATTGGTACCTAGCTGAACACTTTATATATTAAAATGCTTGGATCGGGTTTTCACTTCAACTGAAATCGTTCATCAATCGTGCCTCGAAAATAGAACACCATCTATGCAC
This sequence comes from Ontholestes murinus, assembly GCA_963969525.1. NCBI lineage: Eukaryota > Metazoa > Arthropoda > Insecta > Coleoptera > Staphylinidae > Ontholestes > Ontholestes murinus. The sequence continues at coordinate 11,375,030 of OZ018399.1, read as the reverse complement.
GATTAACGATTTGATTTTACTCTAAATAAAATTATTCTCGCGCGGATGCTCAACTAAGAAGGGTTACCTGTAATTGCTGCAATAGTTACACTGACGAGGTGTAATGCACTGAAACGAGTGTCTATAGTAATTAAAGTCAATGAGGTAATGGAAATAAAAACGATATCTGTACAAAATATGTTACACCATGTAATCAGAGGTTAATATTTTTAAATTCGATCTTATAAAGTTGTCATTATTTTATTAACTCAGTATTTTAAAAACAGAATTGAACGAATCGAGTGACGAGTAATTAAATTGAACGTCCGTGTGATGCAAACATGAAAATGTGTTGTCGCATACAGGATAAGATCAATCCGAAACGCCCCCATTTAATCGCAATAATAAGTGACAATGCCTATTATACGGCGACGAACATGGGAGCAAAGTGGAGGGTTCGATGGTTCGATCGGTTAATAGGACATCTAGGGTGTGCGCTGGGTATATTTTCGGGGGCGAGGGTGCGGCAAGGCTAATCACAGACAATTAACGGCTGAGAGTTATCTGGTTCTGAGCGAGATCATTGTTAGCGACGCCTGCACGATGTCGATGTCGATGTCTATGTCGATGTCACGCCATACGGTTTTTATATAAAGCTTACTCCTGCCAGTGCCGACCACAGACTCGATCATTTCAGACAATTATAGATGTCGTTCTTTTATTCCCCGTCACTTCATCCCCGTCCCCATCCATTTATCCGTTACACCCGATTACTACTACATCCACCACAACAAATTACTAATCTATAATCCGAATAATTGCGATCGTATAATCCCATTTTTGCGCATCAATTTTCCCATCGGAAACATCATTTGTATTCATGGATTCTCTTATTATATAAATATCTACTTAAACCACTATTAATAACATTTTTATATCGTTGTATTTATCTAAATAGGCGTAGGCCGAAGGAACACGTGGTCGATAGCCAAAAACACTAGTACTACTACTAGGCGTAGGCTATTTACCAAACATGGTTCTTTAAAGGTGTTAACTGGTTCTGGTTTCTGATTTAAAAAACCAGAACCAACCAGAAGGTGTTAACATAAAGGATTCTAAATTTTGGCATTAGAAGAATACAACCAAAACCTTAACAACTTGATAACTGAATAGTTAAGGCTGATAACAACTTAATTGAAAATATATAAAATAAGTAGTTTTCTCGTGGTTAAAGTTTTTATTATTAAATAAATCTTTTGAATTTAAACCTGTTCCAATCATAAAATAGTCCAATTGAATGCTTGAACAATTTACTTTTCCGAAAAAGCTAAATCCCATCAAAAGCTTTTAAAATGCATTAGCAACGTTATTTAAATTGCGAATCCTCTAAGGAGAGTATAGCCAAAAAATCGCTTTTATTATAAAATTAATATTCCTGGGAGGAAATTTTGGTTTTCTTATCTTGGAAACGTTGAAAATTTCGGAATCTTCATTTACCAAGATTTGTAGCAAAAAATAGTTTTTATTAAGAACCTAATATTCAATAAGAGGAATTTTTGTTTTGCAATAACAAACAAAACAAAAAGTTCTAAATCTTCATCCACTAAGATGTATATCCGCAAAAATACTTTTAGCAGAAGATTTTTGTATTGTTTTACATAGTGCTTGATCAAAGTTGACCATTTTTAGAAGTTCAACTACTACAGACAGTAACATTTAAATGGTTAAGGAAATTTAAGTCCATGCATATCAAGTTAAACACTATCTTAAATATTGTACTTTATTTAGAGGCTTGTTTTATATATACGAACATCTTAATTAATGTACACAACCCAAATAATGACTAAGCAATTACAAATCTGAAGAAGCTATCGACCAGTAGCCTTTCTACCTAGTTTGTTTTCTTCTATTTGTAATAAAAAAGTTAGGTTTTATTGTAAAACACAAAGTGTTTAATCGTGAATTAGAAATTGGAAACACAAATGTAAAACATTAGCATTTTCATACATAAAAATAGGTTTTATCAATGGTACTTAAGAATACAATTAAAGTTTCTTCAATATTTCATGCTAGGCTACTTCCTCGTCAATTTAATCTGTTTACTATACGAGTGATTCGATTGCATAACAATTTAAGTAAGTTTTTCCCTTCGCCCGCACCGTGGCCACGGGCAGTGATTGAAGTGGTCATTTCCTCACCAGCAGAAAATTGGTCAGCTGATTATCTTTCTCACACTACATGGACGAATTCATTGCCATTAAGTAACAACAATAAAGCGGTGATGTAATCAAGTGAGCATATTAATCCTCTTCGACGAATCCGTGATGCAATAATTGTAATATCATTTAGGCCCAAATACAAATGACCTGTATATCCTTATAAAGATAATTATTTAACAAAGGCATTAAGTAAAGAGTAAATAACATAATCGTGAGGTTGCAGAAAAAAATAAAACTATAGAGAAGGAAAAATAGAATGACTTCGTAGTAAGGATCAATTTTTGACATTGGAGGCGTTTACTCTACGTGATATATTCTTTAATTAACCCTTAACTATACAGTGTTGCAGTTCTGCAACGTTTTTTTATTTCTATCCTGTGGTGCAATTTTGGATTTAGTTAGGGGAAGCATTGTGTAAAATGGGAACATCATTAACGCCGAAGAGAGGACGCCCTTCTTCTGCTGATACAAAACAGTTAAGGGTTAAAAGTAAAATTATAATCCTTTTCTTTATTAATAGTTTGATAATGATCAAAATATAAGGGACACCTTAGAAAGATTTTTGAAGACATATATGATGCTAACTACATATTGTTGGTAATTTTTTAGAAGTTAAGTCTTGCAGCATGCAAGAGGGTTTATTGACAATCATCCCTTCTTTGAATTTCATACATTTATTCTCGCTTAAATCTTGTGCCACACTTTTTGAACTACTTTCGTTAAATGTCAAAAAGGATACTAGAAATTGTTTAACAATTTAATTATATTATTAAAGGCGCTTGTGCATCTTTGCTTGATTTTAAACACTTTTTTTAAATAAACCCTTTGAAATACCGTGTTGATCTTTAAATCGAAGTCGATTCAAGTGGTTCTCAAAAAGCTCGAATATTTAAATTCGTAAAGTTCGCGTTATTTGTTGTGAAATTGTGATTTTAACGTCCTGAACGAGGGTCCAACTATTGTGCCTTAATGCGCAATAAAAATACCGAATAGGCAATTAGTCCGTGGGGTGCGATGGCTACAGACAAAAATTAGCGATATGAAGATAATGAATGAATATGGAAATGAATTTGTGGTGTAAAGAGCGTAGCACACGCTAAAGGCACACGTTCAAACATAATTTCATGTAAATTTAATACTAACATCCGACAGTCATTTTTAGTGGTTAATCGGTTAGCCGATCAACTTCCGTTTCACAGCAACAACCCTCCCGTTCATTTCGTAATTTAAATATTGGATAACTGCGTTTACTCCCCGATTATATTTAGTACGTACACTGGCACAGACACAGGGCATGAAAGCGGTCGGATCCCCCTCGAATACAAAACATAAGTGTTTATTTAAAATGCGAAGACTCCGCCGGCTCCGGGGGTTGGCGGAGGGTGGGCGGACGGCGGCTGGAACTTTATTATTAAGGGATTTCGAGTTCTTGATCTTTAATAAAGTTTATATAATAGAATGAAGAGGCATCTGCGCGTTTCTTCCGCCTTCGCTCATTGTTCGTCCGCCACGCGTTCAACACAATCAGGATATTTGATCACTGTCTTAAGAAACTACTTCCGCCGGATTCTAGAGGGATCATATTGCAGCCTGCCATTATCGCCACCTTAAAACATCTGTACTATTTATGCTAATCGTGACCCCAGACAATTGTTCCCTTCTAGTCAACTGACCCTTCACTCGTGCCGTTCGCACCGTCCACACTTCATTCGTCCAAAATCAATTTCATTTGAATATTACTTTAGTTTATTTGTAATAATTAATAATTCAACATTTTTTACAGAAACTTTGGAAAATGTTTAATGATCAATTTCTCGTAATTGCTTAGTCGATCGATTAATTATCAATTATTTTGAGTGTCAACCATCGCTATGTGATGTTGAAGAAAAACAAAATACTTGTATCAATTACATCAGGCAATTAACTTAACTTCTTTACTTCTTCAGTTTTTGGCACTTATTGGGGAACAATAATCTGAAAAGTCATTCATTTTAATTTTCTTTGATTTATCTCATTGTTATTCTTCCTCTACGAACTGATTTTGATCAAATTGTTTACGGTGGAGACTTTTGCTTCATTCTAAAAGGTGATACAGAATAACAGAAATTTTTTAAATGCGTAGTAGCAGTCATAAGAACGTAGAAGCACTGAGTGAGAGGGACGTTTACGAAGTAAAGGCTCCTTTATTATAGTACTCGTCGATCAAATGAATTTCTAAGCAAGTTGTGGATGTCAGATGAGGTCTATTTGCATCTCACAGATTACACGAATAAGCAGAACTATCGTTACTATCCTCACGAAGTTTTTAAGCTTTAAGCGCCTTTTACGTGCCAGTAAGGTGATATTATGGTATGCTGTTTTATGTAGATGGGATCATTTGAAAATATCTACGGGATCATAATAACTAAGGTGAAGATGATACAATCTTTACAACTGAATTGAAAATTTTTCCACAAGTTCAAGAAATCTATACAATTTAAACTGTTTTCAGTAATAACAATTTTTAATTTAAATTATTGGTTTTTGAGTTACGTGAAGAGAAATTTCAATTAATAAAACACGTTAGAATTCACTTTCTTCACAATTTATTTTGTATTCACTAGATGTACATTTCGAGCACTATGTGCTCATTATCAATAGCTAACTATTGTTAAGTTAGTTAGCTATTGATAATGAGCACTTAGTGCTCGAAATGTACATCTAGTGAATACAAAATAAATTGTGAAGAAAGTGAATTCTAACGTGTTTTATTAATTGAATTTTTAATTGTTTCGTTTTTATCAATTTTTTGCCAATAAAGTGATTTTATCGATTTTTCTTTAAACAATTTGTAACAATTTCAATTGTTATATAGTGTTATATTAGATTGGTTTGATGCTTTTCATAATTTCAACTGTTTTTTATAATAATTTTCAATTGTTTCGTTGTTCATGATTTTTTTTTTCAATAAACTGATTCTTTTTCGATCGTCAATTGTTTTCTTTAAAAACTTTCTAATAACTTCAATGATTAGAGGTAAATTTGATTGTTAACGTGGTTTTATAATTTCAACTGTTTTTTTTATAATAATTTTCAATTGTTTCATTTTTGTTCACTTTTTTCTTTAAAACTTTACAACTATTATATTTGTGAACTGGAGTGACATTATTTTTGTGCTTTATATAATTTAAACTGTTTTTATGTAATAACAATTCTCAATTGTTTCGTTTTTCATCAATATTTTTGCCAATAAACTGATTTTATCGATCGTCAATTGTTTTTCTTTAAAAACTTTTTAACAATTTGAATTGTTATGTAGAGTTATATTCGATTGCTTTCGGGCTTTTTACAATTTCAACTGGTTTTTATAATAATTTTCAATTTTTTCGTTTTTCATCATTTTTTTTTTCCAATAAACTGATTTTAGTTTCGATCGTCAGTTGTTTTTCTTTAAAAACTTTCTAACAATTTCAATTGTTATGTGGAGTTATATTAGGTTGCTTTGGAGCTTTTCATAACTTCAATTGTTTTTTTATAATAATTTTCAATTGTTTCGTTTTTCATCAATTTTTTTTCCAATAAACTGATTTTATTTTCGATCGTCAATTGTTTATCTTTAAAAACTTTCTAACAATTTCAATTGTTATCTAGAGGTAAATTCGATTGTTTTCGTTTTTTTTATAATTTCAACTGTTTTTTTATAATAATTTTCAATTGTTTCGCTTTTGTCCCCTTTTTTTTTTAAAAAATCCAACTATTTCATTTGTTAAGTGGAGTGGCTTTAATTATTTTTGTGCTTTATATAATTCAAACTGTTCTTTTTTTGTAATAACAATTTTCAATTGTTTTGTTTTTCATCAATTTTTTTGCAAATAAACTGATTTTATCGATTGTCGATTGTATTCCTTTAAAAACTTTTTAACAATTTCAATTATGTAGAGTTACATTAGATTGGTTTGGTACTTTTTTATAATAATTTTCAATTTTTTCGTTTTTCATCATTTTTTTCCAATAAACTGATTTTATTTTCGATCGTCAGTTGTTTTTCTTTCAAAACTTTCTAACAATTTCAATTGTTATGTGGAGTTATATTAGGTTGCTTTGGAGCTTTTCATAACTTCAATTGTTTTTTTATAATAATTTTCAATTGTTCCGTTTTTCATCAATTTTTTTCCAATAAACTGATTTTAGTTTCGATCGTCAATTGTTTATCTTTAAAAACTTTCTAACAATTTCAATTATTATCTAGAGGTAAATTCGATTGTTTTCGTTCTTTTTTATAATTTCAACTGTTTTTTTTATAATAATTTTCAATTGTTTCGCTTTTGTCCCCTTTTTTTCTTTAAAAAAATCCAACTATTTCATTTGTTAAGTGGAGTGGCTTTAATTATTTTTGTGCTTTATATAATTCAAACTGTTTTTTTTTTGTAATAACAATTTTCAATTGTTTTGTTTTTCATCAATTTTTTTTGCAAATAAATTGATTTTATCGATTGTCGATTGTGTTCCTTTAAAAACTTTTTAACAATTTCAATTATGTAGAGTTACATGAGATTGGTTTGGTACTTTTCATTATTTCAACTGTTTTTTTTTATAATAATTTTGAATTTTTTCGTTTTTCATCATTTTTTTTTCCAATAAACTGATTTTATTTTCGATCGTCAGTTGTTTTTCTTTAAAAACTTTCTAACAATTTCAATTGTTATGTGGAGTTATATTAGGTTGCTTTGGAGCTTTTCATAACTTCAATTGTTTTTTTATAGTAATTTTCAATTGTTTCGTTTTTCATCAATTTTTTTTCCAATAAACTGATTTTAGTTTCGATCGTCAATTGTTTATCTTTAAAAACTTTCTAACAATTTCAATTATTATCTAGAGGTAAATTCGATTGTTTTCGTTCTTTTTTATAATTTCAATTGTTTCGCTTTTGTACCCTTTTTTTCTTTAAAAAATCCAACTATTTCATTTGTTAAGTGGAGTGGCTTTAATTATTTTTGTGCTTTATATAATTCAAACTGTTTTTTTTTTGTAATAACAATTTTCAATTGTTTCGTTTTTCATCAATTTTTTTTGCAAATAAACTGATATTATCGATTGTCGATTGTGTTCCTTTAAAAACTTTTTAATAATTTCAATTATGTTGAGTTACATTAGATTGGTTTGGTACTTTTTTATAATAATTTTCAATTTTTTCGTTTTTCATCAATTTTTTTTTCCAATAAACTGATTTTATTTTCGATCGTCAGTTGTTTTTCTTTAAAAACTTTCTAACAATTTCAATTGTTATGTGGAGTTATATTAGGTTGCTTTGGAGCTTTTCATAACTTCAATTGTTTTTTTATAATAATTTTCAATTGTTCCGTTTTTCATCAATTTTTTTTCCAATAAACTGATTTTAGTTTCGATCGTCAATTGTTTATCTTCAAAAACTTTCTAACAATTTCAATTATTATTTAGAGTGTAAATTCGATTGTTTTCGTTTTTTTTTATAATTTCAACTGTTTTTTTTTATAATAATTTTCAATTGTTTCGCTTTTGTCCCCTTTTTTTCTTTAAAAAAATCCAACTATTTCATTTGTTAAGTGGAGTGGCTTTAATTATTTTTGTGCTTTATATAATTCAAACTGTTTTTTTTGTAATAACAATTTTCAATTGTTTTGTTTTTCATAATTTTTTTTACCAATAAACTGATTTTATCGATCGTCAATTGTTTTTCTTTAAAAAATTTCTAACAATTTCAATTGTTCTGTAGAGTTATATTCGATTGCTTTCGGGCTTTTTACAATTTCAACTGGTTTTTATAATAATTTTCAATTTTTTTGTTTTTCATCAATTTTTTTCCAATAAACTGATTTTATTTTCGATCGTCAGTTGTTTTTCTTTAAAAACTTTCTAATTTCAATTGTTATGTGGAGTTATATTAGGTTGCTTTGGAGCTTTTCATAACTTCAATTGTTTTTTATAATAATTTTCAATTGTTTCGTTTTTCATCAATTTTTTTTTTTCCAATAAACTGATTTTAGTTTCGATCGTCAATTGTTTATCTTTAAAAACTTTCTAACAATTTCAATTATTATCTAGAGGTAAATTCGATTGTTTTCGTTTTTTATTATAATTTCAACTGTTTTTTTATAATAATTTTCAATTGTTTCGCTTTTGTCGCCTTTTTTTCTTTAAAAAAATCCAACTATTTCATTTGTTAAGTGGAGTGGCTTTAATTATTTTTGTGCTTTATATAATTCAAACTGCTTTTTTGTAATAACAATTTTCAATTGTTTCGTTTTTCATCAATTTTTTTACAAATAAACTGATTTTATCGATCGTCAATTGTTTTTCTTTAAAAACTTTTTAACAATTTCAATTATGTAGAGTTACATGAGATTGGTTTGGTACTTTTCAATATTTCAACTGTTTTTTTTATAATAATTTTCAATTGTTTCGTTTTTCATCATTTTTTTTTCCAATAAACTGATTTTATTTTCGATCGTCAGTTGTTTTTCTTTAAAAACTTTCTAACAATTTCAATTGTTATTTGGAGTTATATTAGGTTGCTTTGGAGCTTTTCATAACTTCAATTGTTTTTTTATAATAATTTTCAATTGTTTCGTTTTTCATCAATTTTTTTTTCCAATAAACTGATTTTAGTTTCGATCGTCAATTGTTTATCTTCAAAAACTTTCTAACAATTTCCAATATTATCTAGAGGTAAATTCGATTGTTTTCGTTTTTTTGCATAATTTCAACTGTTTTTTTATAATAATTTTCAATTGTTTCGCGTTTGTCCCCTTTTTTTCTTTAAAAAAATCCAACTATTTCATTTGTTAAGTGGAGTGGCTTTAATTATTTTTGTGCTTTATATAATTCAAACTGTTTTTTTTGTAATAACAATTTTCAATTGTTTTGTTTTTCATCAATTGTTTTTGCAAATAAACTGATTTTATCGATTGTCGATTGTGTTCCTTTAAAAACTTTTTAACAATTTCAATTATGTAGAGTTACATTAGATTGGTTTGGTACTTTTTTATAATAATTTTCAATTTTTTCGTTTTTCATCATTTTTTTCCAATAAACTGATTTTAGTTTCGATCGTCGGTTGTTTTTCTTTAAAAACTTTCTAACAATTTCAATTGTTATGTGGAGTTATATTAGGTTGCTTTGGAGCTTTTCATAACTTCAATTGTTTTTTTACAATAATTTTCAATTGTTTCGTTTTTCATCATTTTTTTTCCAATAAACTGATTTTAGTTTCGATCGTCAATTGTTTATCTTTAAAAACTTTCTAACAATTTCAATTATTATCTAGAGGTAAATTCGATTGTTTTCGTTTTTTTTTATAATTTCAACTGTTTTTTTATTATAATTTTCAATTGTTTCGCTTTTGTCCCCTTTTTTTCTTTAAAAATCCAACTATTTCATTTGTTAAGTGGAGTGGCTTTAATTATTTTTGTGCTTTATATAATTCAAACTGCTTTTTTGTAATAACAATTTTCAATTGCTTTGTTTTTCATCATTTTTTTTACCAATAAACTGATTTTATCGATCGTCAATTGTTTTTCTTTAAAAAATTTCTAACAATTTCAATTGTTCTGTAGAGTTATATTCGATTGCTTTCGGGCTTTTTACAATTTCAACTGGTTTTTATAATAATTTTCAATTTTTTCGTTTTTCATCAATTTTTTTCCAATAAACTGATTTTATTTTCGATCGTCAGTTGTTTTTCTTTAAAAACTTTTTAACAATTTCAATTGTTATGTGGAGTTATATTAGGTTGCTTTGGAGCTTTTCATAACTTGAATTGTTTTTTATAATAATTTTCAATTATTTCGTTTTTCATCAATTATTTTTCCAATAAACTGATTTTAGTTTCGATCGTCAGTTGTTTTTTCTTAAAAAACTTTCTAACAATTTCAATTATTATCTAGAGGTAAATTCGATTGTTTTCGTTTTTTTTATAATTTCAACTGTTTTTTTTATAATAATTTTCAATTGTTTCGCTTTTGTCCCCTTTTTTTCTTTAAAAAAATCCAACTATTTCATTTTTTAAGTGAAGTGGTTTTAATTATTTTTGTGCTTTATATAATTCAAACGGTTTTTTTTCTAATAACAATTTTCAATTGTTTTGTTTTTCATCAATTGTGTTTGCAAATAAACTGATTTTATCGATTGTCGATTGTTTTTCTTTAAAAACTTTTTAACAATTTCAATTGTTCTGTAGAGTTATATTTGATTGCTTTCGAGCTTTTTACAATTTCAGCTGGTTTTTATAATAATTTTCAATTTTTTCGTTTTTCATTATTTTTTTTCCAATAAACTGATTTTATTTTCGATCGTCAGTTGTTTTTCTTTAAAAACTTTCTAACAATTTCAATTGTTATGTGGACTTATATTAGGTTGCTTTGGAGCTTTTCATAACTTCAATTGTTTTTTTATAATAATTTTCAATTGTTTCGTTTTTTATCAATTTTTTTTCCAATAAACTGATTTTAGTTTCGATCGTCAATTGTTTATCTTTAAAAACTTTCTAACAATTTCAATTATTATCTAGAGGTAAATTCGATTGTTTTCGTTTTTTTTTTTATAATTTCAACTGTTTTTTTTTATAATAATTTTCAATTGTTTCGCTTTTGTCCCCTTTTTTTCTTTAAAAAATCCAACTATTTCATTTGTTAAGTGGAGTGGCTTTAATTATTTTTGTGCTTTATATAATTCAAACTGTTTTTTTTTTGTAATAACAATTTTCAATTGTTTTGTTTTTCATCAATTTTTTTTGCAAATAAACTGATTTTATCGATTGTCGATTGTATTCCTTTAAAAACTTTTTAACAATTTCAATTATGTAGAGTTACATGAGATTGGTTTTGTACTTTTCATTATTTCAACTGTTTTTTTTTTATAATAATTTTCAATTGTTTCGTTTTTCATCATTTTTTTTCCAATAAACTGATTTTATCGATCGTCAACTTTCTAACAATTTCAATTGTTCTGTAGAGTTATATTCGATTGTTTTCGTGCTTTTTATAATTTCAACTGTTTTTTTTTAAATTATTGTCAATTGTTTCGCCTTTGTTTCCTTTTTTTTCAACTATTTTATTTGGTAAGTGGAGTGACATTCAATTATTTTTGTGCTTTGTATAATTTAAACTGTTTTTTGTAATAACAATTTTTTATCAATTTTTTTTTTGCAAATATACTGATTTTATCGATTGTCGATTGTTTTTTTTTAAAAACTTTCTAACAATTTCAATTGTTCTTGTAGAGTTATATTCGATTGATTTCGTGCTTTTTATGATTTCAACTACTTCTTATAATAATTTTCGATTGTTTCACTTTTGTTAACTTTAAAAAAAAATTCCAACTGTTTTATTTGTTAAGTGGAGTGACAGTAATTTGTCAAAAGGCTATCGACCAGAAGTCTTTCAACATTTATTTTTTTAGTCATATGGCGTGTTTCATGAGCAGATGAATGAAATGATGAAATGAAATCAAAAATTGTAGAAGGTGGGTTTTTTAAATTTAGGGATTATATATGGGTTTCTAGGAATACAGTATAGGGATAATAAGTTAAAAGGATTTTTGGAGAATTTTTCTGATAAGAATGGAAGGCGTTCTTAGATGGGAATAACTAACGCAGTATCATAAAATAGCTGATTAAAAGAATTATGTAAAGGATTGAGAGGATGACGGAGTTTTGTTAGGGTACGAAGGGATGCTCGCTCGCTAACATCAATATTGCACAGTTCTAGAAGTTTCCAACAAGTTTTCGTACAATTGCAACATTTTGTTGGATCTTTTCAGAAAATTCTTTTTAAAATATCGATTTTTTTTACAAATTTTTGAAATGTCCAGATTTTTTTCCGAATTGCAAGTTTTAGCAATTTCTTATTTTGTTAAGCAATTCAAATTTTTGAAATTAACTTCTAATATTGCGGAAGGTAGGATTGCTAGGATTGAGATAGTTCAGTCATGGGCGACATTATTTTTATACGTGAGACATCTAAAATATTTTGCCCTGGTAGTAATTTTGCTTTTGGTTATAGCAGTGTGTTTTTTTAAATTGTCTTTCAGATCTATGGTTATGCCTAAGTACTTGACGGAAACTGAAGGGGGGATAATAGTTTGGGAAATTGAGATAGAAGGGGAATTATTGGTGCGATGGTATGGAATTAGGAGTTGTGATTTGTGGGGTTTAATTTTAATACGTCATTTTGCAAACCAGTGTTGAAGGGAGTCAATAAGCTCTTGAAGGAATTAGGCAGTATCATCTGCAAATTAAAGGAGATATTTAAAAGGATTGAAGTAGAGAGGATCCGGATTATAGATGCCGAAGCTAAAAATGTTGTATAATAGAGGTGAAAGGGGAGAGCCTTGATGAAGTCCTTGCTTGGGAGTAAAAGAATAATTTTTACTTTTAAGGATCTACTTTTAACAGGATGAAGCAACATCATACACTACAAGGCAATCAATAGATGTTGTGTGAGAATTATTTGGTAACCGTAAGTTTTCAATATTCCGAAAAGTTCCCTGACTCCAAAATTTTATCTTGTAAGTAAAGTTTACATGACTTTGCTAAAAATTCGGGATGAATTGCCTGTTTGTGATTTTTTCTAGTAGGGCTTTCTCAAGAGCTGCAATACTGTAAATTTCATATATAATTCTTTATTTTGACTCAACCAGAATTTTTGGGCAAGTCTAAAAATTACTTGACTTGACCAAAAACTCTGGATGAATTTCCTGTTAGTGATTTTTTCATTACTCCAAATGAAATGGATGGTACTCCAAATCATTCAAAAAAGGTTTTTTTTGTTAGAGTAAGGAATGTCAAAGTAGAAATGTGTCATAGATAATAAAAATGATATAACTATCGCTAATAATTATATTGACTTTAACTTCACATAAAAGAAAATATTGTTGAGAGTTTTAAAACGTACTAGTATATAGGTTATAGGGGTTTTGTATTACATCACCGCCAGGTTTTGAAAAGAACAAATATAGAGCAGTCTATTCGACTGGTATATCCGCAAGAAAAATCGCCGTAGGCTATAATTTACAAAATGTCAAAGGTCATGACATTTATTGTGCTGGAAGTCTTGTTCGGATTTTACACCCCGTCTGGGTCCGGGTACATGTGTGTTACTTGTATTGTGCGGTAGTACAAAGCGGGGAATAATTGGACAGAGCACAGAGGCGGTCGCTTTTTTCTTTCATCGAAATTGTCGGAAGTGCAGTAGGAAATATGATTCCATATAGTTAAGGGCACGTGCGCGGATGTGGCGTTTATCAAAGATTGCATCACACGTGCGAGCTGCACCAGGCTCCGAAACACCGTTCGAAATGAGCAGTTCGCAGCCACGCATAAAAATATTTAATAAAAAAAAAAACTATCGAGTGCTAAGGTAAATACAACGATATAATCGGTTTCGGTTTTTTTCGAATTCGGCTGATATAGGTACACGGTGTAGCTGTTTGGACAGCGCGGCCATTTTTTTTTATTAATCCGCGTCGATACATTCCGGTATTAGTTTAGCGTAATGGATTCGAGGTTTTAATTATGGTATGTAGGATGGGATGGGACGGTGTGACCCTAAATGTAAATGTTTGACGTGCAGATAGAAATATTCTATGGCTGTGACTTATGTATAGCGTGCATTTTGTAACGCCCCATTGCATCTATCTATTGAAACGGTTTTCGCGCCGCTTTTCAACCCCGCAACGCCCCTCGCTTGCTGACTTGCTGATGGCCGAGACGTGAGATTGCTATCACCAATGGCCCTTTCTAGTGCCCTAACCCCTCGCGCGTCTCATAACACTGATTGCTGAGTTAATCAGCTCCATTTAAGACAACGATTGCAGTTTGAAAACAGAAAATTAATAATTTTATGATATATCATAATCTTATATTTAAATAATTGCTTATTTAGAACGTTACTTAACATAAATATCTCGGTTTAAACTAAAAATCATTATCTTTTTAAACATTAGATGAAATTATTTACTTAAACGTATTACAATATAGTGAATTCTTCAATTCAGTGTAAAAATGGGTTTCCACGTAGTAACGGTCGCAACCATTCTCTTTAATATAGTGTTGCTTAATAATGATTAGGTGGGATAATTTATTTATGTGACATAAAATTAGGCGAAATAATCTATTAGAGATATAGATAAAGCCTGTGGCCTTGAACTAGTCCAAAATGCGATTTCCAAAATGTGGTTTTTAGATGGTGTGAGTTCGACACTACCATATTATAAAGATCCCAATGATGGATATCCTGTCCTCTTATAAATAAAAAAATATTCTGGTAATAATGTTACAATTTTTCTGCTAGAACCAAAATTGTTTTCAAAATCAACTAAAATGTGATCATAAAATCAAATCCCTAGAGCCACCATAAACGGTTCGTTGGTGGTGCTTCGTTTTGAGAAGAGCTTCACTTGGATCACAAAATTCCTAAGTCTTAACGATAATTTCATTCAAATTTTGACTATGGCCTTGAACTAGAACCTGACACAAATAGTTCATATTTCCCAATAACTAATTAGTACTTCAACACATAGTTTTAATATTATAAGACTTACATATCTATGAATAAAATAATTATTTAAATATTTGTAATTTACTTTATGTAATGTAAATTTATATTCATAGCGTATTTTTATTTATATTTTGGGTTATTAAATAAAACAAACAATAAGTGGCAATTGATAAGTGCCGCATTAGGGTGGCTGGGTCCCCCTGTTTACAGCATAAATATATTGTTGCCAGATCGTCGATTGCACGAGGCGAAGCGAGAGGATATATTTACGGGGTGGCAGCTCACAGTCGTCGAGACGTACAACCGCATTCGCATATAGTGTAGCGCGAGGGGTTGAAACGCCGCACAGTTTACCGTACACAGTACACAGTACACAGCTACCCCCGTCGAACGCCGGGGCGCGAGTATAGGATCGAACGATCATCCCCAGTCGCAGCCCCCGGCCTTTGCAATTGACGGAACCCCCGAGACCGAACTAGCTCGTACCGCCTCTCAGGCGCGGCAGTAATTATCTCCCTCAAATATTTACCCTGCATCTACCTTTTAACTATTCGGGGATCTACTTAACATCGAATCATATGTACCCCTAAAAAACACATTTTTTTCCCATCGGCCGATCCGCTACGCCTCAACAGTAATAATAATGAATGTACATAAAATTTATTGTTCCAAATCATATCTACAGGGTGAGTTTTTTTCGATGTTTTCTATGGGGATCTCGGAAACTATAAGAGATAGAGAAACGGTTAAATGGAGAAAGAAGTGTAGATTTATGAGACGAATAAAATTCCACTTTCAAAGTTTTCAAAAAAGTCAAGGGTAACTAGATATTTTGAAAAAAGTAAAAAGTGTCAATTTTTTCAAATCAATATATCTCGGTTATTGTAACAGATAGAAAAAAACTGTAAAGGGCAAAGTTTTAGATAATTTTATGCAGATTAATAAAAAATAATCAGAAAATTTTTATCGCCATTATTTTCCGAGATATGACGCAAACTTACATTTTTTTAAATGGAAACCATAGTTGGCTGTGACCTCATTCAAAAGGTAATTTTTTTCTCTTTAATCTAATATGGCATACGACATAGTTATTTCCAAAAATGAGTGAGTTATAGTCATTTTAAATTTTATTATAAATAAAAAATGGATAGCCATGAAAAAGATGAAAGTAAAGCAATTGCACTTGTTTATAATATTTGCAATATTGTAATTATTAGTTTTACAGAGATAAATCAAAATGAAACAACTGCATAAAGTAATTCTGTAATTATTAATATATCAATGGGAGAGAAATTTTAATATTAAAAAAATATGGTCAAAGAGTCCACTATTAATACTATTATGACATAAATTATATCTTTTTAAAATTGAATTTATCGCTTTTTGACTATTCTCATGTAAATTGAATTAAATGTTTCAATAACAACTAGTTTATGATCCTTCACAGATTGATATGATTTTTCATATACTTTGTTTTTTACATAACCCCACAGAAAAAATTCTAAAACGCGCAGATCGGGAGATCTAGGTGGCCCTGGGATTGGTTTATTTCTTCCCACTTATGAGTTAGGAAAAGCATCATTTAAATAATTTGTAAAGCCAACATGTTATTAGGTAGAGCACCGTCATATTGGAACCATTTTAATCTTGCTTGTAATGATAAATTGAAACAATCGAGCGTATCTTCAAATATTTTCTGAAGAAAATGAAAGTAATCAGTTTCACTTAGTGAGCTTTCAAAAATATATGGACCGAGAATTATTAATCCAAACACACCATGGATTAAACCCAAATTTAATTTGTAGTTTTCTCTGTGAAACTTCTCGTGGATTCTCTTAAGTTCATCTATGTTCATTGTGGCGATTAAAAATACCACAATTAGTGAATCGCGATTCATCTGTTCATAATATTTTTGTAAGAAACGTATTATCCTCTTGACAAATGGGTTTATACCACATACAGAAGGCCATTTGATAATTACAAAATTTTATTCTTATGCTGGTTTTTCAGTTTTATTTAACTTTTTAGAACTAATAATTACAATATTGCTATTATTATAAACAACTGCAATTGTTTTACTTTCATCTTTTCCATGGCTACCCATTTTTTATTTATAATAAAATTTAAAATGACTATAACTCACTTATTTTTAGAAATAACTATGTCGTATGTCATATTGAATTAAAGAGAAAAAAATTAGGTTTTGAATGAGGCCATAGCCAACTATGGTTTCCATTTAAAAAAATGTAAGTTTGCATCATATCTCGGAAAATAATGGCGATAAAAATTTTCTGATTATTTTTTATTAATCTACATAAAATTATCTAAAACTTTGTACTTTACAAATTTTTTCTATCTGTTATAATAACCGAGATATATTGATTTGAAAAAATTAACACTTTTTACTTTTTTCAAAATATCTAGTTACCCTTGACTTTTTTGAAAACTTTGAAATTGGAATTTTATTCGTCTCGTTAATCTACACTTCTTTCCCCATTTAACCGTTTCTCTATCTCTTATAGTTTCCGAGATCCCCATAGAGAACATCGAAAGAAACTCACACTGTATATATTAAGTAGTAAATTTATTTAATTTTTTTCTGGGCTTATTTCAAAACTTTATGATTTTGAAATCGTAGAAATTTATAATGAGGATTACAAATATTTCTTAATAGTAAGTACACTTTTCAATTCAGTATAAGTATGGATTACCACGTAGTAACGGTCGCAATCATTCTCTTCTTTACTATTAAATATTTCTTATAAACAAACAATTATTAATCATTCAACATCCTTAAAGATAATAAAGAGTTGTATCCAACATTTTATTTTTAGTGGCGATAATGTATACGTACATGGTAGTAATATGGATTACAACCAATAAAATAGAACCGTATATGTACATTATGTCAAATTCAATCGAATATTGTTGTATTTTAATTTATTTTCTTGAGGTAAAATTATTTCATCTTATTTTTTCAATATTTCAAGTAAAAAAATGTATTAATTTGATCACTGCATGCATTGTTTTCAATCTTGTCCCGGCACCTCCACCAAATACAAAACTTGTTATTAAAGTGTGTGATTCATTCAGTCGAGGCCATGTTACTATATAAGTCTTAATTATAATGTTTTTAATACGCAGAACGTTTTGCAGCTTCTAAAAATACATCATCATATACGAAAACCCCTTAAAATTTTGTAAATGCTGATAATCGAAAATGGAAGAAATAAATTCTAAAAATCTAAAAGGATAGAAAAATTAACCAAGGTGGCATTTATTTCTTTAACGGTACTCTATCCTTAAAGGGGTTTGAAGTTTTGAACTTTTGTGGTAACGTTCCCTTTTCCCTGTCTTCAACTCGCCGATAATACAAGCAGTACACTTTTATTTTTGATCACTACAACATGAAACATACTCAGTGGTTTCATCAAGTCTGTGTGGTGAAACATGTTGCATGTTGCAGTAATCAACAATTTTTGATCACTACAACATGTTTCATCACCCAGTGGCTTCATCAAGCAGATGAATACTGCCTGTGTGGTGAAACATGTTGCAGTTATCAACAATAAAAGTGAAATCCTCCAAGTTACGATGTATTATGCACTTTTTCGTATATCCACCACATGAATTCAATAACCTATATTTACTCCTTTATTCACACTTGATTATCTATGCGCCTAGCACTCGAAATACATATCTAATCATAGAAAATAAGATTTGTAGAAAGGATACAACAGTATTATTTAGTAGTCTAGAAATGTTTTTCTAATTATTAGTTAATTTTATACAACGTAATGGACTTTAATACATTTTTATTAGTGTTATTTATTCTTCACAAAACCCAAAAACAAACATCGACTATTTTTACTACTGTGCAAAATTTCTCAGACTGACATTGTCAAAAAAAAAAAATTATTATTGATTTACTGGACGAACAATACGCCTATAAGGATTAATATTAGGCTCTTCAAATATTTGTGCCGGCGAAATTTAGTAATTATATATTTGCACAGAACGTGCACAGGGGGTTGAAGTGGGTAGCCGTGCAAATAAAAGATGCACGAGCAGAGAATTTTTGTTTTCATTTGTCGCGACGGTGGCGTGAAAGAAAACGCGGCAGACTGTAATTTAGCAACTGAATAGTGCGCACCAGTTGGTTTTGAAGCCGTGACGTTGTCAGAAACAGAAGCAGAAACGGCAACCGGTGCGACTCTATATCATTTCCTCGCGATTTTTATCGAGCATTCGGCGGGAAATTCCCTCGATCTTTCCGTTTTGTTTTCCCCGCCCCGGTACCCGCTCGGTTAATAGTCATCCCCAATCCGGCGTTCTTATTTCAATGAAAGTAGTCCTGTCGTTTATTTAACAATGCTCCTGTCTGTTGACACTGCCCTAGTCTGTATTGGTCCATAATTTAAGCCGGCACAATTATTCAGTGTACCGCGGGATTCGGTTCCCCTGTGGTTTTCTTCAATTTACAAGCATATGTCATAATCACGTTCGCTCGACTTTGTTATTTACGTCAAATCAACTCGCACTTTTTACATCTGCCCGCGCTTAGGGTTCCGACAGAAAGTCCCTTTGTTGTCGCCCGAATTACAATTCTTTTATACGGCATTAACGTACGGAAATCGCAGTTTGAAAAAACCGCAAAAATCACACCCAATTAACTCTACAGCCGGACCCGATATGTTTGTATTTCGTAAAAATACGCTTAATTAGTTGGGGTGCGGCGAGGTGAAGTGGTCGTTGATTAAAATGGGTAAATTTAAAGGTAACACTCTGTATAATTAGTCATATAGATGGTACGGTTCCGTGCTCAAGCTCAGTTACGTCAGGTACTTGCGATGAGTGTTCAATTCAGTCACGATAAGGTAGACAGCTTATAGCGCACGCTATGTGCACCCCCTTAATCGAATTCCGAACTAACCAGTTAACTTGTATTCACTTTGCCAGGGTGGAATTCACTTAATTTCACATCTCAACGAGCCATAACTTCAATTCCCATTAGAGATTTCTACTTAGCACATGAACGCAACGTTTAGGTCATTATGATAATTGTTCTAATATCTCCATCCTTCGAACCGTACAAATGATCCTTTCCAAAAATATAATCTATACACTTTTTATATTTAAACAATATCCTAATAATGACACAGATGCATTTATCTGTATAATATGCATAACCACAATTTTTTGTTTTGTATAAATTCTTTACTATCTATCAAAGGGTTAATTAAGTGAAAATACAAACCAATATTTTAAATAATCAATTTTCAAAAGATATCAAAGAGACTGTGACAGTGATATATAATTTAAAATGCATAAATATTCTGCATCTCAACCAAAAAGCATTCTTAGGTAAATTAATGAAGTTAAACATTAAGAGCTTTTCTGAGCTTAAGATAGACTTTTAATAAAATCATAGTGCAAACCACTAATAAGGATCATTTATTTGGCTTCTGATTTGTCATTTGATATTTTATTGTTAACCGAAACATGGTTAAACGACTCTGTATATAGTTGGGAATTGCTTCCACAATATTATAATATTGAACGATGTAATCGCAAATTTTCTCTTGTGAATCGGTCCAAAAATGAATTAATTGATACTTCCCATATTATAGATCTTGTACCTTTAATTGATATAGTATTAAGTAAATGTTATTTTAATCATATAACTTGTATAATAGGTGTAGTTTATATTCCACCTGACATCTCCTGTGATGATTTTGAACCTTTTCTCTCAGCCTTGGAAATATTATTGCTTCAACAAAATTATATTGTTGTAGGTGATTTTAATATATCTAACATTTTGGAATCTAAATTTTCATCTAATGGTAAAGTTTATGCTTTTAATAATTTTCTAACGTCAAGTGGTAGCATTCATTATAACTCAATTAGAAACAAATATGGTAAAATGCTTGATTTGGTTATTAGCAACGATAATTTAAAAGTATCTGTCGAAGAATCTGATGTATCGTTAGTAAAAGAAGACTCTTACCACCCTTCCCTTTGCGTTACTATTGATGAATTTTCAACTAAAGTTGTTCAGCCGTTTTCTTTGTCTCGAAATATGTCTTATAATTTTAAAAAAGTTGACTTTATATCTCTTTATAAAGCCCTTTTTGACATTGATTGGTCAATGCTGTCTCAAATAAATGATGTAAATCTTGCAGTAGATTACTTCTACAATATTTTGTATGATATTATTGATTTGCATGTGCCTAAGCATAAACCTGTTTTATCGATATATCCGGAATGGTTCACATGTGAAATAAAAAAAAAAATACATCTAAAAGAGCATTACCGTCGTAGATGGAATAAAACGAAAAACCTCTTCTACCTCGATGAGTAAAGACGTGTGCGGAGACTAGTTAAATCTGTAATTAAAGCAACATATAATAATTACTTAAATAATATTCAGCAAGATATTAAATCAAATCCCTCACAACTCTGGTCTTATATGGATCGATTAAAGAGAACTACAAGAATTCCAGGTAAAATGTACAAATGATAAATCTGAATTCAATAATCCTCAAGAAATTGTTGCGAATTTCTCTGAATCTTTCATTAACGTGACGTTACCATCACTTAATCATTCGCCTAATTTCGTACCTTATAATCCACCTACAGATGAGGATGAGTTAGTAGAAATAATGTCTTCTTTAAAATCAAATTTTTGTTCTGGTGATGATAGAATACCGACCTTTTTGTTTCGGGATTGTAGAATGGTGTTTGCTAAGCCCTTTAAAATAATTTTTTATTTATCAATTAGTACTGGTATTTTTCCAGATAAATTTAAACGAACAAGAATCAATCCTATTTTGAAGAAAGGCGATAAAACTCTTATTAATTTTATGCAACTTTGCTAAAGTTTTTGAATTAAAAATTTATTCTACTTTGTATAATGGAGTCAGGGCTAAAATTTCACCCTCCCAACATGGATTTATGCCCGGCCGCTCCACAATTACTAACTTAGCTTGCTTTACCCAATATATATCAGAAGTATTGGATAAAAGATGTTATCTACACTGATTTTTCTCGTGCCTTTGACACTGTAAATCACTCCCTCTTATTGGACAAAGTTGGTAATTTTGGATTTTCGCCGGCTACTATTAACCTACTCCAATCATATCTTAACAATAGAAAGTGTTATATCTTATAATGGTTTCACTTCTTTTGAATTTGTAGCACTTTCTGTGGTTCCTCAGGGTTCTCATCTGGGGCCCTTACTTTTTAATATTTACATTAATGATTTGTTAGAAAATTTAAGGTGTCATACACTGGCATATGCTGACGATATCAAAATATACAGAGAGATCGTGTCTGATGTGGACATGGAAGTTTTACAGTCTGATATTAACTTTATTCAACAATGGTGTAGTGATAATGGTTTGTGTTTGAATGTTGATAAATGTAATAGTATGGTTTATACAAGGTGTGAAGTAATTTACAAAACTTATTATGTGAGTGATAAGTCTTTGTCGAATGTAGAATGTGTTCGTGATCTCGGAGTATTATTTTCTTCTTCCCTTAATTTTGCATTGCATATAAATGATGTATGTTTAAAGTCGTCTAAGTCACTTGGATTTGTTTTTCGTGCTAGTAAATATTGTCATGACCATTCATTACTTAAGCGACTTTACTGTGCATTCGTAAGGAGTAAACTTGAGTATGCATCTCTTATCTGGTACACTATTTATGCCTCTCATAATATGCCTATTGAGCGTATTGAAAGACGATTTTTAAAATTTTTATCTCTTAAACTGGATGGAGTATATCCTGAAAGAGGTTGTAGTCAGGCAGATTTACTTCTACGGCATGAGTTGGTTTGTATCAGTAAGAGACGAGATCTCTTCTGTGCTAATTTTGTAAGAAAATTAATAAATAATAAAATTGATTGCAGCTTTTTATTAGATCAAATTCGTTTGCATGTACCTCGTCCAGGATCCAGACATGCTTGTACTTTTGCTTTGCACAGATCAGTCCATATTATGTGTAATTGATGTTTTTGAATAAAATTTTTGGTTGCTTTTTATTGTTATTATTATTTTGTATAATTATACTGTAATTGGACAAATTTTGTCTGTTGTATAATAAAGTCTATTATTATTATTATTATTATAGTCTTTTTGTCATAAAATAAGATTTAGAAATTCTAAACTAAAATTGATCATTGACTTATGTTAATTAAGGCGTGTTTGATCGACCGGAATAAGTAGTAATCGGATGGATTAATATCTGATGAATAAGCCAGGTGCTGCAAGATGTTCCAGTCAAGACTCATTATGATGTCTTTTGTATTGGAAGCAATGTGCGGCCTGGTGTTGTCATGCAACAATTTCACAAAACGTTCTTCTTTATCAATATATGGCCGTTTTTGTTCGAATTCTTGACTCAAGCGGATTAATTGACGTTGGTAACAATCCGCAGAAACTATTTCACCCACTTGCAACCACTCATAATGAAGCATGCTCTTCATATCCCACCAAAAGCAGAGAAGGACCTTTTTTCTGAAGGGTTCGGGTTTTGCGACCGGTTCTGATTACCCATGAATGCAGAAAGAATTGTCACAGAGTATCTATTTCTTATTGTCCGTAATTATTTTCCATATGAAAATTTTTAGATGCTGTTTATTGAACAGAGAAAGACATGATGCTTCGTGGATTTCTGTTGGTTTCAGTGAGTTTATGTGAAACCTATTGTCCTTCTTCTTCCATCTCATGTAGGCGTTTGGAAATCAATTGCTAGATTACTCCAAGCTGTTCTGCAAGCTCTTTCTGCGTTTGTGCCAAATTTTCAGGGAGCATCTTCTCCAACTCATCGATGTCGCACTTTCTAGAGCCTAGGAGGCGTTGTTTGTCACTCAGACAGAAATCACCACTTTTAAACCGTCTAAACCATAATGCGTATAAATCGTAAGATGCAACACCTTCGCCGAGAAAAGAACAAATCGATTCGCACGCTGTTATAGTATTTTTTTCCTTGTTGGAATTTGTAATAATATTTTCGACTATAGCAAACAAAAAAATGGTAAAACAAGTGTTTTTTCAAATCCTTCCTCGTTTTTTTTTGGAAATTTACTGCCTAAATAGCGAAGAGCGTGTTTTATATTTTTTTTCCTTTCCTAAAAAAGCGTTCCCAGCATCAGTGTGCGCTTTTAATTTCTAGTGCTTTAACTTGCGAGCGCAAAAACCCAGATTTGCCATTGTTACGTGGCGCGGATGACCCTCGTGTGTGTGGTCTTAAATTTCATAAGGCAAGAATATATTTCAATTAATAAAAATGCGGTGTCGGACGAGTACTACTAGAACACCGAGTGGCAGAAAAGTGAAAAGTGTGAAGTGGGCAAAACCAGAGGTTGGCGATTCTTTAAGCCAATTGTTCTTGGATAATATGCTCTAACGTAATGAAAAACATACTTGATATGGCCAGATTGGGCAAGAGTAATTTATCATACTTGAAATAGTCATATGCAAATATCAAAAAAGAAGTTTCGTATTGTTATTGAAAATGAATGTAAAATATATTTACAAAAAAAACGTTTACAACCTCATAAATTCCTGTTGAAAAGGATTGCGTTGACATTTTATATTATGTTATTATTATGTTTATGTGTATTTCTATAATCATGATCGTACAGATTTCTAAGTTTGTTATTTATTACCATTTTTTTTGTGTGCGGCGGGAATCGAATTTCTATGGTGTTATTTAGGGGCAGGGCCGGGCAGTGGCTAGAATAATTCAATTTGAAACCACCCCCGGCCGGCGTCACAGCCTCCATTGACCTGAATGATGCATATACTTCAATAGAATGCCCATAGGTGTACGGATCATTTCATATACGTCATATTAAATTCCAATTCATTTCGAGTGATTGGTTTGGATAGGTTTAAACATCATTACTGAACCAATTATTTACCGAAATAATATTATTATTAGGCAAATATTACCGCAATCGTTTTTGATTGATTCGGTCCGCGTGGAAATAATATTTTTCGCGAATTAACACAATTGAAATATTAACGCCGGAATTATAAGGTTTTGTTCTGTACGTATCAAACCGTAATTCTAATTGATTAACCATATTATTTTATTTATTATTTATTATTACCAAAACAGGAACACTATGTTTTTGTGTGTATGTGTGTGTGTGTAGTTAGCGTGTAAGCAATTAGAATAAATAAATCGGTTTCCCACAATTAATAAAATTGTTTGTAAGGGGGAGAGTATGTGCATCACGCGAGGTGTTGTCTGCGTATGTTCAAATGTTCGAAAACAGTCCATAAAATTAGGCGGAAAGCAGTGGGGGTGTGGAATGATCCCCATTATAAAGTTACCACGTATACACCGGGGTCGGATTCGAAAAGAAACAAGGGTGGGTGCGTTTTATTTGATGTGTTAAAATGATTTAGCCGACCGGTCTTAATTTAGTCGTTAGATTAACCCCCTGTTTGGGTGACATTTATTATCGAGTGTTTAAATAGGGTACAAACAAATATACACCGTATTAGTAGTGACCATACATTAATTAAAGCTTCAGATAAATAATAACTTATTAATTATTATTATTATTATTATCATCATACCGTTAGCCGGTCTCAAGAGGTTGCATTTTTATTTTTGTTTGGTGCGGTGGACGTGCAAAGGGCACGATTGTCTGTTTGTCTGTATGTATTAAAGTCTGTGTGCTGTGTGGAGTAGTGCAGTAAGTGTATATAAAAGGAAAAAGAAAGGCGAAGCACGCAAAGGCGAGCAGTAAAACTTTGATAAAATATTCATGACCATTCATGGCAGCGTATCGCAAGATGACCATCGTATTGGGCTGTGGGTGGACATTTATCTTCCTACACACAGACAGCAGTTAGGTGTGCACCTAGCTGTCCGTATGTCCGTATAACCACCCTTACCCTTATTTTATTCCTGATTTTAAACACGCTATACGATCATAGCTCTTGCTCGCGCATAATAAACTTACTGATTTATTATCCATCATTATCATACCACAAGCCAAAACTCTACCTACACTACCCTGTAGTAGTCCACAATTATTTCCCTCATATTAAATTTTTTGAGGTATGAAATAATACCTTGTTATCTGTGAACGCCAGGAAATAGTACAAAATGTAACATTTCCGCTTTACTAAAAAATTAAAATTCCAATTCGAGCGGCGCGCCACCAACCCCTCGCTCAGTAAATATTAGCCTTGTTATTAAATAATTAATTTAAATAGGTGGGAATGAATGATTTATGGACAGATTATAATATATAAGTATTTTCCGAAGGGGGAGAGCGAAACGTTTACACACCGTGCTCCAACGAATTTATACAGTTTGTAAACATATAAAGTCACACTCATAATTGCCCCCACTTTACAACTGTTCGGTCGCAAATAGTAGTTCAGTTTTTTTTTTCGATTTTGCGATCCGTAAAACGCTACCACCAGAAATCCTCCCACGGTGTGAATAATGCGAACAAATTGTGCTATTTACATACCTAATAGTTCAATGGTTAACTTTTATATACAATATTATATGTTGTTATCTTAATTTATAAGCGTAAAATATCGACTAAATTAAATTACAATACTAGTTCTATATTTTAGAATATTGATCAAAATATAACTTCTTGGCCATCAACCAAAAATTTTTAGCATAAATTATATTCGCACCAAAATTTGAAGACTTTAAAAACTGAAATGATGAAAAAATGTTCAGATCAAAAATTGTTGTCTGTATCACATTAAGTTCTATTAATGCATTTTATTGTACATGGACTTCTATAAATGAAGATGCTATAAATAGTTTTAATTAAAGTCAGACCTTCATTCCATGGTTTAAAAGATCTCTTGGCATAAATAATAGTTGGGATAAAAAGTCAGAGTTTCTAAAAAGTTGAAAACTAATGAATTTAGGGTAGAAGATTTTTGTAAGCGTCGCACAGTGGTTCCAAATGCCGAAAAGCTGGCCAAAAATCCCAAAAATGAAAGTTTGCGCTAGGGTTTTTTTAGTCTACAGTTATGTATATTGGTACTTGCCCTATAGGAATCCCCTAATTTTATAGAGTTTAAACTGAATAGGTGGCTCTGAAACAATGGGGATTTGCCGCGCGCCGTTTACCGCACGCCAGTTCTGTATGCATCATATACTTGGCAGAGTGACCCGGAATCGATTGAAATGGATTATCCCAATACAAGTAAGTACTTTCTAACAATTTAACATGTTTATAATTTATTTTTCTTATTATTTAACTAACATAACGTGGAAAATATGTTTTTTTTTTCTCACAATTTACTAAGTAAAAGTTTAAATGTTCATATCTAAAAAGTCCCACGACATCCCACTCTTGGACCGCTTTTCTAGCATTATCTGACTCTTCTAAAATGCAGTTCAAAAGAAATCAGCTGCCCAAACTTGCCCGATTTAAAAAAGTCAATTTTGAAAAAATGGTGATGTGGCTAACTTTCCCTATATTTTCTCGAAAACTATGAGGTTTACGCAAAAAAGTTACTCTTAAAAATTTGCTCAGCTTTGGATTCTTTACAATTTCATGTCATATAAATGTAATGTAGTTCGTTTCGTTAATTAGCAATATGCAAAAAATATCAAAATTATTAGTTTTTAATTTTTTTCGTGCAAGTTATAAATTTTATGAAAAAATGTTTTAATAAAAGATATTCAGTTTTTCATTACCTTTAACCTTTGTTTGAAAAGTTTTGTAATATTTTTTGAATTTAAAAAAAAATCGAAAAAAAACAACAAACCGCCTCGAGTAAACATCCACTTGCAGTTTTTGAATGTTCACCAAAAGGTTTTCAGTTCCAGCTTTTAATGACTAAACCAAGATTTGTTTGAAAAGAATCGCAATTTTCGACATAATTAGGAACAATATGTCTCAAGACAACAACGCTCTTTTGAAGTTGGTCGAAAAACATCTAAATACACTACCCAAAAAAAGATCACTTTGTCTGCATCTGGAAAAGATGACTTGCGGAAATTTTTCCATAAAATTCGCATGAAATTTACCGAGAGCAAAAGGATGAAAGACAGATTTATTGAACATAATGACTTGTGGCTAAATGTCGAAGTTCAGCTAACTGTAAGCAGTTCGAAAACTTTGCAAGGTAGGTGTCCTAATGAAAATCATAATAAAACCAGTTTCCTCTCAAAATGTCTAAATGACATTGTTTTTTGCAGGGCCTGCCAAGGTCGCAGAAGCTAGTACCAGTAAAGCTGAAACCATACTTGTACGTTCTCGAGGGCGAACATCGGCTAATTTTCAAGCATGCAGTGAGAGATCTAAAAGGAGGAGAACGCAGAATACGCGAGAAGAACACGACAACGACGAGCTCGCCTACGCATTGCAGATGAGCTTTCGCAAGTCGGGAAACGTGGATGCAGCAAAAGTGGTGAAAGATATTGCCGTCGGGAGTCCAAGCAAAGTAACTAAGTATAGAGACTCCTTAAATGCTGTTCACGAAAAACAATTGACAAAAAATGAGGCTCTATCGCTACTTATTGACAACAGACTTTCAAAAAATAGTTACAACAATATCAGAGCATCGAGTATTAATCATAACTGTAAATTATATCCATCTTATAAAAATGTTCTGAGCGCGAAAAAGGAATGTTACCCCCCCGCGATTGACATGCGTATCACAGAGAGTAGTGCTGATGTAAAACTTCAAGCCTTGCTGGATCACACGGTACAAAGAATATTGTTGGTCCAACTAGATGTCATTCACAGCCTCGCCGACGATCGTTACAATCTAAATTTGATTTGTAAATGGGGATGCGACGGAACATCTGGTCAAAGCACGTTTAAACAGAAATTCGATAAGGATGATGACGGCAGAAAAACCGATGCAAATATATTTTTTGTTTCTCTCGTGCCACTTCAGATTGTAACTGCGCAGAGCGATATTGTTATCTGGAAAAATCCGCGTCCGTCATCTCCTAGATTTTGACGGCCTCTGAAAATCGAATTTCTGCATGAAACTGCTGATTCAATAAAAGTTGTGGTAGACGACATTAAACAGCAAGAGACCAACTTGACACCTTTTCAAACAATTGTTGATGGAAAGGAACTAAATATTTCATATGTTTTATCTCTCCTTAACTGACACTTCTTCCAGTATGAGATGTTATCTTTGTAACTGCACTTCAAAGCAGTTCAACGATATTGATGGCATACTAAAGAAACCGATTAAAGACGATCATTTACAGTTTGGCCTTTCCAATTTGCATGCTTGGATTCGGTTTTTTGAAGCCCTTTTACACATTTCCTACAAGCTCGATGTAAAGAAGTGGCAAAACCGCGCCGAAGATAAGGCAAAGATTGAAACGCGAAAAAAAAATATTCAGAAAGGGTTCCGTGAGCAATTGGGGCTTTTGGTGGACATGGTAAAACAGGGATATGGGAGTACAAACGACGGAAATACCGCACGTCGGTTTTTCGATTACGGCCTCGATAACTGGACTGGACAAATCTTTGATTAAAAGATTTCACGTTGTGCTACAAGTTATTACTTGTGGGTTCGATGTAAATCTCGCAAAGTACCAACAATATTGCATAGAAACAGCGCGTTTATTCGTTAAGCTATATCCCTGGTTCTGCATGCCAACTACGGTACATAAGATTCTGCTGCACAGTAGCAAGATTATGGAATCATCGATTCTGCCTATTGGACAAATGTCAGAAGAAGCGCAAGAGTCTTGCAACAAATTTATTAAAAAATATCGACAAGATTTCTCGCGAAAATGTAGTCGTGTGAAGAATATGGAGGACGTATTTCAGAGGCTTTTGGTAGCTTCAGACCCGGTTATATCGAGCCTCCGAAAATTGCCATTGAAGAAGCTGAAGGCGTTGACGCTAAAGCTGTGGAGATGTTGAAAGCGCCGAGCGTAAAATTAGAGAGCAGCGACGACGAATCTGAGCATTCGTCAGACGAAGAATTTTGATGTTAAAGTACAAGAAACATACAATTATGTAATTACTGAGTTTTATTTATTGCATTAAAAATATTGTTTATCAAAAAAAAACTCTTATTAAATTTGCCATTTTGTTTTTGTGAATGTTTTATTAAGATGCTAAAACAGTGACCTCTGAAAAGCCTAAATACATTTTTTCACGAAAATATAACAATTTTTTATTTTTTGTCCGCCATATTGGATCGGTCATTTTGTTTTTTTTTTAATTTTAACTTATATTTTTCATCGTAAAGTCGTAAAATGACTATATACATTTTTTTATACAAATCTGACAATTTTTGCATTTTTGGTCCGCCATATTGGATCCGCCATTTTGAATTTTTTAATTTTGAAATAAAATGTATCTTTAGTTTCCTTAAAAGAACCTATATACTAATTTTCAATAAAATCCAACGACATCTTGTATTTATGACCAGCTTTTCGGCATTTGGAACCACTGTGCGTCGTGATAACTGCGTTCCAGAGGTATCTACCCTTCTAAGCGAACCCAGAAACGAGAGAAATGTTGAAGATGCTTGACTTAAATAATAATACCAGTTGCTCGGAGTTGACGTTGACACAGCTACAATATTATGAGAAGCACGTGAATTTGAAATGTAAAAGCTTGTAATGATTGTGATAATTATTAATAGGACGCTAGGATAAAGAAATATTTTGCAGAATATAAGTATATCCAAGAAATTAGTTTAGGTTTCGCTAAAAATATTAACGTTATGTTTCTCATTCCTAGGTTAAGTAGCTTTAACAATACGGCAAGTTAAAAATTGATATCACTTGGTTTTACTTTACAATTTTTGATTAATTTAACTTCCCTGGCAAGTTTTGATCACATGATCATTATCAAAGGGGGTTTTCACAGCGATTAAATAATAATATCCTTACATAAGATGATAAGAATGGTTGTGAGCGTTACTGCGTGGTCATTCATGATTTACACTAAAAAACAAATTTTAGTGGTTAAAATACAGTAAGTTTAACGTCCTCTGATAAGGATAATAATTGTTATTTATTATTACTATTGTAGTACTTCGTTAATTTTTTTAACCTACCAACAATTAGTTGTGCACTTATTTAGCATGTAATTATGTTTGTAATTGATGGTGGCATAACATGTAAAACGGCGAGTGCGAAGTTGAAACTGTTCAATTCGCATCATTAGAACATTTCGGCGGGTTGGATTTCTGTTCTTCGGGGGGGAAACAATCGCCGACGTCGCTTTGTCCCCGCGCCGTGTCATTGTTGTTGTTTTAAGTGATGTTTTTGTTTCGCCGGCGAAGAATCGCCCGCTTTTTCCATGTAGAAAAAAATTGCAATCGGCCTTTCAAAGGTACTCCAGGGCGGAGAAATAAAGCGACCAGAAGGGCCATACCAACCCCAATGCACCGACCACTTAAAGGTATTATGAATCAATCAATATTTGTTTTACTTATGTACATATACATACACTTAGGGCCATTGTTCCTAATATAAATATGTGCATTTTGTTTGCCCCGCATAACCGGCGAACAAAAGAAATACACGGGGATTTAATTACTTAATTCATATTTCAGTGCGCCATTTCAGATGCACTCCAAAGCTAGAAATGAAAATGTCGATCGTCTCGAACAAATAAGCGCTATGCGATGCAGAGTAAGTCACAGAATTTTCCAAAACAAAAATTGCTTGATACAAACTTTTAAGTTAGTAGTTTTAATTGCTAAAACAAAAATTACTTAATACTAACTTTTAAAATAGTAGTTTTAATTGCCAAAAACTCTGTCCTTCTAAAAATTCATGTTGGTCTCTTATTTACAACTCGCCATCTACAAATTGCGATCAATGAAACAACCCCCTCGGACAAAATCACATATGCACCGAAATTAATCGTAAAAATTTTCAGTTACGTTTAAGTGAGTAATTAATTTGCGGCAATCGCGTTCGTTATCTAAACATATATGTGCACATTGCGTGGTGGCCTGATTTAATATGATAATGCCGATCCGGCGTAGAAAATATACGGGGGCGATCCGATGTTATCGATGCGGTGTGAAAATATGTATTTAATTTAACGGCCATTTATCATTTCCCGCCCCGCCGTGGGATGATTTAACGCAGGAAACTCAGCGGATTATTAATCATGCGCGGGGCGGTTATTTATATCTTCATATTTAGAACTAATTAATTAAGAGAATAAAGCGCGGTTTCCTTATCGATGGTCAGGGACGAGAGAGGGAGAGATTTGAAGATATGTCGTTGCACACAATATCAAAAGAAAACCTTGATGTATCCATGGTTTTAAAGTTTTATAATATCGACTGAATAATAGCAAAAGGTAAATTCTGGCGCAATAAAGAGATATTATTATTATTATTATTACAAAATGCAGCTGGGTAATAATTCAAGAAAACTCCAAAAATAGTTAGGTTATGTTCCACCTGTTTGTGGAAGGGTAAGGGTTTGAGAGGAAGAACATTAAGAATCAGTAGATTCCGCCCATAACTCCTGTGACCTAAATTATTTCTACGTTTTATTTAAATTTAAGTATTTTGTAAGCAGAAGAAACAAAAACAATAAAGACCAAAGACTAAAAAGCTCTTTTTCAAAACCTTTAAAAACGTATAAATACAAACATTTATTACAAAAGTAGTATTACTTTAAAAGATCGCCCCTATCACCCTAAAGCGCCATTAATTATATCCCCATGGCGAAAGGTATTGGTCACCCTTTTAATTACTGACCCGAACTAACGATGCTGCACTCTTGCACTCTATATTTATCTATCTCGCTATCGCAACCAACAATCGGCTTTTACATTTAGTATATTATTCAGAAAAGTACATATTTTATTAACAATTACTTTTAATCATAAACTTAATAAACTAATTAATCTTATCAAGCTGTTGTTAAAAAAAAGACACTACTGTTTGTACTACTAGATCCATCAAGGGGGACGACAGATGTAGCTTGAAGATAGCATATATCGCGTAATGTGATTGGCCCTTGGAAATATTTTTCGATCCCGTCGAACGTACTAGAGCCGCACAAAAC
Source organism: Ontholestes murinus (assembly GCA_963969525.1). NCBI lineage: Eukaryota > Metazoa > Arthropoda > Insecta > Coleoptera > Staphylinidae > Ontholestes > Ontholestes murinus. The sequence continues at coordinate 11,342,296 of OZ018399.1, read as the reverse complement.
CCTTCTCTTCTCCGGCCGGGGGCGCTTCCTCTAAATCAAAATCGCAATCGATATCAATTAGAATTGGCCAGTGATAAATGCCCTCTTCCGCTAATTAATCTCCTTGTCAAGCCCAGCGCCCTTTATTTTTATGAAACAAGAATTAATTGCAGTTTGATTCAAGTGCAATGCGGTCGTTTATAAAGCCCCCGCCCTTATCGCGTCGATTCCAAAAATGCTTTCGTTCTCCGAAACAGAATATTAAAGGTGCTCACACGAGAACGCGTGATTTATAAACGTTATTAGAGTATGCTTTATTTATTAGTATCATTAATTATATCTAAAAAAATGGGAACATCGTCTTGTAAAAATTAGATTAATCAATCTCTAATGTCTAATTTAATAGTAAATGGTTTTTTTATTTAACTCACTACAATTATTTCGCCACACTGTGGCTTATAGAGTTAAATAAAACTTTTTAAAAATCAACCACTTATTATTAATTAGTGCCTCGTCAATCAGTTCAATCTCTAATGGTTTAAATAAGATTTTTTGATTGAATTTTGGATGGTTTTAAGTTACGAACACTTTTTGGAAGGTGTGGCTTCTTGAATTAATTAAAAATTTTGAAAACCAACCATTTATTATTGATTAGTGCCTCGTCAATAAGTTCAATCTCTAATGATTTAAATAGGATTTTTTGATTGAATATTAGATGATTTGAAGTTACGAGAATTTTTTTAAAGGTGGATACTTTTTTAAAAGGTTGTTCAAAATCATTCAAATGAATCTCCTGAAGTTATTTACAGAAGTTCCAATACTGTGGCTTATTGATCGAAAACTTACATTCCATCGTATTTCTTGTTGATACTTTTTAATGTGACCCGAGTTTCGAGAAATAACTAATCACGTTTTAACTAACTATTAAGACTGTATATTTAACCTAGCAAACTCTCGACCTACCCTAATAAACTGTACATAGCGTACTCTTGACCTACCACAATAAATTATTCATTTATCTAGCGTACCCTCGACCTACCACAATGTATTATTTATTGGCCTAGCGTTCTCCTGACTTACCGCAACAAAATGTGTATTGATCTAGCGTACTCCTGACTGTCTTAATAAATTTTAACGTATCGTTTATTAAGGCAACACGCTAGGTCTATATACATTTTATTGCGGTAGGTCAGGAGTACTCTAAGGCAACACCGTAATAAACACCTTATGTATTTTTTAAATAAAGAAAACACTTAACTTTTTTACACGACTTATATTTTATTTTTGTGTGACTAGTTTCAATTACACGGTAATCATTTTTAAACTGTTTGAAAAATGAAATATAAGTTTCATTACTCCTTGATAATGACATTTTGTCGAAACTAGTCGGAGAGAAAAAATAATAAATATTCTGTGAAACAAACCAAGTGTTTTTAATTTCTAATCAAGAAATATAAGTGGTATAAAAAAGTTGTTTTCTTTATTTAAAAAATCGAAAATGTAACACGAAGTGAAAGCCTCCAAAATTCAACACCTAAGGCATTTTGACCTATTATAATAAATTCATTAGCCCAGCGTACCCTTGACCTACCACAATATGATATTTATTGACCTAGCGTCCTCCTGACTTACCGTAATAAAATGTGAATTGACCTAGCGTGCTCCTGACCTACCCTAATAAATTTTAACGTATCGTTTATTAGGACAATATGATAGGTCAATATACATTGTGTTACGGTAGGCCAGGAGTACGCTAAGGCATTAATTTACTCGCTTGAGATGATCACATAAAGCTCTGTCGATAATTAAGTATTGTTTACTGCGTATTCCACAATTTATTGACTCGATGATTTAAATATAATAAGATCTTGTTTTATCGTTCTATAAAAATCATGTATTTAGAGACTTATTCTTAAAAAAAAACAACAAATAAGAAGCGTGGCTGACTTCTCATACGTATTCCTGAAATTTATATGGTTTTTTGCTTTCGTAATTTATAGTTAAACACAATAGAAAGTTCTGGATTTACAATTGCGTAAAGAAATTGTTTGATTGCTGAAGCACTTCAGACCCAAAACACTTATACTTTCAAAAACAATATAAACAACATTTTAGGGTCACACTTGACATTAACATCCTCAGTACATTAAATCCCTTTTAAAAGTCAGTATAGCTACAAACATTTCATTTGAAAGTGAAAAAATGCATTTCAAGTGTATACTTAATTTTCGTCTTCGTGTTTTAATGGCTTAGGTTAAGCATTGAAAAATTTGGCCAACGTAAAAACTTAACCTTTTCAGTTGAAATTTATCTTAAGCTTAAATTTCCAAAATATGTAAATTTGTTGGTCTAATAAGAGATGAAATATTTTTCACGAAGAGCCATTTCATAAAATTCCTTTTATTTGACAATAATATCAAATCCCTTCTGGAAATTGAAGGAAATTGAGATAAAATATTTAGTTATCAAAAAAAAACACTAATATCTCAGACCAATTCATAAAATACCTTTTGGAAGACGTAGTTGACACTAATAACACATTCCTTCTGGAAGGCGTACTTTAAATTAAATTTATTATAGGTGCAATAATTTCATATGAAGGTGAAAAAGTCGTCCTAAATTTATATTGAAATGGTTTGACATAATTTTTTTAAGGAATAAAACTGTGTATTATTTTCATTTACAAAACACTTCACGTAAACTCAAACCAAAAATAGTGATAAACATTTTTGATATTATAATAAAATCTTTCTGAATTTTGCAAAATAATTCTAATACTAATTAAAGGTCTTACTTGAATATCAGAATATGCAATTGAAAGGAATTTCGGCTAAACGCCTTTCAATGATATGCTTCAAAAGCTCTGGTGTTTAAGTTTACTTAGAAGGAAGCAATTACCTCATCATTTCGTTTAAAGGCAAGAAAATGCATTCTGAATTCAAATTAAAAATCCTTCATCGTGTTTCATTGTGAAAACAATTGAATTATTGCTTCCTTTATTTATTTATTTATACATCTTTGGACTCCTTTATTAAAAAATTACATATACAACAAATAAATCAATTAAAATAAACATACTTCAAATTTTGGGCGAAGAGCAATTATATCAGAGTTAACAATAACAAAGTTTTCTTCCACTCAAACCCTTAATTTTCCATGATTCCAAGGGAGCAAATATCCTCTTATCCTCTTAGGCATCTGGATTATTTAATAAATGCTTCTATTTACTTTTTTGTCCTCTTTTAGGAGAGACTTTTTAGCTGTTAATGCCAGCATGACAGATATATAAATATATTTATTGGATCGATGAGGCTGTTACTTGTTGAAACTCCATGGTATCACTTAGTAAAACACTGATAAGGTGTAAGGTTTCAAAAAATAAGTGCAAAAGGTTGGGAGTCGTCCGAAATAAAAAATGCTGTCCAATGCGCTGGAGAACATGGTTACTTGAAGACTTCAAGAAGATGCTAGCTACTAGAGGTGTACTTAACAACTTACATCAAGGTACTTCACCCTAAATTATCTTATACACTGCACAAAATAGAATTTGATTGTCTATATGAATCCATCAAACAACTAATCAACCCAATAATCCATAAAAAGTACCTGACACAAAATCTAAAATTAAAGCGTCTCATATGAAACACCAGCTTACTCCTCCCCCACAAACAGTCTAACAAGTACACCGAAGTTCTACGATAGATTCATTAACCTAACGCCATTCAGCCAAAACGAAACAAAATTATTGTTTTAAATATTGCTTCCTAATCAAAAACAGCACGGACTGGCTTTGATATATTTTGAATCTTATCAGCATAACGCAGTTGAAGACAGAAAAACGAAATTTTTACTGGTATTGTTGTAATAATTGTTGTCAATTTTCTAAAATGTCGATTGATGAATTGAGTAGTGTCATTTAGAGAAATTTAGTGTAACGCTTTAGATATTAGAAACACCTTATATATCTATATTTTAATAGTCTAGGACAGATTTTTATAATCCCTTTCCCAAAAAGTTACTATTTTAATCTATAAACTTTTCACGTGCTTAAACAATCCAAAAAATTATTATTATGTTTATTTGAATATATCTGGTAATCCATGATCATATTCCAAAATTGAGTGTCTTTGAATTTTATCATCTCGTCAAATTTGGGTGTTTTTGAAAATGTACACGTATGACTTCATTTGAAAATGAAAAACTTCTAAATTACTTCATCAGGTTTTAAATGATTAAATTACATGGTAGTTAGTTTTCATTGTCATGGTTAAGTCTTCATAAAGTTAGTTACAACTATAGTACATACGAACTTTTTTTTTAAATTTAATATTTAAAGATAAGGCGAAGGTATAAAAATAAACATTGAGTTTGAGTTGAGTTGAGATTTAACTTTTATATGTTTTGTTATCTTGAGAAATTTGTGTTATATAACATTTTAGAATTATAAAACGATGACTGTTTAAGAAATGTTTTTGATTTCAATACATTTGTAAATTTTCCTTCTTTCTTGCAAAGGATTTAAAATTTCAAAATCCATAAAATTTGAACAGACATACATTAACCATTATATATCACGTAATGATAAAATTACTAACCAGACCAACATATGTATTGCTATAATCTATAAAATTATCTTCAAATGTCAAAAAATAATATTATTAAAATGTATTAAAATCCTTCAGTTCGTTGTAGAAAATTAAATAATTATTTTTAAATTTAATATTATTAAATACTAGATTGATGAGGCTGTTACTTGTTGAAACTTCATATCACTTGATAAAATACTGATACAGTATCTACAAAAACGTTTTGTAGAATAATAAAAACATTTTTGAAACCATATACTGTGTCAGTATTTTATTAAGTAATAATATTATTAATATTAATTATAATTCCTAAAAATTATAATTTAAATCAACTGTAGTTATTGTGATTAGGTAATTCCGCAAGGTCTAAATATGTCTGAGGTGGAGGAAGCGTCGGTAAGCTTTCAACAGATTGCCGTCGCATACTGCTAAGCCCCAATTTGGCATGCTACGTTAGCCACCGTCGGCAGGCCTCCCCTAATAACCGGATTTTGCGCTTATTTTGCAAAGTAACACCGGCGACCTTTCCAATGGATTAAAACCATCGAAATCAATCATTTCATTAAACTCGGTGTAATTAAAATTACAAGGACGAGACCGCAGATCGATAGAAGGCGATCGAAATTATAACAAAATTATCTTATAACAATAAAGATGTTTAGTCCCTAAAGTTGAAAATAATAACTATTTATTCAGGAGAATGATACTATAGATTATTGGTAAAATAAAAGTTCAAAAAATGGTAATGAAACAATACAAAAAATTATGTCGATGGAGATTAGCATAATATATAGAAAGGAGTGAAACAAAACCTCTTAAATAACATGATCGAAGGAATGGACGCTTCGCAAATTTTTTAGTTTGTATACATTAATTTAATGTAGAATTCTATTTACATATTTCATATAACATATTAAATATCTGTGTGATTAATAATAATAACAATAATATCTTTATTTTAAGGTTAGGTTAGGTCAGGTTAGATTAGGTATCAACTGTCAAAAATCAAAAAACCTTATTGGAAGACCCTTTATATGTCGAAACCACTTATAAAAACATTAATAAGTATGAAATTTTCTCAAATACTACGTGATCAATTCAAACTCTAAATTATAAAGATACAAATGTAACATGAAATAAAATTTTTGCAACTAAAGCCCAACAATTTTGTTTATTCACTACATTTTGTAAATTACACAGTGATTATAGCTAAAACTGTAGTCACTCTAAAACATACCATAAACTGCATCGCTTTTATTACCGCCTGGGGGCATTTTTCGAAGGAATGGACGCTTCCCAAATTTTTTAGTTTGCATACATTAATTTAATGTAGAATTTTATTTACATATTTCATAGAGTATATTAAATGTCTATGTGATTAATATTAATAAGAATAATATATTTATTTTAAGATTAGGTTACGTCAGGTTAGGTTAGGTTCATGATATCAACTGTCAAAATTCGAAAGACCCTATTAGAAGACTCTTTATATGTCGAAACCACTTATAGAACCATTAATAAGTATGGAATTTTCTCAAATTGTAGGTAATCAATTAAAACTCTAAATTTAAAAAATACAAATGTAACATGAAATAAAGTTTTTGCAATTAAAGCACAACAATTTTGTTTAACCATAACATTTTAAAAATTGCACAGTGATTATAGCTAAAACTGTAGTCACTCTGTAATTTAATAAACATAGTCACACTCACAAATACGTATTTATATAGTTTAGACCTTTGCAGGTTAAAACACACATGAAAATGACCTGCAAAGGTCTAACTATATAAATATTTATTTGTGAGTTATGCGTTGAATAAATAAATAATTAAGCGCAGTTATATTCCTTACTTTACTCTTTCATTTTCAACACTATATGGATATTTATCTTTATTATATCTTTGCACTCCTTTCTAACAAAATGTCACAAAAAATATATTACAAAATAATTAAATACACTTAAAATTTTAGCTGAAGGGAGGAAGGGCGGAGTTCACTTCATCGAAGGAAGTTAATGCTAACAGTTAACTATATAGTGCTGAAAATAAAAGAGTAAAGTAAAGAATATATTGGATTGGCCGGGATGATACTTGGTGAAACACCAACAAACTTTATAAGGTGAAACACGTTTTTTAGTTACACAAATTAATTGTTGAAACACTACAAAATTGTTTCGCAACACAGTGGCTTCATCGAGCTAAGAATCACTTTTCATGCATCATTGTTCATCAGCCTGATGAAGTCACTGTGTTGCGAAACAATTGTTGCAGTGTTTCAACAATAAATCTGTGTAACTTAAAAACAAACGTGTTTCATTTTATAGAGTTTTTAATGAATAAAACTGTGCTTAATTATTTAGTCGAAAGTCGAAACTATAGTCGTGAAATTATTATCTGTAATCAATTGTTAATGTCAAGAATTAATAAATACTTGGTTGGTTTCACTGATTTTTTTATATTTACTCGACTAGTTTCGCTTGTTACAGCATTATCAAGATAATTGTTTACCTATTATTCCAATATGTTTCACCAGGAGATAAGTGAGAAAACTATTGAAGAAAAACTGTTAACGTGTTTATATTTATATTGCACAATAAATTATGGTATATAAAATAACTTGTAATCACTTTCTCCACAGTTTATTTTTATATTGCATCATCTTCACGTAACTCTTCAATCATAATAATAAATTGTGGTATTAAATATAGTAAACTGTTTATTTTTTCCTTTTAAAGTGATTGTGTCTTAGTTCCAAATTATTTACGATATACAACAAATTAATCGCATATATCACCGAAAATACATATTAAAATTTCTTATTTGTTAATTTTAATTATCAGGTATTAGGTACTATTTATTTTATCCAAGATGCTAACAAAAGTATTCCAATATTATACATAATAATTAATTAATCTTTTGATTTGTTATGAAAATACTATAATATATACAGAACAACTAAAAGTTTCTCTGATCTTCAATAAACAAATGAATGTCAAAGTACTTAACATATCTCAAATTCTTTGGAAACACAAGCATTTGAATGCTTAAGTTTGTATTTAAAGCTCATTTCTAGTTATATAAAACAGTGGAGGAATTGAGAGTTTGAGTGGAAGGACATTTTACAAGATGAACTCCGCCCTTCAACTTCAAGTGTCAAAAATGTTTTATATGTTGCCAATATTTTGTATCTATGTTGCCTCATCAAATCAAAATTCAAAAAATAACAGTAATAATAGTAATTACTGGTAGTTGAAAATATCAGAAGTAATACTAGTGTTCTTCCAATAAAACCTTGAAGAAACTTTTTACCACATCGTCAAAACAAAACAAAAGTGTTTATTCTTCTTCTTTAGCTACTTTTATTTACCATCGTTAGTGCAAGAGCTTCGAAATTCTAGGAAACAATAATCTTAGTATATTTTATGTAAATAAAAAAGGGATTTCTCTCACATTATTTTGTTGTAAAACTTGATGCCTAGACTTAGAGAAATGCAACATAATAAAACAGAAGAACACGTATTGAAACCATTTAGCAAATTTGTTTATTTGTGATATTAATTTTGGAAATTGACAAATTTTTTCTAACATTATGATTACACAACATTTTTCAAAAACTTGCAAAGTTGTCTAAATTTGTAGTAACTTGATTACACTTTGAAAAAAATGCAACAATTTAAAATTAAAAGATCATTATTTAAAAACATCTGGTAAATGTATTTAATTGTGAGATTTAGTTTGATTTGCAAACTAAGAGTATTTGGCCAGATTTGTTGCAACTGAGAAATGCAACAATACAAACTAAAAGAACATTTTTTTAAATATTTGGTAAATTTGTTTATTTGTAAGATTAAGATTTAGAACTAAAACTTTGTTGTAACTTGATGAACATTTAAAAACTAAAAGAATATTTGATAACTTCACTTATTTGTGTGATTAAGTTTGTTAACTAAGAATATTACAGTGAAATTTGTTGTAGTTTGATGACTACGCTTAGAGAAATGCAATATTTCGAACCAAAATAACATTTTTTAAATTATTTCGTAAATTTATTTATTTGTTAGATTAAATTTCCAAACTAAAAATATGACTACGAAATTTGTTTTAATTTGGTAACTACAAAAAAAATACAATTATTTTAATCAGAATATTTCTCATCATTATTTATTTTCCATCATTTGAATAAAATTTTAAACTGTTCTTTTCGACTGTTTTTTTTTTGGATATTAATAACATGATGCGCAAATTTGTAGCAAGTTGATGACTACAAAATTTATTGTAGCTTGATGAGAAATGCAATATTCCAAACCAAAATAAGATTTTTGAAAACATAAATTTGTTAATTTGTGAGATTATATTTGCAAACCAAAAATATGACAACGAAATTGGTTCTACTTTGGTAACTACAAAAAAATGCAATTGTTTTAATCAGAATATTTCTCATCATTTGAATAAAATTTTAAACTGTTCTTTTCGACTGTTTTTATTTGCAAATTAATAACACGATGTCCAAATTTGTAGCAAGTTGATGACTACAAAATTTATTGTAGCTTAATGAGAAACGCAATATTTCAAACCAAAATAAGATTTTTGAAAACATGAATTTGTTAATTTGTGAGATTATATTTGCAAACCAAAAATATGACAATCAAATTTGTTCTAATTTGGTAACTACAAAAAAATTCAATTGTTTTAATCAGAATATTTCTCATCATTTGAATAAAATTTTAAACTGTTCTTTTCGATTGTTTTTTTTGCAAATTAATAACATGATGCGCAAATTTGTAGCAACTTGCTGACCATAAAATTTATTGTAGCTTGATGAGAAATGCAATATTTCAAACCAAAATAAGATTTTTGAAAACATAAATTTGTTAATTTGTGAGATTATATTTGCAAACCCAAAAAATATGACAACTGAATTTGTTCTAATTTGGTAACTACAAAAAAAAAATCAATTGTTTTAATCCGAATATTTCTCATCATTTGAATACAATTTTAAACTGTTCTTTTCGACTGTTTTTTTTTGCAAATTATAACATGATGTCAAAATTTGTAGCAAGTTGATGACTACAAAATTTATTGTAGCTTGATGAGAAATGCAATATTTCAAACCAAAAAATAAGATTTTTGAAAACTGATGAATTTGTTAATTTGTGAGATTATATTTGCAAACCCAAAAAAATATGACAACTGAATTTGTTCTAATTTGGTAACTACAAAAAAAATCAATTGTTTTAATCCGAATATTTCTCATCATTTAAATAAAATTTTAACCTGTTCTTTTCGACTGTTTTTTTTTGCAAATTAATAACACGATGTCCAAATTTGTAGCAACTTGATGACTACAAAATTTATTGTAGCTTGATGAGAAATGCAATATTTCAAACCAAAAAATAATATTTTTGAAAACTGATGAATTTGTTAATTTGTGAGATTGTATTTGCAAACCAAAAATATGACAACCAAATTTGTTTTAATTTGGTAACTACAAAAAATTTCAATTGTTTTAATCAGAAAATATTTCATTTTTTTTATTTTCCATCATTTTTCAATGTTCTTTTCTACTGTTCTTTTTTGCACATTAAGTTCTAATTAGGTAACTACAAAAAAAATCAATTGTTTTAATATTTCTCATCATTTTTTATTTTCCATCATTTGAATAAAATTTTAAACGGTTCTTTTCAGCTGTTTTCTTTTGCAAATAAATAACATGATGTGCAAATTTGTAGCAACTTGCCGACCATAAAATTTATTGTAGCTTGATGAGAAATGCAATATTTAAAACCAAAACAAGTTTTTTGTAAGCATTTTGGCGAATTTATTTATTTATGAGATTAAAACCGCAAACTAAAAGTATGATGGCCAAATTGATTTAAAATTGATGACTAAACTTTGAGAAATTCGCCATTTGAGAAAAAAAGAATGATTTTTAGTAAATTTGTTTATTTGTGAGTATAAGTTTGCAATTTAAGAACACGATTGAGGATACTTGATGAAACTCCATTTAAAAAAACACAAATAAAAAGTTTTCAATGTTTAACACTGCAACATGTTTCGCAATACAGTGTCTTCATCAAACAGATGAATAGTTAATATGTTTTTTAAGGATGTCCAAGAGTTGATAACTATACCTACAAAAATCCATCTTTGAAAACGAATTTTTTTTTAATAAAGTAGTAAATTTGTTTTTTTTTGTGAGATTAAGTCAGCAAACTAAAAATATGTTGTAACTTGAAAACTTTTAGTAAAATCAAAATGAAGCTGCGGAAAGACCATGGGTCGATAGCCGTAAAATAAATCAGTTACGAATATTATTGTAAATACCTAATGTAAAAAATAATAAATAAAGATGTTTGTCTCTCTCAAAATGAAGAAAACAATTAACTCTTTTTATTGACATAAAAATTAATTAAATATCCATTTAAAGAACAAAAAGGCCATAAAGGCAAATAATTTGATGAATCGTCGTCAAGAGAGTCTTCATGGAGCAACTGTCACCAGAAGAATAGAGGGTGAGAATGGAAGAACAGATATTTTGCGAATTCAAGCCTTTCCAACTGTGATCAAAATTATTATTATAATCTTTTTGAAAGCATTTTGGATAAAATAAATAATACCTAATTGTTTACTTTATTTTCATAATTGAAAACGCTTTCAAGATGCAAGGATTAATTTAGCAAGTTTGTTAATTCGTACAACTTATTTTAGAAAAATTAGGAATTCACATTATTAAAAAAGTGCACATCTGGAAATTTTGACTATTTTTTGTATTCATTTTGATGATTATGGGTCTCTTTTGTACGGAAGAAGGAACATTTTTAAGGATCATGAATTCATATCACTATTTAATTTTGATTTTTTGCTTGTTCGTTTTCTAACGATTTTTGATCCGATTTTATGGCGGTACAAAATAGTTGACAAAAATTGTATACATCATCAAAATTTATATCAACTGAAAATCTTGGCCAATGAAGTAATAAGCAATTGAAAATTTTAAATTATTGTCAAGATTATAATATTCATATTAAGAGTTGCAATTTTATAAATTGCAATTGTTTTTTCTTGATTTGTGATTTTTTTGATTGTAGTAAAATTATCAAATAATTGCCAACTTATTCAATATTTGAATAAATGTAGTTTTGAAATGCAAGAAGAGCAAATAAATATAATTATTAAATATTTAACGATGTGCATAATAAACATATAAATAGATGTATAAGGTAATAAAAGTGTATTAAAGTCCTTTACGTTGTAGATGTATAAGGTGTTTAATTAAATGTATGTACATTAAAGCTAATAATTAATCTATGTTTTTTTTGTAAATTATTTTATTCGACCTAATAAATTAGATAATTTTGTAATCATATTTATCAAAAAAATCATTGCTGATCTTAACAAAATACGTTATTTTCAAATTTCATTTTTTTGATACACGGTTATAGAACTATTATTGCATTTTCATGTATTTTATACATTATTTTTGAATTTAATAACAACAATCGCATTACGATTTAGTCGAAAACATTTTTGGATACGATTTGATCAAGTTTTTTGGATGCATGATTGCGTTTTTAAATGTATTTTATACCGACGGAATCTATATATGTTTGGCAACCGTCTTAGAAGGCAACATCAGGGCTATATCAGTATTGTCCTAAATAATGTTTCCTGCGACGGACGCAAAACACAAGCCGCGCGAGGTTAAAATTATGCAATTTGTAGGAAAAAAAAACAATACGGTCCCCCAGTTAATTAAATTCGGTAACAAAATATAAAAACTTACCTATGAAACAAGTGAGCCGCGAACAGTAACGGATGGTTTTATTTGTATTTCACAGCACAGCACAGAGCACATAAAAACATTGTCTTTTTTTTTGTAAAGTTCCTTATAAGTTGTATATGGTGCGTCAGAAGCGTGAAGTGCGGTGACAAGAGTTCATAGGTGTTTGCTCAAAGGGCCAACTGTATCCGGAGATGGAGCATCCGCGGAGCTGGCGATGGTTTGATGAACTTTGGCCTGCAAGCAACCCCCTCTAGTATCCCTCTAGTTTCAGCAAAAGCGCAAATTACCAACGGATTTGGTAACGGAAGAGGAGCCTCGCCTGGAGGTGAGCAGAGTATTTCCGTAATTGTCTGGGATCGTTCCGATGTCACAGGGCAACATGGCTTGAACGCGAGGATGCGCCAATCATGTGATGTGCCCATTTAGGACAGCGAGGGCCTCGGCCAATAAGAGTGGCGTATCGGCGGCCCGTTTTAGCAGTTAGCTGCTAAAGGGAGGAGCACAATTCCCCCAGGGAGCCCTGCAGCTGCTCGCTTCTCGCTTTTCGCTTCCCGCTTTCCGTCCTCTTTGACTGTGCGCTTGCCCCGCTGGATGCCACTTCTTCACCTGGCACTGCCACTGCCACTACCGAACTACAATCTCTCTTACATTGCTCTCTCTGCTTTCTGCGTACACCAAGCGCCGGTCTATATACTTTACCTTTGGTCATTTCCAGTAATTCTATTTGCTACTTACCTATCCATATCATCCGGCCTCACGGTGTTCCCGCATTGTTCACATAGCGTCCCTACCTATTTAATCAACCTTCGACAATTCATGCCGTACCACTAAGTACACTAAAATTTACTCAATCATCTCGCGTTCTAATCATTCGATATTATCGTGTCAGTACACTTCGTTAAAAGAAGCATTTATTATTTCCACCTACGAATAATACAAAAACAGCAAAATAACCATTACCTACAATACTATGTTTAAATAAAAACCCTATTTTAAAACTTATATATTATATGCTTCCTTATTTAACTTCATATTACTCTGCATTTGATAATATTTTCAGAGATAGCTCTAATATTTATTTTAATTATTCTATATATACTGTTTATATGTATAAAATTTACTTGCTAATTGTAGTAGTAGTAGTGTTTTGGCTAACGACCACGTGGTCCTTTTGCCGTGTGATTTGTGTATTTGTGTATGTGTGTGTAAATGAGCTTGTTACTTTAAAGGATCGCCCCTGTCAATCTAAAGCACCATTAATTGTATCTCAGTGGTGAATGGTATCACCATTAGGATACAATCACCCATCCAACTACTGACCCGAACCAATGTTGCTGCACGTTAATGTTTTGCTAATTGTACATTGTAAAAAAATTGTCGACAATATTATACATTTCTGAATTAACATTAACATTAAGTGTGCGGGCTTGATTAAAAATGATGATATTACATTTTGCCGCACTTTTCTCGATAATCATGCATCCTATGCAAAATTACTATAGTTTATAAATTACACCTTTTATTAATTATTTCTTATATAATTCTAATATAACTATTATATTTTTTTATTTATAATCAATAAATCTCTCACTTATGTTTTACTGATTAGAGGGTAAAAAAGAGGCCACCGATCCACCCTACATATACATGATAACTTTAAATACTAATTGTTGATGATAAAACCTTGTATGTAATAAAAAATAAAGCATAATCCAAATTTAAGTTTAAATATAAATGACATTCTATAGCTAATCTTATTTAAGCTTGATTTGTAACCTTTCCACATATAAATTATAATGTAATGTTTATATTTTTTTATAGACTCAAAAATGTTCTCTGTCAATTTTCTTTTATTCAAATTTTGTAATTAAAATTTATTATTTATTATGATGCGTTGGATTACCTATTAACAAAATACATTAAAATACACATACATAAAAAATACACTAAATTTTGAGCACAGCTATCACAGGCGGACTTCATTCTTCAGAATGTTCTTCCAGTCAAACCCTGATGATGATGAATGTTCCCATTTATTCGAGAATTTCTTCGACTTCCTTCTACAACTGTAGATATTTATTTTACTTTATACTTAACTTATTAAGCATTCTGCAAACCGCGAGGCGATCAGTAATTAAAGTTAATATGTATATGTAGGGTGGGTGGGTGGCCTCTAACCCACCCTCCAATCAGTAAAACATAAGCGAGTGTTTTAATTACAAGTTGTAAAACGTAAATAAACATAACATTATTGGAAAATTTAATAGATGTATTCAAACAAATTATGAAATTTAAGAAATTTTGAAAAATAAGACATAACGTTTCAAACAAAAGTTAAAGAGAATGAGAAACTGAACCAGTTTTATTAAAACATGTTTCCCATAAAGTTCGTCACTTGCGAGAAAAAATTAATAATTTTGATATTTTTTTGCCTACTGCTAATAAACTATAGGAGTTACATGAAATTTATATAACAAATAATTGTAAAGAATCTAAAATTGAGCAAATTGTTAAGAATGGCCTTTTTGCATAAACTATACGTTTTGAGAAAAATATAAGTACTATGTTAGCCACATCACCCTTTTTTTTAGAAAATCCGAAAAATAAAAAAAACGACGCACAAAAATTTGCCGACAATTTCAACACTACTTATTTAAACACATATTGAAACACTTACTATGTTTTTACCACAATTAATTTATTGTAATATGGTTTACATATATACAAAAATCACGACTTAAGTTTCGACCTGTTACAGTCATTATCAAGTTGATAATGACTTTAACAGGTCGAAACTTAAGTCGTGATTTTTGTATATACGTAACCCTTATTACAATAAATTAATTGTGGTAAAAACATAGTAAGTGTTTCAATATGTGTTTAAATATGGATTACCACCTAGTAACGGTCACAACCATCACTACTTATTTAATGACACAAGACCCAAACTTTGACAAGACAAATTTACAAAAAGTAAATGACTAGTACAATAAATATTTTGAAAAAAATGACTGTTCAGAACCGACGGACATTTTTACACACGACGAATACTTTGACGTTTTAAAGAAAGGGAAAATATACATAGACAATACAAAAGAAGAAAAACAATTACTATTACTGGAAAAAGAGGCTCTGAACATCTCTTACGTGCACCGAAGAAATTAGCCTGGATTTATATCGGTAATTGTGAGCGATCAGTGGATTCAACGATGATTAAACACTATTTAAGTGAAAACTATCCTAAAATCAACGTTAATGTACTCGATGAACTGGAAAACCAAAGGGAACAACAGAGCCTATAAACTTGGAGCCGATTTTAGTGACCTAGACCTACTGATGGACGAAAATACCTGGCCCACTGGAATTAGGGTACGAAGGTTTATTTTTCAACGGAATGGAAACCCAAAGAAGAATTTTCCACGAATTCCGACTGTCAAAGTTCCAACCTGAGAAGGGAAAATAATAATTACAAACCACGGGACAACAAAAATATTTTAAATTTAATGTTTTTAAACATCCGTTCTTTACGTAATAAATTCAGCGAACTTGAAACAGCATTAATAGACAAGCCATTTCAATTGCTGGCAGTGTCCGAACATTGGTTGTCCAAAGAAGAGTGCCGAGTAAGTAGAATTAACAATCTAAAAGCAAATGCTCATTTTTCCCGAAATACAAGCAATCATGGCGGATCTATGATATTTGTAGATAGCAATTTGGAGGCAACAGATTATAATAATAATCTTACGGATACTGTTTGCATTGAAAAGGATTGTGATTTTTCGTGTGTTTTTATTCCGAGTTTTAATATATATGTTATTAGTGTATATCGGTCCCCTTCAGGCAAATTTAATATATTTTTAAACATATTATCGTCATTTTTTGACAGAATCAAGCATCAACAAAATCTTGTAGTTTTAGGAGGAGATTTCAATACCAATTTTAACAACAATTCTGATGTAAATACGACGGCTTTAAGTGATTGTATGTATAGTTATAATTTAAGAAAATTAGTTAGATTTAACACACGTCAACAGAGTTGTATTGACAATATTTTCACCAATATTGGGTTAGGTTGGTAGTTTCAATACAGCTTTATCTGATCACTTAGGGCTAACATTACGCATTCATTGCCCTTTGAAACAAGTTCAGTTAGTGAAAACATATAGTTTTCGGCCGTTAACCCAATTAGGAAAATTTAATTTTTATCATGTAGCGGCCTGAATAAATTTTAGTTTTATACAATCAGAGGTGCTAAATCCTCACGAGAAATGGGCAAAATTTATAAATGAAATTCAACAATGTAGAGACTTGTCGTTCCCTGTTCGAACCTACACATGTAATAATAAGTCTGTTTCCGTGTGGTTTGATGAGGAACTTAGGAAAATGAGAGATACTATGAGACTTCTACAGGAGCATTACGATAGAAACCCCTCTAATAGGTCAAAAATAGAACGCGATAAGTTTAGAAGTTATTACAGAGAGGCAATTAAAACAAAAAATGTCAAATTACAGACAACATTATAAAGCATGCAAAAAATAAATCAAAAGCAGCATGCTCTGTTATAAATAATGAACGTGGTCTAAGCAACTCCTCCAAATATGAGTGCGATGTGTCTTGTGAAGAATTCAACTTATTTTTTACAAATATAGCTGAAAAACTATACGGTTCACTACCACAAGTAACAGTTAGCTTAGATGTTCAGATTGAGACAAATGCAAATATTCAGTTTGAATTTTTACCAATTTCGCAGATTGTAGTAAGAGCAGCTATTGATAAACTTAAAAATAGTTCTGCCCTTGATATATATGGGTTTAACACTGAACTAATAAAATATATAAAAGATGTCTTGATAGAACCATTAACTAAACTTATAAATATTTCAATTTCTACCTCTGTATTTCCGGACGTATTAAAACTAGCAAAAGTATTACCTATTTTCAAGGAAGGCGATCGAAATGATGCTGGCAAATATAGACCAATATCTATATTACCCATCATTTCAAAGATCATTGAGTATATTTTGAAAACACAAATTGTAACCTATTTTGAAAAAAAATAACTTATTTTATATAAAGCAATTTGGATTTAGAGCCGGAAAAAATACTGTAAATGCCCTTCAGGATTTATGCGAGATAATAGTTGAATGCTTTGAGAACAGGTCTAACTGTATAGGGTCGTTTTTGGACTTAAGCAAGGCATTTGATTGCGTCTCGCATAATTTGTTGCTTAAAAAACTGGCCAAATATAATTTTAACTCAAAGAGTCTGGATCTGATATCATCTTATCTATCCAACAGAGCACAAGCAGTGGAAGTGAATGGCAAAAAATCATCAATGCTACCCATACTACATGGGGTTCCACAGGGATCAATTTTGGGACCTGTACTTTTTCTAATATTTATTAATGATCTCCCAAAGTCTCTTGATGGCTCATGTGTATTATTATTCGCAGATGATACCACCGTGGTAAGCGTGGGTACTACAGAGGATGAGGTTCAGCAAATGAATACTCAACGTCTGAACATCGTGGCCTCTTGGTGCGCTACAAACAAACTGTCTCTTAATGAAAATAAGACCAAGAGTATGAACTTTTCTGTCAATAGTTCAACAGAGACATCTGTAAAGTTTTTGGGACTTTATCTTGATTCGGCTCTCACTTGGAAGAACCACGGCCATGAGCTTGCCAAAATCTTGTCCAAAAATATTTTTTGCTTGAGGACGCAAGAAAGGCATCGTTGGATGTGCTTCGCACCGCTTACTTCGGTCTTATCGAATCACATATGCGATATGGTGTTTTAATTTGGGGTCACTCTACTTCCAGACATCGCATTTTTGCTCTTCAAAGACGTGCTTTGCGCATAGTTGCTGGATGTAGCTATACAGATAACTGTAGGGAATATTTTACGACCCTAAATATATTAACTTTTCCATGTCTGTATATTTTGGAATGTCTTTGCTTTATTAAAAATAATCAAACTGATTTTCCCCTTCACACCCATCATAACTATAATACAAGATGTAAATTAGATCTCTATCAGGAACGATTGCGCCTCTCAAGATCACAAATGGGGTCTAATCACTTTGGGCAAAATTTTTTAACAAACTGAAACCACAAATCAGAGATCTTTCATTTGATAAATTTAAGGAGACTGTTAAGAAATGTTTACTGCTTCACGCTTTTTATGACATCGATGAATATTTACATTGCGTTTCAATTTAAATGCCGTATATGCTTATCTATTTATCGTGAGTTTTTAATTCTTTTTTATTTTTGTGTTAATTTTATGTACAAACAAGTTTAGTTATAAGTTCTATGATGATTTTATTTATTTTAGATTTACACTGATTTTATTAATTTTATCCAAATTGTATTTAATCTGTACATTGATTTTATTTATTTTATATTTATTCTAGTTTTTATGATTTTATCAAATTTTTATTTTACCTGAGCAATGATTTTATTTACTACTAGTTTATTAATTTTATCTAAATTTTATTTTATCAGTACACTGATTTTATTAATTTTATATTTACATTAATTTATTGATTTTAATCCAATGTGTATTTATTCAATTGTATCAGAACGCATACACATATGCGCACTTAATATTGTCTAATTGATGCCTGGTTCTGTCTAAGCAATACTGTTCTATATATCTGTATGTTATATCGATGTTTTAATATCCCTATTATTGCTGACGAATGTAAAACTTATGTTGTGCCATGAATAAATTATTATTATTATTATTATTATATCCTAAAATCACTCCCATTCCACATACACGACCACATCCTTAATATTATCAACTTCCTTTACAAAAAAACAATATTTCCCAGAAGTGTGGAAAATAGGTGTTGTAATTTGTATCCCTAAACGCGACCAACCCTCTTCCTTATTATCCAGCTATCGACCCATCACACTCCTAACCGTTATTGGAAAAATCTATGAATCCCTCCTCAAAAACAAAATCCTCTCTTTAATTTCCAATCACATCACCAAATACCAATTTGGTTTTCTTCCCCGTCGATCAACTTCCCTCCCACTTACTATCCTTGCCTCAAATATCCAAACATCCCACCTGGAGGGCAGAGCTTCTGCAGCTTTATTTTTGGATGTCCAGAAAGCATTTGACTCTGTCTGGCATCAAGGCTTATTATACAAGTGCCACCTCCTAAAAATTCCTCCCCACGTTATTTTCTTTATCAAACAATTATCCAATAGATCCCTAAAAGTCAAAATCCACAACTCGTTTTTTTCTTCCTCTCTCACCTCTGTTATATAACATTCCCATCCAAATATCTCCTGCAATTTGCAGATGATACGGCCTTGATCACACATGCTCCCACACTATCAAAAGCCCTTCAAGAGCTTATTGACTCCCTTCAACGATGGTTTGCAAAATGGTGCATTAAAATCAATCCCCACAAAGCACAACTCCTAATTCCTTATCATCGCACCAATAATTCACCCCATAAATTTTTATTTCCCAAACTATGATCCCTCCTTCAGTTTCCGTTAAATACCTGGGCATAACCATAGATCAAAAAATGAATTTAAAAAAACACACTGCTGTAATAAAAAATAAAATAACTTCTAGGGCACAATGTTTTAGAAGCTTAACCTACAAGAACGATGGGATTAATACTAGCACAGCTGTTAGAATTTATAAAATTATTTACCGCCCACTACTTGACTATGATTGTGCCCTCTATACCAATCCCAACAATCCAACCTCCCATAATATTGAAGTTAGCGTGCGAGCATCCCTCCGTACCCTAACCAAGCTCCGATATCCTCTTAATCATCTACACAATCCATCTAATCAACTCCTCTATGATACCACTTTAGTTATCCCTATTCTAGAACGCCTTCGATTCCTATCAGAAAAATTCTCCAAAAATCCTTTCATCTTCCATATATTATCCCAATATTGTCTTCCTAAAAACCCTAGTATAAACCCTAAATTTAAAAATCCCAATTCAACCACATTTGATTTCATTTCATCCTTTTGCGCAATAACGACTGACGCCATATGACTGGACAGCACAAGGCAGAAAGACCTCTGGTCGATAGCCTTTTGACAAATTAATACATTAACACCTCATTCATTATTCACTATTCCAATGTAAATATGCACAAAATTTGTTAATAAATATATGTTACTACTACTAAAAAAACCACCGATTAAACATCTACTGTTTCTAAAGATTTCTAAATGAAGCTTTAAACTTAAACATTCATTACTTAGCGGAAGAGCTAGGAAGCTTATTATAAAAATTCGTGGCTCGGAAATGAGCGGTAATTTTTTGAAATTTTTGAAATATATCTGTTAAAGTCCGCTTAAGATTTAGAACTGAAACTTTTATTCCTTACGACAAGGTAAAAATTTATCTACCGGAAGTAGGTGTTTACTCAAGAGGATTTTTTCGAAAAAAACAATATAATTTAATAAAATTTTTCATACAAAAGTTATAGAAAATAAATAATAAATAAAAAAGTGGTTGATAGGACACACTAAATAAATACAAAAAAATATAAATTCATCCTAAAAATCCCCCCAAAATCAATTTAATCCGATTAACATTTCTCAAATTCCTCATTATAATCATATTCAGGAATATGAAAAACCTTCCTCTAAACATTTATAATTCATCCTTAAAGTTACGAGTACGTATCACGTAAAGAATTAATTCTAAAAAGACTAAGGTGTGAACATTTTTCAAATATTTTATCACAATCATATTCATAAACGCCTCGCATGTCAGTAAAGATCATAATATTTTTGATACCTCTCTCGAAACATCCCGATTCACCCTTAAAATTATTAGAACATACAGGGTGTCCCATTAATGTGGGGAAATGGCTGGACCATAGATTCCTGGAGTCAAAATATGATGATTTAACGCAACTTATCTATATCCAAAAATTGACAGTTAAGCCGGAATTTGTCTTCAAGTTTCAAAAAATTGCAGCAAACAGATTTCTTGCTTGTATTAGGATTTTGCGAAGGAAATTGTTTAAAAAGTGTTAGATGTTGTTTTGATTCTTTCTATCAATTAATATTATTTAATTTATGCAATTGAGTAAGTTAATTTATTTATTAATGAGTGCAAATGAGCATACTATATTCATATTTTATTTTTTTGTGCAAAAACCGTAAAAGATATAAATTAATATTAAGGTTTAAAAATTATTATTAAAATTAATAGGTTTTTCAAGAAATAATTTTTTTAGCTTTTATTGAATGCACCAATAAAAAAAATATTTTAGTTTTTAAGTGGTGTACTACTGTTTTTTATACTTCCTGTCAATCACTAATGACCATAATAACTGAAGTGATGTATTATATTATGGTAGTTATTAATAATAAATTTCATTCAAATCGAATAAAGCGTTCAATTGTTATAAACAAAACAAAAATAAAATGTTTTGAAACTTTGAAGACAAATTTCGGATTAATCGTAAATTTATGGATATAGATAAGTTGTGTTAAATCATCATACTTTCACCCCAGGCATATATGGTCCAGCCATTTCCCTACATTAACGGGACACCCTGTATAATATGAAGAATTAATTTATTTGTGGGCATAAGGTGTGGAATTTTTTTAAAAATTGTATCGTAATTACATTCAGAAAGATGTTGCCTATAAGTACAGACCGTAATATTTTTGATACTTCTTTTAAAACATCCCCTCAAAGTATATCGTAAACAATTAATTTAATTTACATTATTTTATTATAATTACATTCAGCCTATAAGTACAGCCTCTAAGATTTTTGATGCCTCCCTTTTTAACATTCCCATAAGTTAATGCGTAGTTTATTAAGGGCTATGAACAGTCTATTGAAAATGGTCGAGAGTGCGCTAAGATAATTAACCCTTAGCTGCACCACTTCAATTTTGTAACATAAGTGTTTGAAAAATTGCTTAAAAAATTCTTCTATCCTCTATATAGCACTACAGAACTGTACAACAGTGTTAATTGGTACATTATGGACTAGAAAAATCAAGCATACTAGAGAGTTAACTCTTTTCCCTCGAGGATTGAAAAAACAAGTTAAAAAAATTCTTAAAATGCATTTTTCCTTTAATATTCGTAAAACTCTTAATTAGTTATATGAAGACTTGAAATTGTAGGTAATGGTGTATTTTATACTATATTTCAAAAAAATAAATACAGTACAAGAGCTTCTTTCAAAAAATATTCTTGCAAAAAACTACAGTCAAGTATACAAAAAGATTTTTCCATCTAAAAATGCATAGTTTTTAATAAAAAAATAAATGCCACAGCAATGAAGACATAAATAGACATAAATAATTAAAAAGTACTTTTAGGAAAGGATGGGGTCCCTCAGGACCCCCAGGTGCAGCTAAGGGTTAATTCATTGTTTATTGAGGCAGATACAGAGTCCCCATAATGCTTATCAAGCCACTATTTGGCTCCAACAGTATTTTGCCTCGTCAAAAAGCAATGTTTAATCAACACACGAAATTCTTTTCTATACATTGTCTTGAAAATTACAAAAGAGTGGTAACTAAAATGACTATAACTTCTAAACCAACGATCAGAATCCTATCAAATGACACGTACTGTTTGAAGATTGTACTACTCGGAAATCACATGGGTCTGTCAACAATGTTTCGATACATGTGTCAGACCGGGACTTATTGAGTGACGCATAATGTTTCACCAAGTGATTGATGAGAAACAAGTATATGATATATCGTGCTAAATTATCAAAAGCAAAAGGGTAAAGTCACTAAACGGCGGAAACATTTCTAGAAGGGACTTTGGAAGTATGGAGGAAGAAGGGGAATCACCCAAGGACATCGAGAACACCACGCCGGGCAAACGTTGCACAATCACATTTGCACAAAACAGAAGAAAACTTTGTTAGTCTGCAATAGCCTGTTCCGGTTGTAGAGAGGAAGGATGCGACGCTTGGTCTGTAAAATGTAGAAGAATGCTCAGGAAACCAATCCAGGGAATTCCATATATCCATAGCCAATCAGCCAATAAAAAGTCCGACGAAATAGATAAAAACAAAAATCAAAAAAATCTCGAGTATATGCTCCAATAACACAAGTATACAAATCCAAACCCACCGCTAATTAAAAAAAACGAATCATATCAAATAGACTTCACGTGTCATTATTCTGTCACATTGACAGTATATACACGTTATTTTTCATATTAAATTAATAATTTAATTTAATGTAAATAGTGTTTAATTAAGAGCTAAATAATAGCCTCCGGAAGAACATCAACGATGGATTCTTCGAGAGAATAGCCTTGATAGGTCACCAAAAGGATGGATCGTCATGAAGAGAGTCTTTATAGAGCAACTGTCACCAGAAGAATAGGAGGTAAGAATGGAAGAACACATATTTTATGAATTCAAACCTTTCCAAATGCGAACAAAATTTTTGTAAATAAATATTATGTATAATATTAGAATATTTATGTTAGCATATTGGATAAAATAAACAACGCTCTTTAAAAAACGTATGTTCGTAGTTTTGTTCGACCTGAAATTCCCAAACACCATTCTACCTGTCGCTCCTAAAGCAGGAGTACGTATCGCTCACACGTATTTTTTTACTGATGGATAGTAGTGGAGCTTTTTATATTAAAACATCAATTTCGTTCCAAAAGAATCCTACCTATTATCCCACTACGTCGCCAACAATCAGGTTGCTGTCAATTTATTAGAAGAAACCAAACAACATTATCCGGAACACCATCCAAGTAGCAACCCACCAAATCAAATCCTCCTAAAATGAATATCCAACTAAATGAAAAATGTAAACAAATTTTAACGTTTCTATACCTAATGTTATTCTTCACGTATTTCTAGTATACATCCATCCTAATGGCCATATCGATGATGCCATATTCGTAAAAGCATCATTATACGATCGTGACATTATAGTAGTTAACTTTTACATAAACAAAACTAAGCTAAAACATCTAAATTCATTCCTATCATAGTGAAATTTTATCCGCATTCCAACACCTCCTACATTTATAATGAACGTACAATACATTCATCCTCCACCCCTTATATTTCCTTTGTACACACAATATTCAACATTTATTAACCCCTGTAACATTGATTTCTAACAATTGCTTAGATCATTTTTTATTACAATTTGATCTAAATATTTAAATCTCTTAAATTCGTCAAGCTCAATCCGCATATCACTCCTACCACAATAGTATATATAAAATTTATTAATATCAGCAAACATTTCAGTCACAAAAGGGCAGAGTTCACAATAGAGCGTTCTTCCACTCGTATCAACACTTTCTTCCTTGAAGCTCATCTCAAAATATTTTATCTTTGTCTAAGCCAAATGCGGCATATTATATCCTCAAAACAAATTTACATAAATATATGACTTATGTCCTCTTGGCATTTAGATCAAACATGTCTAAATGTCAAATTATTAATGATTTTTTTTTAATAAGTAAAACAGTTACACTGAATTAAAAAAATTACTATTTTAAACACATATATTATATAACGTGTAGATACTATTCTGTTGTCTGTAAAAAATAATCATTCAAAGTTGTTAAAATACCAAAAATTCAACTTTTTTTAAAACTAATAAGTAGAAAAACACGTTTTTCTAATTATTAATTAATTTTCTACAACGTATAGGACTTTAATACATTTTTATTATTTATTATTTAGCTCATATATTTACAAGTTATTTTAAATAAAAAAACATGCAAACAGATATTTGACGAAAATTTTGACAAAAACTTTTACAGACAAGTGAAGAAGTACAACGGATGCTATTAATGAAATGATCGAATAGAAGGAGACAACTATTTCACCAATCTATACTCAAGGAAAATGATAAAACACCGAGACAAATCCTTAAAAACCTTATGTGTTTCATTAAATTTTCTTAACTATTGCTACGAAAAACAATATATTCCGTATGAGTGAAAACAAGGCATCATTATATGTATTCCCAAATCCAATACTGACCCATTATATCTAACCAGTTATCGCCCTATTACTCTTCTTCTGGTAATAGAAAATCTATTTGAGTCCCTCTTGAAGTAAAAGTTTTTAATAACTGCCGACTCTCACATTCCTAATTACCAATTTGGCTTCCTTCTCCATAGATCCACGTCCCTACCTCTTTCTATTCTAACGTCAAATTGCAAAACAACTTACCCCGAATGAAAAAAAGTCCGTCATTGCATTCCTCGATATTTAGAAGGCGTTTGACTCAGTATGTCGTCAAAGTCTGTTTATAAATGTCACTTGCTCAACATTCCTTCCCGCTACATAAACACCACTGATATCAATTTCTTTCCAATCGTTCTAACAATCATTTTCACATACGTGCGTCACAAAGCAGGGTGTCCCTAAGGGATCGCCTCTATAGCCTCTGCTCTATAATCTTTACTGTCCAGTCATTTACAACTCCAATCCTCCAATCATTTAATCTCTCGTATGCCCTATTGTTTGCAGATGACGCGGCGCTCATTATACAAAATTCAACACTTGATAAAGCAATGGCAATCCTGTAACAGTTGATTGATACTCGCATCAAAATCACATCAAACAAATTACAGCTGTATTTGATGGTAGAGGCGTTTACTTTGTGATACATCTTGAATGCCTTGTAATTGATACAAAATAACTTTGTTTTACCACTTTATTGTGGCAAAACAAAGTTATTTTGTCCCAGTTACCAATCACACTGCTTATTCCTTACCACAAGCCTACACATTCATCACCGACTTTAGTAATCAATTATTTATTTATATGTAAACCAGTGTTGCAATTACTTAGGCATTTGGTTTGATAGCAATTTATTTAAACAGCATTCCAAAATAATAAAAAACAATTATAACACGATCAAAATACTCGAGGGCATTTAATTGCAATTAAATTTCCACAATAATTTACAAAACTGTTTCCATCCCCTTATTGATTATGGGTATGCTCTATTACCTCAATACACTCATTCCTAAAACATAACAAATTATCAATGTTGCTAAACGCTCTTTGCTAAGGATCCTCACTAAACTACGTTACCCCAACAACCAACTCCACAATTCCTCTAAAATTATTCTTTACGAAAAACCTAAAAGTACACCCATCGGAGAGATTATTCCATCTATCATAAGTAAATTTTCTTTTAAAAACTTCAACAGAAATTCGAAATCGAACAGTCTTTCCCAAATACAAACATTTTATGATCACTCTCCAACAATTCATAAATTAATTGAGTAAATTAAATTCAAATTACACTTCAGGTTTGTTCAATGCTACATCTATTCTCTATTGCTGTACGTGTACTTGCATTAGAAAAGTTGAAAAAAAAAATGAGAAGTGGGTGTACAGTAGATTAGTTAGGATACCCTGGAATGGATAAGTTGTGAGAAAAATACCGAAGAAGAATCTGATCCTAAACATTGAAACAATGAAAAACTGAATATCTAAGCCACGTTATACAAAATAAAACGGGAGAAATGGAGGATAGAAAAGGTATAAGAAGACTTAAGAATTTCTGGCTTAAAAATTTAAGTAATTGAAGTAGACTGGACTTATGTTATCCTCTGCTTTTTTGAAGAAACAGTTTCGTGTAACCAAATTTTTCTTATTCATAACGTTTAATAAAAAATATATTTTTTTAATAATATGGCCATATGTTTTACATTTTCTTGATATAACTGAATTTTAGATTTTTCAAAAGTAAGTATACATGAAATTGTCCTGAAAAGGTTGAAGCTATTGTAGTATAAAATTTATGGTAATACGACAAATTTTGTTTATATGTATAAAACAATAATTAGTAGAAAAACATATTTAAAGAAGTTATTACTTAAAAATTTATTAAAAAATGCACCAAACTAAGATAAACAAAGGTCTAAAAATTTTAAATTGCACAATGACGTAATAACTAACATTTTATCTCAACATTTGATATTTAAAACATAGTCATTTCCTAGTTGTACACTACTGTAATTTAAATTTGGATTTTGATTATATTATATATTTATTTTTAATAACTACTATTTGTACATTAGTATTTATTCTAAAATAATTTTATATTATTACTTTCCACATGTAATTGTAATATTTTCAAATAAGCGTTTTAAGGTCATCCAACAAGTTTTAAAAAGGCCTGCGAAAGGAGGAATCATTCCTGCAAATGCGATAACACGATGGCCAAAAAAACTGGTGTGCGCACTTTTTGTTCGCATCTTGCAACGGTGTTAAGTTATCGGAATTGATGAGTTCAGTAATAGTTTCGTCGTCGGTTGGAGTGCGTGTGCAAGTTTTCTTAATTGTTCGCGAAAATCTGGATTACTTTCCAGCGTTAAATTAACAAATGAAAACTTGCAATTTTCGACGCGGGTGTGCGTGAAAGCTCGGTTCCTCCCCCAGTGGTCAAAGTGCTAGTGATTTTAAAATTAAAGCCATCCCCATCGTAGAGGAATTTGTTGTAGGTAAATTTGTAAACGATAAAAAAAATTCATGTAAAAAATTAAATGAGGTTTTAAGGAAGAAATTTTCAATCCATTAATTTTACCATTGAAGTTATGCATTCTTGTTTTATATGTAGTAGTTTTTTGGTTGGTGAAATTATACATTTTTTTAATTTATTGGTATTATTAGATAAAGTTGGTGGTTGCATGTATGTGGTATTATATTTAGAAGGGTGTATTTAGTGGTAATTAGTTTAACCATTTTTTTCCACAGCTTAGGTTCAAGGACGTCGAGACTGCAATTATTTTAAAGCAAGTTTGTGCAACTTCCCCCAATTTTAACTTGCATTTCTTACTTAAAATCTCAATCAGATTTGCTTTAATATTGATATAATTAAATATAGAATTCTTTAACATCAACAAAATCTTCTACGACTCGTCGTTTGTGCGCGTGAATAAAATCGTTCAATTGTTGTGCGTGTATATGTGACCTTGATTGTGCGCGTGTGCTTCAACCAAATTCCAACCTCACCACCGTTGGACTTCGCTGGATTCCTCTGGATTCATTGCAAAGGTGATGTGGTAGGTTGTACAAAAGATGGACGTCCAATGTAAGTCGACTTTTCCAATTTTCTCCATTCCGATTCAGGGTTTTCCTTTTCAGCTGCGCAAAAATTAGTCTCGCGTTTTTTCTACAACCAAAGTAAAAAACAAAACAAAATCGCGCGTCGCGTTCGGTTTAATCGCATAGCTCCCCACCCCTAAACCGTTCTCCGTTTAAATTTAAAACCCAACGCTCGTCCTTCATGGGCCACTACCGGGTGGTAGAGATGTTTAGGGTTTTTAGGGACGTTAGGTAGGGACTAATGATGGGGGTGGGGATTTTCATGAGTATGATAGGGCTGCTGGCGAAACTCTCATGTAAATCAAAAGTTAACGCATCGTTCAGGTGTAAATTTATGAACTTAAATAAATCATCACAATTTTTGTTAATATCACCTACGAAAATTAATAAAAAATTTATTACACGATTATTTATGTGTTTAAGCTTAAGGTACATTCTGTTTTCTTAAATCTTCCCTTCTACTTGATAAATTATTTCTTAAGCACTTAACCAGTCTGAGTATTCATAAATCTTGTTTTTCTTCGAATTTCACTAAAATATTCGCTTAAACATAACTGCAAACACTTTGATAAATAAACTGAAGATAATATTGAATTATTTTAGATTGTTGAAAATTTAATGGATTTTAAATCTTCCCTTTTACTTGATAAATTATTTCACTTTAACAAGTCTCAGTATTCATAAATCTTCTTTTCTTCGAATTTCACTAAAATATTCACTTAAACTTACTGCAAACGCTTAAACTAAAAATAACTAAATAACTAAAAATCAAACTAAAAATAACAATTAATTATTTTTGTGATTGTTGAGAATTTAATGGATTTTAGAGTGGTTTGCTAGAAACGCGCTTCCAAACTGACCCCAGTCTAAAAACATTTTCTTGAATCATCTATAATTAGTTTCTAAACTAAAAAAATATATTTTAATGAAGTTTCTAAGAAAAACAAACTCATTTTTTACTATTTTAAGAAAAACTAATTTTCGGCAATTGTAAAAATGTTTCAAGAAAACAAATTTCATAATTAAGTTCTGAAATATATTATTTGAACTCTCGAAACAACATAGTAACATTTGGAATGATTAATTTATCTTTCATAAATTTACACTTGAAAGACAGTACCTCCAATCAAGTAGTTCCGACTATTTGATTAAGGTGATGCGGAAAGCTGTCTGATTTTGTTTATATTTTATTCGGAACCCGAGGACGATTGTTTTTAACTGCAGATTTTTTTGTTAATTATATATATCTATAAATTTTTTCTTTTCATAAATTTATAATACTTATAATGAAACAGTTCCAACCGTTTGATTAAGTTAATGTGGAAAGCCTTAATTTGTTTATATTTTATTTGGAATCTGAATCTGCGTACGACATTAAAACATTTATTTTTGTGACTGCAGTTTCGATAACTTTAGCTTTTATAACGACGGTCACAGAATAAATAAAAAGCATGTTACCAACAAAATTATTTCATCGTTGTATGTGAATTACTTAAATTTTAAATGAATGGAATTATTTTTAATATAAATATAAATTAATTCAAGAGGGTCTGCATTACGCCACATCAATACATAGTTTATTGGGGTGGGTTCAAGGGTACGCTAGGCTAATGCATAGTTTATTAGGGTAGGTCAAGAGTACGCTAAGGAAATTAATGGTTTATTAAAGATAGCCAAAAGTGCGCTAGCCTAATGCATTGTTTATTAAGGTAGGTCATGAGTACGCTAGGCCAATGAATGGTTTATTGTGGTAGGTCAAGGGTACGCTAGGACAATTAATGATTTATTGAGGTAGGTCAAGAGTACGCTAGGACAATTAATGGTTTACTTAGGTATAGAGATAATATAATATTATCATTAGTCATTGGTTAAGAGTACACTACGAAAATACATAATATATTGAAGTAAATTAAGAATGGGCAGATAAACCTATTAAAAAATTTAAGCTAATTAGAAAAAGAAAATTTTTAAATTGCTATAAATCACTAGATAGTTGAGACTGATATTTATTAAAAGTTTATATTTACTTTTGATATATTTGTAAATTATACACAATGACACTTTGAGTAAGAGACACAAGAAGATAAACTGTTCTCTACATTTTATAATTCCTCTGCAATTATCTACGCTTAATAAAAATTTAATGTTTACATAAGTTTATATTTAATAGTCATGTTCAAGTTGTTGTAATCCGGCTTGAGTTATTATTTGAACCTGATAAAAAGTATTTCGTAATATGCCGTTTTGCGGATTTCACGGAGGTGCTTGTATCCGTAAAACTTCAATCCTCTCATCGGCAGCTTAAAATTCCGCAACATTCGGTAGCCGAAGAGAAATTGCATTCAATGGGGCCCTCATTCACGGATTTCACTTTCGTTAATCCCCTATTAAGCACTTTTAGGAGGTACCGCCCCAGGTTAAACCGGACGTTTTGGGGCATATTGTGTTGAAGCCCCCGGTTACGTTTTTATTTGGTAGTTACGCACAAAATTGGGAAAAAAAGAGACTTGCTTCCAATCGCACCGTAACGCCCATTTGTATTTTATTTCAAACTGTAAATGTTAATCTTTCGAGATGTTTTTAATAATTCAATTATCTAATATACAATATGAAACTTTGAAAATATTCATTAAACACTGTTAAATGATTACTCGATTTCAAAGTTTTTCATTATTTGTAGGTTTACAATTTGTTTTTAAAACAATTTCTACGATTCGAAATTCTAAATTTACTACCAAGATCAGTTGGTTTCTAGGCAATATTGAAATTTAAAATATATATTTACTAGTTAACCTTTGATTGACAGAAGATTTCGTAAGACATTAGTAATCTTGACGTTTTTAGGCAGTTAAATCCAGGCTGAAAGGTCGATAGCCACTGATTAGAAGAAATTCTAAGTCTGCCACTTCACTGTAATACATACATACATACTTTATAATTACTTCTCATAATAAAGATGGTTTCTCTCTCTATTTGCAAGATTTTTTAATAATCAATCAATAACAGAGCCTATCACTGTTTAAAATTTCACAGTTTTCCAAGTGAAGAAATAAATTTAAAAACAATAGCCACAATTTTGAAACTTCCTAAATTTCGATCTTTCTTCTAGATAGTATTAACACCTAAAACGTATATTTACTGTATTTAATAATAATTAATTAATAACAAAGCATGTCATTCAATTCAATTCAATACATTTATTTCCAAAAAGAAATATAAACATGTAAAATAGTTATGACACAAAACAACATATTAAAATATATATCTAAAAAACTCACTAAATAGATTGTATAAATATATAAAAACTTACTTACTAAACACATAATTAAAAATAGGACGGGCAAATTTACAACTAATTAATTCAATTGCTCATAATTTTTCAAATAGAGAAAAGCAATTTCCACAAATATGAAACTTTCTAAATTCTCTTTAAGACAACATTAAAATTCAAGACATACGTTTATTAAATTTTCTAATAATTAATCATTAACAGAGCTTAGCAACATTTACAAATTCACAATTTTCCAAGGAAATAAAAATAGAAAAACAATTGCCCTGTGACAATTTTGGAACTTTCTAAATTTACTAAATATTTTAATAATCAATCGAAAACAGAGCTTATCATTATTTAAAAGATTGCATTTTTTCAAACGAAAAAAAAAAACACAACTGCCACAAACACGAAACTTTATAACTTTACTATTGATCTTACTTTAAGAAAACATTAAAATTCAAAACATATATTAACTGGATTTTCTAACTATCAATCATTAATAGGGTTTGGAATTATTTTCCAAATTCAGAATTTTCAAAGGGAAAATAGAAAACCAATTGCCACAATTTTGAAACTTTCTAAATTGTCTACCAATTGATCGTACTTCCAGATGACATTCAAATTCAAAACATATTCTTTCTGGATTTTCTAACAATCAATCAAAACAGAGCTTATCATTTGCAGTTTGCAGTTTTCATAAAAACACAATTGTAACACAATTGACACAAATACGAAACATTCTAAATTTACTACCAATTGATCTTACTTTTAGACAGCACTAAAATTTAAAACATATATTTCCAGGATTTTCTAATTATTAAGTCAAAAAACAGAACTTCATTATTTACAAGTTACAATTTTCAAACGGAGAAAAAATTGAAAAACAGTTGCCACAATTTTGAATCTTACTAAATTTACTACTAATTGATCTAATTTTAAGTAACATTTAAATCGAGAACAAGTATTTAATAAATATTTTAATAATCAATTGAAACCAAGCGTATCATTATTTACAAGTTACCAAACAGAGAAAAAAAAATAGAAAAACAAATGCTAAAAATACGAAACTTTCTTGATTTACTGATAAATGGTCTTACTTTAAGACAACATTAAAATTCGAAACATATATTCACTGTATTTTCTAATAATCAATCATTAACAGAGCTTGGCATTATGCAGAAATCCGTAATTTTACAAGGGAAATATAAATAGAAAAATAATTGCCAGAACTTCGAAAGTTTCTAAGTTTACTGCCAATTGACCTTGCTTCTGATAACATTAAAATTTAAAACATATATTCACTGGATTTTTTAATAATCTCTTAAAACATTTATCATCATTTAGAAGTTCACAATTTCCAAGCGAAGAAAAATATAGAAAAACAATTGCCACAAATACGAAACTTTCTAATTTTACTATCAATTGATCTTACTCTAAGACAACATTAAAATTAAAAACATATATTTACTGCTTTTTGTAATAATCAATCGTCAAATGCGCTTGGCGTTATTAACAAATTCACAATTTTCTAAAGGAGTAAAAATAGAAAAACAATTGCCAGAATTTCGAAACTTTTTAAGATTACTGTCAATTGATCTTACTTCAAGATAACATTCAAATTTAAAACTTATATTCACTAGATTTTTTAATAATCTCTCAAAAATAAAGCTTATTCTCATTTACAAGTTCATAATTTCCAAACTAAGAATAAAATATAAAAATAATTGCCAAAAATACGAAATTCTTTAAATTTACCATTAATAGACCTTACTTCAAGATAACATTAAAATTTAATACATAAATTTACTGTTTTTTGTAATAATCACTAATTAACGGGGCTTAGAGTTATTAACAAATTCACAATTTCCAGAATTTCAAAACTTTCTAAATTTACTGCCAATTGATCTTACTTCCAGGTAACATTGAAATTTAAAACATATATTTACTGAATTTTTTAATAGTCTCTCAAAATCAGAGCTTATCATTATTTACAAGTTTATAATTTCCAAACGAAGAAAAAAAATAGAAAAACAATTGCCACAAATACAAGACTTTCCAAATTTACCGGTTTTTGTAATAATCAATCGTTAACAATTTTCTAAAGAAAATAAAAATAGAAAAACAATTTCCAGAATTTTAAAACTTCCTAAATTTACTGCTGATCTTACTTCCAGATAACATTAAAATTTAAAGTAAATATTCATTGGATTTTCTAATAATCAATCAAAAAACAGTGCTTATCATTTACAAGTTCACAGTTTTCAAAGGAAGAAAAAAAAATAGAAAAACAACTGCCACAAATACGAAACTTTCTAAATGTACTATCAACTGATCTTTCTTTAAGACAACATTAAAATTAAAAATATATATTTACTGGTTTTTATAATAATTAATCATCAACGGGCGTTTTTTAACCAATTCACAATTTTCCAAAGGAAATAACAATAGAAAAACAATTGCCAGAATTTTCAAAATTTCTAAATTTACTGCCAATCGATCTTACTTCCAAATAACATTAAAATTTAAAACATATATTTACTAGATTTTCTTTTAATCTCTCAAAACAGAGCTTATCATCTTTTACAAGTTCACAGTTTCAAAAAGAAGAAAAAATAGAAAAACAATTGACACAAATACAAAACTTTTTAAATTGACTATTAATTGACTTTACTTCAAAATAACATTATAATCTTAAACATATATGTACTAGATTTTCTAATAATCAATCGATATCATAGCTTGTAATTATTTACATAAGTTCATAATTTTCTAAGAGAAGAAAGAATAGAAGATCAATTGCTAACTTTCTAAATTCACTACTAAATGACCTTATTTTTAGACCACATTAAAATTTAAAACATATATTTACTGGATTTTCTAATAATCAATCATTGGTATTATTTACAAATTTATAAATTTCTCAGAGAATTAAAAATAGAAAAATAACTGCTATATTTGTGAACGTTTCTAAATCTATTAGCAATTGAACTTACCTTTAAAAAACATAAAATTTTAAAACATATATTTACTAGATTTTATAATAATCTATAACAGACCTTGTCTTTTTTTTGCGTGTGTAAAAAATGTATGGGGAAACAAATGAAAAAACAATTGCCACGTATAGAAAACGTTCTAAATTGACCATACTTTAAGTTATCTTTAAAATTAAAACAATACATTCACTTGATTTTTTAATAATCATTCAATAAAGTATTTGTCGCTATTCGCAAGTTTACAATTTAGACAACAACAAGAAAAACACTTTCTAAATTTACTGTCAATTGAACTTACTTCAAAACAATGTTGATAACCAAAACATGTATGTTCTGCATTTTCTAATAAAAGATCTCTTTATTAATCGCACGTTCACAATTTGCCAAACAAGGAAAAACGTAGAAAAACACCACCAATTCGAAACTTTCTAAATTTGCTAACCAATTCTCCAACATTTCAAAACACCTTAAAAATTAAAAACATATATTTTCTGGATTTGTTTATAACCATTCAATAACTTATCATTGTTTAAAAGTTTTAAACAAATTCAAGTGAGGAAATAACATAGGAAAATAATTGTCACAATTTTTAAACTTTCTAAATTTAGTACTAAATGATATTATTACATTAAAAATCAAAACATATGGGTTTTATAATAATCAATTAATAACAGAGATTGGCGAGTGTATAAAATTTTTAGTGAAGTAAAGAAAAAATGGAAAAAAAACAATTGCCACAAATACGAAACTTTCTAAATTTGCTATCAATTTGCCTTACTTTAAAACAACATTAAAATGCAAAATATATATTAACTGAATTTCCTAATAACCATTCAATAAAGAGATTGTTAATATTTAAAGTTTCACAATTTTCCAAACGAAGAAAAAAATTTAAAAAAAACAATTGCCACAGATATAAAACTTTCTAAATTTACTAACCAATTCACCTTACTTAAGGACAACATTAAAATTGAGAACATATATTTGTTGGAGTTTCTAATAATCATTTAAAAAAGGATTGTCAATATTTAAAAATTTACAATTTTCCAAACGAAAAAAAAAAAAATAGAAAAACAATTGCCACAGATACAAAACTTTCTAAATTTGCTAATCAATTGACCTTACTTTAAGAAGAAATTAAAATTTAAAACATATATTTGTTGGATTTTCAAATAATCAAACAATAACAGAATTTATCATTATTTAAAAGTTTTCGATAAAAAAAATCGAAAAACAGTTGTTATATATACAAAACTTACTAAATTTACTAACCAATTAACCTTACTTTAAGACAACGTTAAAATAGAAAACATATATTTGTTGGATATTCTAATAATCATTCAAAAAAAGATTGTCAATATTTAAAAATTCACAATTTTCCAAACGAAGAAGTAAATAGAAAAACAATTGCCACAGATATAAAACTTTCTAAATTTGCTAACCAATTGGCCCTACTTTAAGACGAATTTAAAATTTCAGACATATGTTTGTTGGATTTTTTGAATAATCAAACAATCACAGAACTGGCCATTATTTATAAGTTTTCGATTAAAAAAATTGAAAAACAATTGCTATAAATACAACACTTCCCAATTCACTAAGCAATTGGCCTTACTTCAAGCCAACATTAAAATTGAAAACATATATTTGCTGGATATCTAATATTCATTCAATAAAATTTAAAAGTTCACAATTTTCCAAAGGAAGAAAAAAATAGAAAAATAATTGCGACAGATATTAAACTTTCTAAATTTACTAACTAATTGACTTTACTTTAAGAAGAAATTGAAATTTAAATCATATGTTTGTTGGATTTTTGAATAATTAAACAAAAACAGAACTGGTCAAATTTACAAATTTTCGATAAAAATATTGAAAAACAACTGCTATAAATACAAAACTTCCTAAATTTACTAATCAATTAACCTTACTGTAAGACAACAATCAAATTGAAAACATATATTTGTTGAATTTTCTAATAATCATTCAATAAAAAGATTGTCAATATTTAAAAATTCACAATTTTTCAAACGAAGAAGTAAATAGAAAAACAATTGCCACAGATATAAAATTTCTAAATTTGCTAACCAATTGACCTTACTTTAAGACGAAATTAAAATTTAAAACATGTGTTTATTGCATTTTTTGAACAATCAAACAATAACAGAATTGGTCATTATTTACAAGTTTTCGATAATAAAATTGAAAATCAATTGCTATAAATACAACTCTTTCTAAATTTACTTACCAATTGGCCTTATTTTAAGACAACATTAAAATTGAAAACATATATTTGTTGAATTTTCTAATAATTATTCAATAAAAAGATTGTCAGGATTTAAAAATTCACAGTTTTCCAAACGAAGAAGTAAATAGAAAAACAATTGCCACAGATACAAAACTTTCTAAATTTGCTAACCAATTGGCTCTATTTTAAGACGAAATTAAAATTTAAAACATATATTTGTTGGATTTTAAGAATAATCAAACGATCACAGAACTGGTCATTATTTATAAGTTTTCGATAAAAAAAAATTGAAAATCAATTGCTATAAATACAACACTTTCTAAATTTACTAACCAATTGGCCTTATTTTATGACAGAATTGAAATTGAAAACATATATTTGTTGAATTTTCTAATAATCATTAACAATAACAATTCAATTCAATTCAGTGTAATAATCATTCAATAAAAAGATTATCAGGATTTAAAAATTCACAATTCTCCAAACGAAGAAAAAATAGAAAGACAATTGCCACAAATATGAAACTTTCTAAATTTCCCAATAGGCTTCGCTTTAAGACAGCATTAAAATTAAACATATATTAGCTGATTTTCTTTAATAATCAATCGATAACAGAGCTTATCACTATGTATACTTTCACTTTTCCAAGTAAAGAAAAAATAAGAAAACTATGGCCACAAAGTTGAAGCTTTCTAAATCTACTACCAATTAACCTTACTTCTAGACAGCATTAAAAATTAAAATATGTATTTGCTGGATTTTCTAATAATCAATAGTTAACAGAGCTTGCTATTTTTAAATTTAGAATTTTCCAAGCAGAGAGATAAGTAGAAAAACAAATGCCACTTGTTTGAAACTCCATAAATTTATTACCAATTGATCTTACTTTTTGACAACAATAAAATTTAAAGCCTAAATTTACAAAATTTTATAAAAAAAGCAGTCTATAACAGAGTTTGCCATTATTCAAGTGCTCAAAATTCTCAAATTGGAGAAAAAATGATAAATCAATGGCCACGAGTATGAAACTTTCTAAATTTACTACCAATTGACGTTTCTTCAAAACAATATTAAAATTCAAAACACATATTTATTGCATTTTCTAATAATTATTCGATAAAAGAGTTTGTCCTTATTAACCTGTTCACAATTAAGAAAATAAAATAGAAAAATAATTTACAAATTACTATTAATTTATCTTACTTCAAGAAAACATTAAAATTCAAAACACGTATTTTATGGATTTTCTAATAATAAGTGAAGTAAGGAGTAACAGTGTTTTTGTTGTAATTATTAAGAGAACTTATTTTTAAGTTCACATTATTCAAAGTCAGGAAAAAATTGGAAAAACCATTACTACGATTAATTTATTAGTATTAATTTACCTTACTTTATGATAAAATTAAAATTTAAAGCATATAATTGCTGGAGTTTCTAATAATCGATCAATATCAAAGATTGTTATTATTTACAATTTCACAATTTGCTAAGCAAAGTAAGAAAGGAAACCAATTATAAATTTACTACTAATTAGGTTTACTCTTTAAAATAACAATTAATGTCAAATGTTAAGAATAAAGAAAACACTTTTACTTTTTATACCACTTTAAACTTTATTTGCAGTGACTTGTTTCGATCAATCAAAGTCGAAACTTGTCACTGCAAATAAAGTTTAAAGTGGTATAAAAAAGTAAAAGTGTTTTTTTAAATTCTTAATATCGAAATGTACCACGAAGTGAATGCCTTTAAGATCCAAGAAATGCCAAATAAACAATTCATATAAT
Source organism: Ontholestes murinus (assembly GCA_963969525.1). Classification (NCBI taxonomy): domain Eukaryota; kingdom Metazoa; phylum Arthropoda; class Insecta; order Coleoptera; family Staphylinidae; genus Ontholestes; species Ontholestes murinus. The sequence continues at coordinate 11,303,561 of OZ018399.1, read as the reverse complement.
TTTACATGTGTGTGTGTGTAAATGTAGATGACGAAGGATTCGAACCTGCTGCCCTGAATTTGCACTCCAGCGTTCTAACCAACTGAGCCATTTAGGCGTGATGGTCATCAATTACATTGATTTTTCAATGCATTATATTATATACCTGTTCTAAGAGTTAAATACGCTCATATTTAAAATATTAGATTACAATAACGTTTAATGAACTGTTTAATATATTTTGTAGATAAGTGTGTACTTCTTTTCTGTGGAAATTATTATATAGTAGTAGTAGTAGTAGTGTTTGGCTATCGACCACGTGGTTCTTCCGCCGTGTGATTTTTGTATTTGTGTGTAAATGAGCTTGTTACTTTAAAGGGTCACCTCCGTTACTCTAAAGCACCAAATGTATCCCAATCGTAAATGGTACCGGTCATTATTATATAATATATTAAATTTTTTGATATCTGTTTAATTATAACGTTATGTTATGGAAATAACCCGGATCAAATAAGAATGTGACCGTACGCTCCTGTATAAAATTAGATCATACAGCAGGAGCCAGTTGACAGTTTAGGATAACGACGTCTCTAGACATTTGCTGTACGTGCGCCATATGCCGTGTCGAGTATACTTGTGAAACCTTTGCAGGCACCGCCAATATAATTGGACGCCGCCATTACGTGAAAAAGATGAATTGAAGGTTTTTCACATCGATATCGGATGGCAAAAAATAAATATATATATATATATGTGTAGACGGGGAAGGGCCGGCCTTTCGGTCTTGGACGGAGGGAAATGAGTGGTCGCCAACGGCCAGACAGTTATTTAATTAGCCAAAAATTAAGTCAATTAGCCAGCAACTGTCTCGAGTGGGGCAATTAATCTTAAATTTAATTTGCAGAAAGCATCCTGCAGTATTGATTTGTGCAATGGAATATTTATTTTAAGTAGGGTTAACATATTTATTAAGACGTTTGATATGTTCATTATAAATTACTTCCACTGTTTTGAAATTTGTACAAATTATATATTTTTGGATACATTTATCATATTAATTGTATCTATATTACACAATCCCATTTTGTAAATAACAATGTATGAAAATATATACTTCGTAATGAAGTCAATTAACTTTTAGTGCAGTTACATTGAAGTTATATAACAAATAATTAAAGTAGTAATTTATAAACAAGAAAATACGGAAATGTGATAACTCTATTATTTTTAGTCATATTACAGTTACAGCCTTTGATTTATAACGTATAACTAGTACATAGACAGTTCTAGATTAATATTATAGGCCTCAAAGTAAAGTATTTTTTATGAATTCGAAACCTTTATCCTTAGAAGAGTAATCTGGGGACGAAGAAAAATGAGGTTCAACATCGATATCTTCGATTTACGTCAACAAGAGACCGATTCTCTAGTATCAGATTAATCAAGGTTTGGTTGCTTAATGAAGATCATCCTGTAACCTTCTGAACGGCTTAACGCAGTATCAGATCTTTCGGCTAGCAATCCACATCTTGTGTTACCATTAACCACTCAACATCGACCAACTTTTTCTGTAGGTTGCGGCTGTACTACAACTTGTATTGCCATAGACTAGTGTTTAGTAATGAATCCTAATTCGGTTTCTTCTTCTGTAGGTGCTTTTCCTAGCGGAGGTTGGCGACTATTTCAGCATCTGTTGTTCTCATCAGTTCTTCAAACCCCATCCCTGTCAATTTCTGAATGTTTCGGAGCCACGACATTCATTTCCTTCCAATGGTTATCCTTTCTTCTCTCTTTCTCTGGATTATCAAACGTAGTAGTTTGTAGCGTTCGTGCTTCATTATATGACCAAGTTAAGCTGTTTTTTTGCTTGTTATTGAGTAGTTTCCGCTCTAAGCCCGCTCTTCGAAAAACCTGCCTGACTTGAATAATCAATTCTATTTAGGGATACATTATGGCTGTATGATAGTCAGACGAAGACGAGAGGAAATGAAACTGTAGGGATTATGGTATAAAATGCTATAACTTATGCAAGTAGGTCTCGTTTGGTATTTATCTAAGGCAATAGAAACGTATGTGGATGAGAAGATACAACCCCATATTTGAAAATTTTTGAAAAAATGTTTGTGTTGTGACAATCCTGTTGAAGTTTTTTCACCGTATAGATAGCATACATTCTAATTAAAATTGGACAGAAACATCAGCAATTTCAAAGATGCACCAATAATTAGGTATTTAAAACATTGCCTAGGAAACTATAAGACAGGGAACTCTTTCTCTAGATCAATGATCAAAGATTTTGAATTGTTGATAAATGCCTGACTTGAATAATCAATTTCTGTTTAATTGGTAGCCAATCTAAAATTTTTTGGACACTGTCAAACCTAAATTACTTTATATTCGATTCAATCTAGAATGATGAAAGAGTTTAAAATTCTGAAATTCTTTAATTGAATTGTGAATTGAATTTATCCAACATGCTTACTTAATTCAATAAGAAACATGATAATGACTTGAAAGAGTCGAAACTATAGTCGAACATAATTCATTAATGTAAAATCATTAATATACCGTGGTAAAAAACATAGAAAATCGTGTTTTATTTCATCCTTAATTCAATAAATATCTACAACAATTTTGAACGCACATGGAAAGTTCACGCTTAGATGAAATTCCACTTTTGTCTAATTTAGCTTTGTTGACATTTCTGCCACTATTCTGCTTGATGATATCCCATAATTTAGTTTTTCAAACGTGGCTTTTATATCTCCAAAAGGAGAACTTTATGATTGATAGAATTTTGAAATGCAGATGTTCTCAAATCACTTTTAAAGGCATTTTTTGTTTAATCTAATCTAGAATGACGATCCGATGATAAACTATTTTAAAATGCTGAAACATGTGTGACAAGTTCTGTTTAATTGAAATCCAGATGTTTTGGGCAGAGTCATGCATAATTTTAATGCTATAATATTGTCAGTATTTAATGCATTGTCTTAATGCCAAAGCATACTAGTTGTATTAATTATTCTCAGTAAATAAGCAGATCTACTTACTTGAAAATCTACATCTGATTTTCAAGTAAGTAGATCTGCTTATTTACAAAATTTTCGACAAAATAGTTTCTTATTTCAACGATGCATTGCTAATTGTTGCGTTGTGGGTATTTAAAGCATAGAATAAATAATGACAAGACAGTACCCTCACCTTATAGACTGTAATATTAACTAATGATCAAACATTGTAAAATCCTTAAAAATGTCATATTTGTAATAAGTAGGTTCTATTTAATCGAAATCTATGTGTGTGACCTAATCACTGTGAAACACAAAGCATTGCCTGGATAATGAGTTATATTAACGATATTTACCATTTTGGTATTAATTTAGGTAGTCCAATTATAAATTATTTGTTCCAACAGTAAAATATTTTGCTGTTATTATTATTATTATAGTATAAAATAAATTTATTATCCTGCAGGTTATGACAGCGGGTTTCAAATTAAACTTTAAGCTTTAAATATGTAGTTAACCATAATCGAGTATTTACCTTTTTAGTTTCGCCTTTTCGAGTAACTCTTCCTAGTCTCTATCTCTATCAAAGTTTTATCTTTTAATAAAATTATATTAAAATCAGCAGCAATGGAATAATGTTGAGCTTTTTGTATAAACATACTCTCAAGACCGATAGCCAATTGGTATAATTACCAACAAATACGTTTATTCGTTTATTTTTTTTTAAGGTGCGAAAAGCAAAAGGTGGGTGCGGCGTGGGGGCGGCGGAGGAGGGCCGCTTTTCAAACTGCTCCCCTGCGCAGGAGGATGGCCTAAGTTTATTATCATACCGAATGACTTCGTGTACTAGATGTAAATGCAGAAATAACGACGAGTTCGCATCAAAAGTTCCGACATCTAAAGTACTTCACTCTTCAATCCCCATGCATATACAAAAGAATTCAAATTTTTTCAAGCGAAATCCGACACGCCATTGATGTCGGCGCTTATGTGAATTTATTAAAACATTAAGATCCGCGGGGGCGCACTTAATCACTAGCTACGTGCGCGATCAAAGTAAATATTTATGCAAAATAATTCAATTCGGTGCCGCGCGATTATTAACTTAATAAGATTTCACTTAATTCATGTTAATGCACACCATCCGACGCGCTTTAACAGTCCCTATTAAAATCGCGCCAGACAAAGTGAGGACTCCAAACAAAAGATCAAAGAAATCGATAGCACGCACACGCCGCCGTCGTAATATCTTCTGCTAACGACCTTGTTAGGTGCTTAAGTGATCCTCTAGATTTTTTGAATACACTATTTATATAACAACAATCACGCATGATATTAAAGTTTAAATCTCCTAAAAACTCCAAGAATCAATTCAAAAGATTTATGACAATGTGACAACAGAAAAAAACATAATCAGAAATTATAAGATCAAATCAAAAACAAGTTAGCAAAGAGTTAATTATGTTTACAGGCAACTAAATAAGTAACATTTTCTGTATTCCTTTCAATAAACCAATATATTTCATTTAATAGTGTTATCATACAACATAACATAGCAATACATCAACTTGCTTTTAATATATTAATCATTACGTAAAATGTCCTAATTCATTTTAGTATATACACTATAAATAGAAATCAAAAACACCAGCGGTCCTAAGTTTGATCCTTGGGGTTCATCAGCAATTGCTTTTTATGAACTCCTTCATACTCCACAACTTGCATACGTCCTCTTGGATATTAATTTATGACATTTACGATATTATCAATATGGTTAGTACACTAGTTTGACATAAGACATGTTGTCAAACGCCTTGCTTAGGTAATTACAAAATTACATCATTTCCAGATTTTCGGAGATTGCTTAGATGATATTAATCAAATTAGTTGTTGTGTATTGGTCAGTCATTAAACCGTGCTGATGGATTGAAATTGAGTGCTGTGCGTTAAAAACATCTGCCTGCCTAAAGTTCTTTTAGAGGAATTGGCCTGTAGTGTTTAATTTGATTTCACTTACCTGATTTACATACATTTTAAACTTACCTCCAGATGTAAGGAAACCGTTTCTGAAACTAAATTTAAAAATGAAAGTAAGAGGACTACATAAAACGTAGCAACAATCCTTCAATAAGAAATATGATATGTTGGCTAGCTGTTATCTCGTGTTGGATTTGAAACTTGTATACAATAATATCAAACATGTACTATTTAAACTCAATAGAACATAGCCGAAGATTTAAAAAAAATATTGAGGTATCCAATGATTTAATTAATTCCTATTTTAGTTATTTGTATTGGGTAATATGCATGTTCCACCCTCGTAAATACCTTGAACCGAACATGTTTAATTTAACGAAATAACTAATTAATTACAGCGCAAAAACGCGATAGACTGTAACTGCAGCGTGAAGGGCCAGACAGGGCCACTTGCCATTACAATTCAACACACGCCCTATTTAAAATATAATCTAAACGAATCTACACACTGCCTTTTGTGCGCACGTAATCGATTCGAATGGGAGCGAAAAAGCGTCGGGCCCTTTTTGCAAAAATAATCCGAAAACGCAATAATCAATTCCACCTCCGGCGCCGAATTTCAGACGTTGCCAGGAATATATTGTTTTGTGTGTATAAGAGGGATGTTCCCGCGAGTTGCCGAGTTAATTAATTTAACTAAGTTCCCATTGAGGAGCAAGTTATTTAATGGAAGGCAAAATCTAGCCCAATCTAATTTCCTCTTTGACACTTCGCTTTTATTTAAATGAATACATCTCTTTTACAAACATTGAACGGATTCGCGCAAGTCTAATCAAACGAAGAGCCCTAAGCATTGATAAGGATCGCACCTCGTTTTTGAAGTTGAGCAATATGCCGTGCTCTGCAGGGCTTACAAATACGCCGCCGACGCCGCCACCGCTAACACTCATTAAATTCTCTTATTTCATTATTATTTTTCCACCTTTCGCTGGAGAACTTTTACATATACACCATCATTACATATTTTAATTAATGAAAAACCTACCTAACAGGTAAGTTTCAATGGAAATGCCCTATTCAGTGATACAGAATAAAATCAATACCGGCTCATAGCTATACATAGTCATAAAACTGATGCGTAGTAGATAATATCCTATGTATATTATAAAACCATCCAAATTATAATCCAACTTATTTAATAAAAAAAACAGAAATCTTAGAAAAAAAGCAAAACCATCAACATGAGGTTCTACTTTAGCGTTATTTTCTATCCGTAACTAAATATGTAAGGTGGGTGGGTGTCCTCTAACTTACCCTCCAATCTGTAAAACATACGTGAGAGCTCTATTAAAACAAATTAAATTATCGAAAAAGTTTTTGGACAATTTAAAAAGTTCATCCTTTTTAAAACTGTTTTGTATTTAAACAAGAACTCGTTTATGAAGTAGTAATTGGAGGATAGGATAATGGACACTCACTCACCCTACATATACATTTAAATATGAATAATTATTAATAAGGAAATTACTTTCGTATTTTTGGAAACAAAATCAGGAGTATGATTTTAAAGGAAATGTATATGTAGGGTGGGTGTACTCTAACAATCTCCAATCAGCAAAACATGCGTAAGAGTTTTAATGAAGGCATATTACATTATTAAAACGCTTTTGAGCCATTTCTTGATTTAGAAGTTCTTCAAATTGATTTTCTGGAATTCCAATTTTAAATGAAGACGCATTGATTGTAGTTTTTCACATTTAACTTGATTGTTGTTAAATCAGGCTCGAAGTAATATGCATAAGTATAACCATCCTCGTACTGCTTCAATATTCCTTTTTGCAAGTCCTTTGATGATTTCCTGATATCATTCTTACGTCTTCGGTTGTTTTTTCTTCCTAATGCCAATTTCTAACTTTCCTTATCAACCACATTCTTTGTTATTCAATTCATCATCGTCCATCATGTTTCTTTTTAGTTCAATTATTATGTGAGTTGAATCATTTTCATTTTTGCGTGAACGAATTCGATATAAGGTTATTTGCGGATACAAGGAAATTTAATAAAACCCCTTTTTAATAAGACGAAATGAAGCGCACTCCCGCTCCGAATTTCGAACATTTATGAAATGCATTTCCGTGCACTCACCGGAGGCAGCTCCGTACAGATATTAACAGGTATTGAGATTAATATGAGAGCGGGCGGTGGCATCAAAAAAATAAATGATATCGGGCACGAGCCGGGGGATTTAATTAGGCGCTGAAAAACTGAAAAATAATTTAAATCCATTTAAACAAACGTTGCCATTTCATAATGAACCCCTCGAGAGGAAGTAAGTGGGGCAGTTTATAAATTTTAAAATTGGATTCTACAAGCGAACGTACCGCGGACGGCATGGGGATAACGCTCTTGAAACAATTTTGTTTCACTTATTGATCGTCGCCCACTTGTGAATGCGAAATGAAATAGTAAACGAATAGGAATTCTACTTCCAACAACATTGTTGAATTTATTCCCCTGCAATCATGCCTTGATGCAATCAAATATCCATTCGGATGTAACCGTATATTTATTGCAGTTGTTTCAAACTTCCTATTGTGTTTACAAATATCACCTTACTCCACTTTCCAATAATGCCATATATTAAACATGGAAATACGTTTGCTAAAAATATCTACAATATCAATTATAGATTTTCAAGACTTCACATTTTCATATTTCATATATGAAATATTATATGAAATATGAAAATATGAAGTCTTGAAAATCTATAATTGATATTAAAGACATTTGCGATTATTTGATATTCATCTATTAGTATGTAAAATAATTATCAATACATTTAGAATATCATAAATAATAAAAAACGTATCTTATCCAGACAGTATTAGTGAAGCTGATATTAGAGTCCTAGCTGTATATATTTTTTAATCCTAAATCTAGAATAAAATACTGTGATTTGTACATTCTATCGAAAGTAGGATGTTAACTAAAATCTTCATAAATCAAAGAGTGAAGACATTTCGGCAAGATTTTCTTTTTAAAAGGCATTCATAAATACTAATTTGAAAAGAAAATATATTAATAAAATAGACGTCTTCTAGAAAATAAAGTAAATTAGCTCAAAAGGACTTAAAAATATAATAGTAAATAAATAAAAATGCTAAACCGGCTGTACGAAAATTTGAATACAGCAGAAATAAAACTGTGATATTAATTTTTTCGAAATCGATTTGAAAGTATCAGCATAAACAATAATAATACCAATAGTGCCATACTATAAAATCATTTCGACACATTTAGAATTAATATAAATAAATAAAAGAATAAAACTCACTTAATAAGGTTCAAATTAAAACAGTAACCTTTAAAAATTTATGATAAAGCGAAATCCTCCATAAATACTTACTTTAAAGAAGGTATTATTAAAATAGACCTTTTTTAGAAAAAAATATTTCTATTTTAGTATAACCAATAATATACTACAAATTTCGATACATTTAGAATTAACATAAAATAATAAAACTCAATGAGAAATTCACTCAGTCATTTCTACATATTTAGAATTAATATAAAAGAATAGAACTCACTAAAAAAAACACATTTAATGAGGTTAAAATTCAAAACAGTAACTTTTTCAAAATACATGATAAAGCCTCTATAAATATAAAAAAAAGATTTCATTAAAATAAACCATTTCTAGGAAATATTTTCTGTTACTTCCACCAATAATTCTATACAACAAAACCATTTATACACATTTTGAATTAAGAATAATAAAGATATTTAGAAAAACACGAAAACATTTCGTAAATCTACAACAAATGAGTCTTATTAAGGCTTAATAAAAACTCATTTGTTGTAGATTTGCGAAATGTTTTCGTGTTTTATTAAGTCTTAATAAGACTAATTTGTTGTAGATTTACGAAATGTTTTCGTGTTTTTTTAATTATTAGTTAATTTTCTACAACGTAAAGGACTTGAATACATTTTTATTAGTAATAAAGATACATTCTTAAAAATGCGATTATATTTTCATTTACAAACCTAAAATGTTAAAATTTACATTATCGCAAATAAATAAACTAACAATTTAAAAATGTTATTAAAAAACTGCAAATTGGATTTTGGTTAAGGGAACAACTATTTCAGGTAAAAGTGTCCCATTTTGAATTATTTATATACAAACGCTTAAAGTAAACAATACTCACGTAAATAAATTACACTTACTTTCGTAATTATAGGTGTAGGTCATCATATTTCTATTTAAATCACATAATCATAAAATTTAAACAATGGAAGCGTCAATATATTTTTTATATTTTGCGCCATCTATGGACGAGTAGCCCAACTAACTGACTTTCACCACATTAAGGCATTAAAAAACCAATGGATTCTGTTAATAATATTGAAATTGATAATTTGATTAACAAATATTTTTATTATTTTTGACTATTACAAGTATTTTCTAAAATATTTATAATAATCTAAATATATTAACAGTGGTGACATCAAAATATTTTTATAGCCATACATTTCAAATTTTCCACCATCTATGAATGTGAGGTATTCATTTTCCACCCTATTAAAGAAAAATTGAAAACCAATAAATTCTACTAATAATATTGCAATTAATAACTCGATTATTTTTACAAATACAGTTATTATTATTACCTATTATTTGGTGATTTAAATATTTTCTGAAATCTACAGTGAAATTAAATTATATTAACTATAAGCTGTGTATTTGGTTGCAGATACAATATATGTAATTTAATATTATCACATTGTTACACTTATTATTTAGCAGAAGATTAAAGCCAAACAATGCAGAATTCAAATTAGAGACAAAATGAATTGATCAAGATTTAGATTAATAATCTCTGAATTTGGTTATCTAAATTGTTTTGTTTGATTAAAACACTTGGTTTTGTTTCACTATTTTTACTTTTAAAACAAGTATTTTAATCAATCCAAAAAGGTTTTACCACGGGTTAAGTGAGTAATTAATCAACCGTAGATTATTCAAACTTTAAAACACAAGAATACCAATGTTGTAATTTGAATATGGAAGTTAGGTGTTTAAGATTTGGAAATAATAATTATAATAGGTATATAATACTTTTTAAAATAAATATTAATTTATTTAAAGAGATTAAGATTTTTAACTATTTATATATACAATAATATTTATTTGGACACATTTACAATACATAATAACATTTAACATACAAATAAATAAATGATGTTAGTCCGTCTGGGCTATAGACCTGAGGTCTTTCAGCCCTTGTCTTGAATTTAAGGTGAGAAAAAAAGGTATCTTTGCTAGCTAATTTAACTGTCCTGGTGATTCGTACAAATGAATTGATGAATTGTGAGGGGAGGATGTTGATATTTAGAAGGGATATTTGGGTTTCGAGAGATACAGAATTTGGTTATTAATAGGGGTACTTTAGCTATTTATTTATACCTTCTTACTTCTTTAAATTTAAAATAAAATAGGATTTTAATTTATTGTAATTTTAAATTATATTTAACTGGCACCAAAAGTAACCTGTATATTTGGTTGCAGTTACAACTTGTCTTACATTGTTACAGTACAAAATATTACTTTTATTATTTAGCAGAAAGTTAAAACAAATTACTATGTTTGCAATTCCTTTGAGAATTGTCGTCATTGACCGAAACACGTGTCAGGAAACTGAATATGAAACTAAACCAGTGTTTTAATTTAAAATTACCTAATATTATAATTTCGTTTATTCAAGAGAGCAGTGAAGAGAGTATATACTGCAAATAAATTGTTGACTACTAGACCACGGTTTATATTTGACTTTACCCACAATTTAGATTGACGATCTGTATAAACTTCCCTTACAATTTCGTTTTATATAGGATAATTAGTTCCAGTATTAACAACAACATTAGAATAATAATAATGTGTCTAAAGGTACATTCAGTTCAAAGCTATTATTATATTAATTAATTCTACATATTCCACACTTTAAGAGGTTAATGCAAATGCATAAATAATGTAATTACATAAAAAGTACAGAGGTGGAGACAATGCAATAAAATTATATTAGTGAGATAAAATGCAAATAATTTCTGGCACTATTATCAGTTATAATTTTATTGCACTGACTCCATCTCTGTACACTTTATGTAATTGCACTATTTATGTGCCTACATGAGCCTATAAAATATGGAATCTATAGAACATTTCAATCAATAAGTACACACTTATTGATCTTGTATAATTCACAAGAACAAATTTGTCATAAGGAAATAAAATCCTTTTCTTGGTACAACACTATTGACATTACCAATGATTCATTATTGCATACTGAATTTTTTTTTGTAGTAATCCATTTTTAATTCTTATTTCCAATGTGTCATATTTCGATGTATATTATATTAATCACAGTGCTGTTTGCATACAGCACTTGTAATGAATTATTTATTAAGTGAGTAAGATGTCCTATTATAATGATTCATTTAATTTGTGTAATTCAATGGAAATCAATAAATCATTTTTTTTAATTCCTGAGCATAGTTTTTACAGTTTTTTTTATGAATATGAAGGGTTATATATGAAAGTAATAAAAGAAAATATTTTTACGTTGATTTATTAGGTGTATACACATTATCATACATAAACTTAGATACCATGTTCTGAATTAATAAATATAATTTAAAATCTATAACTTTTTTTACAAATATTTTTTTTTTTCTATAAAATACATTAAAAATATATTAATGCAGTCAGTATAAATTGTAAAGAAAGTATAAACCAACCGAGGGGCATTGTAACTATATAGAATATTTGCACTTATTGTTTCTTTAACATCGAAAATCGCTAGAAAATATATATGATTAAGCGTTCCTTCTATGGACGTTGTCTGTTTACTAATCGATTGTTGATCTTTGCGTTGATCAATGAATAACATAGGACTAGTACATAAATAAGGGATGCTGTTCTATCTGGGGTTAGCTAATGCGTCTTTTACAACTATTTAAATTAGCGTTAGAAATAAGTGACCGCCAAAAATATCGCGTCAACATCAAGAGAAAATGAGCGCGGGCCACGTAATACTTTTAGAAAACATAGATTAGGGATCATTTTCTCTCCCTTTAATGCGCACGGCTGATACTTGTACTGTCATCATTAGAGAGAAAACACAATGGTAGGAAAAAACGCACAACCAAAAAATAAAGGAAACATTGATCTGGGGTAACATATCCATCACTATAATTAAACATGTAAAAGCAGTGATGTAGCCAATGAAAAAACTACAAATGCCCCCGTGTTAGATTTAAGTAATTACTCTGAGCTTTATTTTCGACAGGGTATCATCCGCCTCAAGAAAACAGTTCTCGACTACACCTCCGCTTAAATTACATTTATATCCGTGTAGTTCTAAAACAAACACATTTACGAAAATATATTTATCACAAGGCAGGAATTATCTTACATAATAAAATATAACTTAAACATATAAAAATAAAATAGAACCCATATTGTTTAGTCGTCGTATTATTCAGCAAAATGGTAAATATTTTCAACTTTTTTTTCAAAGAGAAATAAATGTTACTATTCATCTGTATACAAAAATTGTAGCAAAATACTCATTAAAAAGGTTCTACATATAAAAATTTCATTCAACAAAACACGAACATTTTAGTAGTGTGCATAAATATAAGACATACACATGGAATTTACAAATATTACATATAACCATTAAAAACATTTTTTTTCTTTGCGGGTAATAAAATGCTCAAAAATAATTTGTAATAAAACGAAATGTACAATATAAAAAAAATACTAAAATGCATTTAAAGTTAATTCCAATATAAAAATTAGTACGCTTAATAAAACTGTGCATTATATGTATAAGTATATAAAAAATTGAATAAATATAGGAAAATATATGTATATATGCTTATATGTATATGTATGTGTGTCGGACTATTAGAAATGAACAAAATACAATCTGTTTCACAGTTAAGATAAATTGACAGCAAAAATACAACAATATCAATCCAATATTGTTTATATCTATATATTGTTCATTTTAATTTATATATATATGTTTATAAAATGAAGGTCGCATGCGCACATACATATAAATACATTAATACACATATATATATGTGTGCACGTATGACATATACATGCGTATATATACATACGTATGCTTTCTCATAAGTAGACTTTTCGCACTATTCATACATAATTATGGTTGCATCTCGGCATTTAAATCTTTGACTAGGGCACAACAATAGGGATCACACCTATCTCCAACCGATATTTTTTTAGGGTACAAATATTTTGTGTACATTTACTTCATGCATCGGTCTCACCGCCTTTCTTCAGCCTCAGTCGAGCGAAGTCTTCGAATATTATGTCGTCATCATAATCATGGACGTTATTTTCTTCGCTGTAAACAACAATAATTAACTTCAGATATGCATGTTTAATAATTATTTCAAAATTAAAATTAATAATTACTAAAAAAATCATTCAATGTAAAAAGTTAAATTAATTATAACAACTTTTATTTATATATAATTATACTTGCTTTACACTGGACTGGTTTATTATTGACTCGGCAGTGTAGTGAATAAATTAATTTTAATTTTAATTATTTTTGGTATAACCATAATATAAAAATAAACTTACGAGTCAAGTTGAATCAGATTTGCGTCGTCCGAAACATTTGCCACCATCTCTTTACTGGCTCTACGCGATGAATCTGAGTTTGAGGGTATAATCTCTTCCTCTGGCTTTGGATGCATTAGGATAAACGGTAACTCTGCCGCTAGGTCACTGCAATCGAACTGTTAATGATGAATGGGCTGATTTTCTCATCTACTTACCTTCCCAAGGGACCTAGACATAATTTAACTTTAACTTTATACTGGACTATAATGCCCAGATTTTCGCGTTGTGACGGGTCAGCAACTCTAAAGGAAAATTTCGTTATAATAATAGTACTGATTTAATTACAGGTAAATTTCTAATAGCAGAACATACATACATTGAATAGCTAATATTGTTTTTAAAATTGTGTAAAGCTATAATCTTGTTAAAAAAAACATTCCACTGGTGCATATGAATCCGTGTATGATAAATAAACAAATAAATCAAAAATTAACAGCAAACATACACATGGCAATTAAATAAGGATAAGATAGCCAAGCACATTGTGAAATTTGACATTATCCATGCCTCGTTTTGTAAACTTAGAACGTGTATATATATATATATATCGGTCGTAATTTATCAGCTAGCTCCCCATGCACTCCTCGTGACACTCGTGTGATTGTTTATAATCGTTATCGATTAAGCACATTGAAGCACATTGATTTTGCAATATAGTGTAGGAAAAAATGCACCAAATTACATCTTTTGTGCACACGAAAATATCAAAGGCATTTAATAATTGAATAATGTAGAACAAATAAAAAAAAATTTAAATAAAATTTTAATTATTAATTTATATATTAATAATAATAATAATCTAAAGCCAGAAATGTCAACGGTTTATAGGCATTAAACAAATATATTGTATTATATATATTTTAGGTTTATAATTTTATAATTATTATATAAACTTATAATACATATAAAAATGTAAAAACTTTTAGAGCATCAATTATAAACAATTTACTTTGCTGTTTTAAAAGTATTTTTATCTATAAAATCATTATTTATTTTGTAATATTTTGTTCTGATAAAAGTATTTGTTGAATCACACAACCTTATCATTACAAATAAGGGCAAGACATTATTAATTAATTAAGGATTTTGCTTTATTAAATATTTGTGTTTATATTTTCGACATTTAAGTTTTTTTAATTTTTCTACATGTTTCTAAGGAGTGAATTAAAAAAAATTACTAAGTGTACATTACTGACAACAATTTTTAATTATTCTACAGGGGTGCCACTAAATTAGAATTTATCCCTTAAAACTCTTTTGATACAATAATGTGATAATACAAAAAGTTATGCTTTATTTACTAGAATAGAATGCAAATCGACTACAATTTTCAAACATTAAATTACTTTAACCTTTACGTGTGCAAATATATATATATTTTTTTAGGATTTTTGAGCCACTTTTCCTATACTAATAAACATTGAGGCGAATTACAATACAAAAATTCTAACTTACAAAGTGCTTGATGCTAAGTTAGTATCTTCGTGCTTAAGTTGTCCATCCAATGCAAGGCCCCACTTATCCTTATTATTGGCCAGGAGAGGGGTCAAAGTAAACACTTTGCTCAGAGTGAAGCCAGGACCGATGGGGCAGCCTTCTCTGCCCAATCAACACACACACTTTAGTAAATACCAAACAAAAAAAAAAACACAAAATAAATTAATAACAAAGCTCAGAAAATAAAAATAAAAAACAGGAAACAATCGCTCTCGCCTCTAGAGTCCCCATCACCTGGTCCATACCTACTCTTCAACATGCAATTAAAACACCAACACCTGCTTTTTTTTTATAGGTATATGTAAATGCGAATCAGTCCGATTCCTACTGGTCAACTCACATAGTCGACGAGGCTAAATTTGTGTCTTCATGTTTCAGTTGGCCATCCAGTGCTAAGCCCCTTTTATCTTTATTATTCGCTAATAAAGGACGAACCGAGAATACTTTTGACATTGTAAATCCTGGAGATACCGGACAACCTGCTCTGTAATATTCACCTACTTATTACACAATCTGTCCATGGATATATTTATTATTATTCTTAATTATGTACTATTCCGTTGCTCGCTATTCGCTCTTTGTCACGATTCAACAATTAAAGCTCACAACTAAGAATAACACCTAAGGCTAGTTCATAATGATTCATTATTCTTTTTTTAAAATTTGTATTACAAGTCAACAACACTTAGACATACATAATATAGAAATGTATTAAAAATCAAAAATATATGACAAATACATCTAATTTATAAGTACGTATTAGAGTTACAGTAAATCCTTAATTACTCACTACTTATATAATTTGATAAAAGATAAAAATTATAATAAAAAAATGATATGAAGAAAAATTAAAGAAAACAATTAGGCACATCATTAAATTAGATAATTTGATAAAAAAATAAAAATTGTATTTAAAAAAAATCATAATTTTTAATTGATTAATGGTTTAGGCATTAACTTCGTGGTACATCTTGAAAAACTAAAAAAATATAACGGGTGTCCAACAATTATTGCAGTCCCGGGTGGCGTTGGAATCAAAAACGTAGGTCGATTCTTACATGTTGCAAATAAATGAACTGACATTTTAATTGTCAAACATAACCTAAATGTGCATTAAAAATGTCAGTTCATTTATTTGCAACATGTAAGAATCGACGTACGTTTTTTATTCCGACGCCACCCGGGACTGCAATAATTGTTGGACACCCGTTATATTTTAAAATAAAGTGTGATATCAACAAACTAAACGTTTTTGTTTAATGATAATTTTAAAAAAATAAAGAAATATAAAAATTAAAGATAATAATTATATAATTAAACACTTGATGAAGATATGAATCTACTAATCTAATTTCTTCAACTGATATTAATTTGGTTGTTTGAGTACGTGAAAATGTTGATATGAATAAAACACAGTTTGGCACTTTTTTCACTTGTTTTATTAAATGCTAGATGTACATTTCGGTTACAATTGCTATTGATAATGGTTACATTGTAACCGAAATGTACATCTAGCATTTAATAAAACAAGTGAAAAAAGTGCCAAACTGTGTTTTATTCACTCTTCAACTGATTTTATTTAACACACTTATTATATACTTTTTTTATAACTCAAAAAATGCATTATAGATCATTTCATTTGTTTTAATTGTTTTAACATTATACGCGCGAGTCAAGTAAACTTTACATACAATTTAAAGACTAAATTATATAATCGATCCGTGCTGGGCGCGTATTAACCAGTAAATTTCAAAATACAAATTAGTACTGTATTTTTATAACACTATTACAATTACGTGCCTTTTTCGGCAACATTCATTCAGCCAATACCAACGTGATAAGCATACTATGACTTAAGCATGAACAAACTGCTAAATCTCGTATCAGATACCATCAAGGATTTACTGTACTCACTAATATTAACATAAATTTGAAAAAAAAAATATTCAAAATTACTATTCATGAAGGCTAAATACCCAAACGCATGCTTAATCTTAATCACATGATACATTTAAAAAAAACAGTGATGCTGAAGGTTATCCTAAAAAGAATGGTAGCTTAATCATGCAATATAAATTTTGGAAAATATTTTTGTATGAATTATTATTATTATTATAAATTAGAAGTGAAATTTTATATAATCTGTTAGTATTAATTATTATGAATGGATTATATCAAGGTTTAAAGTATAAAATATATTAATTATAGGTTTAAAGTAATTATTTTTAATTTAATTTTTAGGGTTGATGTAATAACTATTTATGACAAAAATGTATTAGAATAGTATTCACTTGATTTTTATTATGCTGACTATAGTTTCGCAATTCAACATGACATTATCGGAACACAATTAATAAAAAAAGAAAAACCAATCAACAATTTCTTAATTATTCCCTATCTTACTTATATATATTTTTTTCAACTATTACTTTTTTATTTAAAGCTTTATTTATTATTATTATTATTATTATATCTTGTAATTTAAATTATCCAGTAATTAATGTTTACTGTAAGGTAATAAAATTATTATTATTATTATTATTATTATATCCACAATAATTAATACTACAATCTTCTTCATTTATTATTGCAATTGAATCAATTATATATGTAAAAACACGGACATAAATATTTTAACTGAATGATGAACATAGAGTAAATGCACCATTATAAACTAGCCTTAGTCGAGTTGCTTAAACCTAAGATACTAAACTATGTTAGAATGAGAGTTTTATTCTTGTAGACACACAAGAGCTAGTAACATTCAAACTAGTCTAAATTCATATCCGTGCATTTCTAATACTTATTTTGTGTTCTTGGTGAGCCGTCAACTTACTCACAAGAATCCAATGCCTTTAAAGAAATATTAGCACTATTCATTCCGACTATTACCTCAATGTCGACATTGTATTTCTGTGTGATAAATGCAATTAAAATTGTAATCTGAATATTGTCGGGAGAAATTCAAGGTAGTTGGTTCGAAATAAAATAAACAACCTTATTTTTGAATGGCTAGACATGTGTAAACTTATACGCAGATAATTTCATTTTGTTAAAACTTTCCTGTGCACTGATATGGTAAGTTGCACAATGGGATAATTGAACAATGCAGGTGCAAAGTTGGGAGGAAAAATAACACATTTTTGTTTGTTTTTTTTTGTTTTGGTTAAATATTATTTCAGATAAGACTAATAATATAATAAAGGAATTAATCAAAATGTGCATTAGTATTTTTTTGCTGTTTGATTAGCTTATAATAAAATCGTCCGGAATTTTATGAGTAAATTGAAATCGTCCTGTAATGTGTTTTATGGGTTTTGTTTGTGATCATTCTAATGAAAATTAATGGCTGTCCTGGTGACACGAGTAATATTCGCGTGGTGGTGACATTAATTTTAATCGCGATAGTCATTTGATCCATGATTTTAAATTCTAATGAAGGGATGCTGACTATATTTCCTTTCCGTGGTTGTACACTTTTATTAACACAATAATTGTGTTAGTGAATAACTATTGAAATATTTTTACTAGTTTGCTTTCTCCTCTTTTCATTTCATTGTGAACGTTGATTTTCTCAAAGATTTTTTTTGCGAGGAAGAAGGTAGTAGAAACTGGCACGCAATGATTCATGTTTGACTCTATCCAATTGAAATCGCGTTTCGGATGATATTTATTAGTTTAGCGTTTCCGCTCGCGCTTATCCGTACCGGTCACGATTTTGACATCTTTGGGAGGCAGCGTTTCTTAGTCATAAACTCGTCATAGTCGGAGGTTTAATTAGAAATAAACGATATAATTTACTACTGAGAAAACCTCGAAGCCTTTTATTTATAATTTTAAAAGTACTAAGCAATTAAAAATATTACCTTCATTTGCTCTTTTTTGAGTAAGACTTTCACCGAAATATGCGTTTTTTACACAACCCTCTAATTTTAAACATTGATGGCCCTTAATCAATTACACGGGGTAAAGGGTTTATTTACAACATGTATGAGGGAAACATTTTGAGAACACAAACGAACGAGCACAATAGAATCAGGAAAATAAATATAAATCGAAATAAATGAGTTTATGGATTCAAAATTTTGTTTCTTCCCTACATTATCATTTACACCTTGTGTACTCGTAAAAAAATGTATTTTTACAACATCTGTTTGAATTTTTCGGTTTCTAATAATTTTCCTCAATCTTTAATTTTGGAGAAAATATGTCAACAAATACCTAAACCGAGTTTAACTGACTGTAATAAATTTAAAAATTAGGCAGAGTGTTTTAAATGATCACGCCATATCCTACAGTTGTAATTAGCAAAAAATATCACGTTTTGATGTGTGTACACAACATATTTAAACTTCTGGTTACCTATAATTTCCAACAATTGCGACAGTGTCAGAGTTTATGTTATTTTTAAATTCAAAAGTGATATTTTAGTTTAAGTTTCCATATACACGAGGGGTGGGTGGTCTCTAACCCACCCTCCAATAATAAATGCATTCGCTCGATTTTCCGAAATTCTTGGTTGTGATTTCTTTGTAATTTTTTTAAATACATATTGAAATCGACTGCGTGATTATAATGTTAATTTTTCGCATCGCCAAGAAAATGCCTTCCTGTTCTTTTAAACTTAATATCTATTAAAAGTTGCCTTACTAATTAGTGCATCCGTGACCAAATGTATTAAAATTTTTATTATAATAAGTGCTCGTTAAACAGACACGCAAATATTTGACCCCAACATCGCGTCTGCGAACAGAAGGCACACGCGAACAGAAATAAGAAATAAATACCGTAAAGAATCGAGCGTCGATGGAAAACGCAGTAAATAACAAACAAACCTGGGGTGAAACCCATTTGCGACGGCACGTGGTTCGCGCAGCCAGTGTAGTGTCGATGCGGAACTAACTGTGTTTCACGGTGCAACTCTTTTGTTAATATAAACATTCAAAATACTTCCTACTAAAAATAATTCTCCTCGTTTTCGTACATAATTTAACAATACACAATATATTGTTCAGCGGAGGATGTAAGAACATATTTATTAATAAATATCGTGAACGGTCTACGGATTCTTTGTTAAGATATGATCTATCCATCTTCCGAGTTCACTTTCACTTTCTATGATCTATTAGAAAGTACAATTCATATTATTTTACTCTTAAAACAATGATTTTAATAAGTTGACACGACAAGTTCTATCCCACGAACCAACCAGATGTATTAGAATTTTAGTAGGTGTTCATTTTAGCTCATTGTGTACTTCATTATATTTCCAAATACATTTTAAGATTACAGTCACTTATTTACTCCTAAATAATTAAATCTTAGTAGTAGTAAAGTTTGGCTATCGACCAAGGGGTGCTCCGCCGTGTTTTTATGTATTTATGTTCATCTAAATGAGATTGTCACTTTAAAGGATAATTAAATCTTGAATCTAAATTTTCTGGATTTTATAAAATGGCCAACTAAATGTCAACCAACACACTTTTTCAGCTGCATAATACCACCCTAACAGTTGTTTAGTCATACACAATAGATGTTTTCTAAGTTGAAATCCGATTATGTCGACCTTTTTGACTCGTACCAATTAGAGAGACTTTAGTTATTTTAAGCAGATTTTCTGACTCATTATCGATCACGAAGACCAACAACGCTAGTTATTGACTATTTAAGAGCGGAAGTAGAAGCAAATCCGTGGAACATAATCAATATCCTTTGGAAGTAGAAGCAAATCCGTGGCACATAATCAAGAACCTTTCAAATACTCTTAATCAACCTTAGTCGACCACCTAAATATATTTTGAGCAGATTTCTGACTCGCAACGATCACGAAGAACAACAACTTTGTGTGACCGAAATGTACATTTACAATTAATAAATTTTGTAAAGAAAGGAGGCTCAATATTTCATTTAATACTCTTAGCTAACCTTGGTCGACCATCTAATTACATTTTTAGCAAATTTCTGACTCGACAACTTTAGTAAAAATAAAGGCAAATCCGTGCCAGGCAATCGAGAAACTTTCAAAAACCCTTAGCCAACCTTGATTGACCAAGTGTATTTTGAACAGATTGACAAAGTAAGCAGAGCCAGGAGCTTGAGTCTATCCAAAAACTTTTGGTTTGATTATGAGAGATGAAAAATGGGTCCTCGATAAGAATACAAAACGCAAAGGCCTCACTGGCTTTCTCTCCAAATAAATTACCATTGAGTAAAGTTAAGGGAAGATTACACCTCAAAAGGGCCTTTTTTGTATTTCGCGAGGTATTCATGGGATAGTTCAATATGCTTAAATCTGCACCTTAACTGTGAAAATCTGGATTGTGTAAATTAGTATTGAGTTAACAAGTTCTAACAGGAAAGGTTTTTTCTACAACAGGAAAGTTCAAGATCGCACTACGTAAGAAGAACCAGGTAATTATTGGATTGCAGGGTATAACAGACACCATATTTAATGGTCGTCGGATTTCCATTGATTCTGATCGCTACAAAAAAAAATGTAAATTAAGACGGCGACCAAAATACCACCTCCAGATATTTTGGCCAAAAAAATGTTTTTACCGATTCAAAATTGAAAATTTGCATGCAAGGGTTCCCTTTTATATTTCGGGAATGGACGATCCAGGTGCTGACATCTGACAGCCCACGTCCCGAACGAAAAGTTCGATTTTCCGTCAATAGAGTTACTCGGAACATTTTGATGTCCACGCGCCATTTGTGTTGTTTGCAGTGACATGAAAAAATGAAGTCGGCCAAAAAATGGAAATGAATTAAGTCGTGAACATTTCTATGCGATTATTTTTTTACAACTTTCGACGTGGATTACTTTAACAACAGTGGATCCATGAACTTCTACTCTTGGCCATGAAGAACTATCAAAAACCACTATATATCGAAGGTGCACGGAATTCAATCGCTTAGTGATGAATTTCATAAAGGTCGTGGAAAAATTGTTGTTCCAAAAAACATCGATGCTGTGCGTAAACTGATTTGCAAGATCGTGAGTTTGAGGCATCCTTGGGATGCATACATTCAATATTGTATGAACATTTGGCTGCCGAAAAAATGTTCGCGTTAGATCCTTCATAATTTAGCAATCGCCCAAAAAAAGGATCATGCCGATTGGTCGAAGGAAATGCCCAAGAAATACCATTACTGTGCTTTAAAACACGTCTATAGTATCGTAACAGGTGGCGAATCATGGATATAGCCTGAAAATAAACATCAGTTGATTGACGGGTCTTTCAAGATGAGCCAAATCCTATAAAAGTTATTCGCGCACGAAGCACTTCAAAGCAAATGGTCGTCTGTTTTGTGGACCTGTGGCAACTGTAGCATTCATGCAATGTTAGATGGTCAATTCTGAATGGTACGCAACCATTTTTTGTCAGAAGTCTTTAGAAAAATAAGGGAAACCAACCGCCGAAGACCAGGACATTGCTAGCTCTCATAAATCGGTCCAAACAAGAGGCTTTTTGGTAACTGAATTAGTGGCTCATTCGCCTTACAGAATAATGATTTCTTTTTATATCGTAAATCAAAAATTTTTTCGACGCCTGAAGAAGCGGTTGATACATTCAAAATGAGTGTCTTAGAGATACCTCAATCAGAGTTGAAAAAGTGCCTCAAAAATTGGTTCAAACTCATGCAAAAGCGTACTGTTCTTCATGAAGAATATTTTGAAAAACAATAAACCCATGTTGATGCTAAATTTCTTTTTTTTTATTCTCAATTCTCAAAATATAAGATCAACCCTCGTAGATAGTAAAAGGTTGTGGTTAAATCATACAAAATTGATTATCTATAATCTGAATGTAATGTATCTACAAAAACTGCATTACTTTCCGCTCCTTCTAATATATCAATTAAACTCTATACTGGAAAAAACTAATCATTAACAATAATTAATAACTGTAAATAAGTTTCCCTCACAAATTACAACTAAATCCGCAACAAAATGACAAGAATACAAAAATTATAGAACTTTAATGTTGAGCCACAAATACGAGAAGCGCCATCTTACGGCGAGAATGGTAACAGTATAAATTTTCGGGATAAATGCGTGAAACACGGATGATGTCACTTTATACTATATTATAAATGAAAACGTCACTTTAAAACTACCATTGTATTTTTTTAAATCATTTATATATTCCAATTTAATATCAATCTAATGCTTATAAACAAAAGAAATCTGTATATAACTTTGTTTCGCCATTATATTTACTGTAAATCTGTATGTATTTATTTCTTGGAATATCCTTTAAATTCAATCTATTCTCTTATATCTGTATTTAATATTTTCTGAAGTAACATAAACAGATCTAATAATTAAAAATATCTTAAAATCAAAAATGTTTGCTATGATTAGAAGTTGGTTTTAAAACGTTTGAGCAATACTTTTTGTTGAGTTGCGCTGTGGATAATAAAACACGTCGTCTCACGTTGACACTAAACTGGCCGTTAAGATCAATTTATTATGGTAAAGCTCACGTACACTCATAGCTTACTGATAACGAGTTTTAAACGCGTGAAAGTTAAACACAACGAAACGTGTATTGTCAGAGTGACTTATTAACTTAAAGCTCACTAATTTGTAGACTCTTGTCTCCCTGTTTCATGTTCTTAGCCTAGATGAATTCATGGTTTTCACATAATAAAATATTTTCAACAAATTCTTAATACAATACTACCAAATAAATCTTTCAGAGCAATTTTTAATACCTCGTTTCTTCGTTACTTCATTATGGTCACATTTTAAGCCTTGATAAACTAATAAATTAATAATGAATTGCATTTCCATGCCAAATTTTACGTACTTAATTACTTTAAGTTTGCGTGGTATAAAAACAATGAATTCACCTTTTTGACAACAGATCGCGCTAGTAAACGAGCTTTACGGGTACATTCTATCGAGTCAATATGATTTACGAACTCATTGGATGAATACTTACTCGCTTTCCGTTTCTGCGACCGTGCACTTGTACTGCGCAGTGGAAAACAGACAGATGTCGGCGAATTGGCGGACAGATACTTTGATTTTCTTCACGGTCCTATTCGAATTATTCGCTATGTGGACGTTGACCGCGATGTTCTCGCCGTGGTGGTACAATTCTTTGTCTAGTGAAGCTTCTAAGTGTAATTTGTTAGGACTCATCATGAACTCCTTGCTGACTTCTACGGACGGCTGTTCTCCTTGTTTACTCGGCGCGTACATAATCTTCCTTATAGCTAACCTGTGAACGCGTTTGTGTAGCCAACATCGTGATAATTATGTATATATTTATTGCGTACCTCACTGAGTTTCGTTTATGCGGTTTGTCCTCTTGTGTTTCGCCCACGAACGCTTTTAGTTCGTAGTCGACGCCGCATGGCTTCCCTGTGTCACCTGGCGCTGGTTGCAGTGTCACAGAAGCAGGACAGTGTGGTGGTAATTCGAAGTAAAATGGAAATGCGTTTGGTCCCAATTTTTTGATAAGCCTCTCCTAAAAAAATACATCATATTTAAAACAAGTTAAATGCAGAAATTAGGTTGTGTTTACTAAATATTATTCTGTCTCGATAATAACAAGTTATAAAAATAGTTTGTGGCGCCAGGAAAACCGCCTGTTACGCCAGATTGTGCAATTTAAAGTGGAAAAACTGGAAAGAAAGTAGAGTGAAGGGAAACAACAACCTAATAGGGAGGAAGCCTAGGCCTTTCTGAGATAACAAAGAGATCGCGAAGCGCCTGTTCTGTGTTTCACCTTTTCGTCAACTTTTTGGTGAAATTGTTAGTATGAACATGTTGAGGCCATCTTTAAAAGCTCTAACCCACTTTCCCACCATTCCATCACTCATCATGTTTCCTCCATAAAGTTCATAGAACTGATGATGAATTTCAGCTGCTTTCATGCCATCCTAGAGGACAAAAGTGCGTATCTTACAATCAGCTGGATTCTCAATCGGCGGGGGCATTTTTTAAATACCCAAAAACAGTTTAAACACGGTAAACAGATGGAGGTTCACAATGCATATGCGCAGACTGCCGATTGTAGCACTGAAGCTGTGGAATTTCGAAACGATACTTACTTTTTATAAATACCTCGTATATATAGCAGTAAGTTGACAATCGGTTATTGGTATTCTAGTGAAATAATAAACATTTATCAAACTTATCGGAATATAATCGAGGCAGGCCACAATTTGATCAGCATCCCAAACTTCATTTAACAAATTCCAACCTATATAATTTTGCAATCGATCTTGATTTACAACTTGAGCCTTGCAAACCGAACTTTCCTGATTACCTCATCATAATAGTTTAACTTAAATGCTACTACTAACTAATTTCACCCGCCCGAATTTAATCACGTGACAAATAAAATGGATGCGGTGTAATAACGGAAGTTATCTCAAAATTCTCTCCAGTAATTATTTAAATCAATGAATTAATGATTAAAGGGAGCATTATTGACATCCCTTGGGCGGAGAAATAATGTTTATTCTCATAATAATCACACGATATTCCCTTAAGGACCGTCTTTTCGACATCATGCAATGACTTTTAAGTACAATCTAATAACTCCTAATTGAATAAACCCATAGCCGTAAATAATTACATAATCGATTAAGATTTCCCAAAAATTTTGAGCAAATTAAAATATTACTTATTCACCTTAAAAGTTTTTTAACACCCGGTATATGCATATATGCAGAAATTAATATTTCCATTTCTCAAATAGTATTTTCGTTACTATTAGTGGATGCTTTGGCATTACAATTCATCGATCCACAAAAAAACATCACAAATCAACTGGAATCAATCAGTTTAGTTAGCTGTAAACAAAGTTAATGCGATTTGTGGCTCAAGTCACAGGGTGCAAGCATTACGAGCGGGAATCGTACTGCGATCAATCCGACTAACTAGGACACGGTTTGAGAAGTAAATATGCACCTCGTCAAGCTAATAAGATGGCGCACTGCATCAATTTGTGGAATAAGAACGTATAAAGAGAATATCAGAATGCGATGATGAAGCTGTTTCTGAATTTGAAATTGATGAATTATGTAATCTGTCAATAACAAGTAAGCCCTCATCCAAACGCTTAGAACTATTGATAAAAATAAGAGAATTTAATAATAAAATAATATTATGAAATAAGCTGTTTTGTAACCCTCATCATATAGTCACGTGTTAGGACCAAATTAATTTTCCTCTCCCGTGCTATAACACGTGACGTATCACTTTTCAATTAACATTTTCCCGAATTTATACAAAAACAGAATGTATTTTTGGTTAGAATTATTTTCTCGTTTTGCGAAAAGTTACACTTCTAGACAGTGTAATATTTATTATCTATTGTTTCTAAGCTTTTACGTCACGTTGAATAGTGTAATTAATACAGAAAATATATTTAATTGGAATAATGCAATTAAAGTGGTTTTACTTGTTCAATTGAGGGGAGAAAAGTAGCACGATTTGAATATCAAAAAAAAAAACTATAAAAAGAATTTAATAAAATAAAATGTATAAATATATAATATCGTAGGTGTGTTTTTAATTCGTCGACATGGCAACTATTCAAAGGTTTTTAGGTGAATAACAACGTGGGAATAAGTACAGTTTGTTTACACAAAAAAGCTCCTTATTAGCGTGAGGTGTTACGTTTAAGAAAAAAAGCAGAATCTTACTTGTAGTCTCGTTAGCGGCCTCTTATTGGCTGTGCCGTCTTGCGGGAAAATTTGTTCCGAAGCGAGGTACAAGTCTTTCCTAAAGGTCAAGCCTAACACGTCCAGGTCCTCTCTGCCGTACCTAAACGCCGCCAGCACGTGCCCGAAGACCCGCCTGTCCTTAACGTAATCGGTATCTATTAGAACCACCCCATCTGAAACCAACGCATTTTTTTTAAGTACGGTGCGAAAAATTGACAGTCCGTTGGATTACCGATAGGGTCGACATGTGATATGTGGTCGACGAAGTCACGCTTCCCCAGATACACCGTTATCTTTCCATTGGGTGAACTTTTTTTGAACACTCTGTAAAATATTTTAGAGTGTTTAAACATTGAAAATAATATAATTCGAATTATAAATATTGTTCGTACAAAAGATATGAGTGTAATAATAAAATTATTGCTTCTCTGTTTCAAATCAGGGAATCTTAGTGCAACGTTTTAAACAATAGATGACGCCTTAATGGTAGTACCTTTTTATATTCAAATAAAAATATACATTAATATACATATGATTGGTCAATTAGTAGATATACGTCAACAATTTTTAAATTTTTAAGATTAAAGAGGTATCAGCATGTTTATATAAATTTGTTCATAATTAACAAATAATTATAATTGCCTATAATAAAAGTGTGAAACTTAATAAATAATTATTTTAACCAATTTAATATTATATATAACAATTCCTTGACGTAACAACGATCCTTATTGAAAAATTCAAGGAAAACAATAACTCATTAGAAAGCTATGTGTTATAATGTCGTAAGTATAAAGATTTAAAATATGTTTTAACTTGATGCTCACATTAAAACCACGTATTTTTATGATGAATTTGATAACGCAAATTATTAAATCGTTGGCTTTGCATATAGCGGAGTTTGCTGGCTTATTAATAATTACTAGATTAATTAATGTTTCCTCCATCAAAGACTGGCTGTGGATTTCCATGTTTTCACGTCTCGCTGGCGCATTTGAAGAGAGGGAATAATTATCATAGAGGAATCAATTTGTATACAAGTAAATATACTCTTGTTATATAAACTATTATTTACTAAGACGTTGGTACATATAAGTAATTTTATGTTTTGATCAACAATAATGATTTAAATGAAACGAGGATTTATGTTTAAATAATATAATAATATTATAAATAAGTAAAGTTATTAATAAGTATACTTATATTATTGACGAATTTACCACTATCGTATAAATGAATCATTCACTTCCGACATTAATACACTTTCATTTTAAATTATGTTAATTTGTATCTATACTCGTATTTTATGCATAATTCAAATCCCATTTAGAAACTAGATGCGCCAATCTATAAGTACTGAAACTTTGCCAATTTATCAATAATTTTACCGAGTGTGCCAACAGATTTGGCCAGACCACAAACATATTCAATTGCTGCACTCTATCATTATAACATAATTGATTATTAACTGAGTTTTGGAAAAACTAAAACATTTATAAAACACTCAAACTTCGGGGATTTACCTAGTAGCCTGCCGTTTACTACTGGTGTCATCCATATCGGGACTCGAGGGAGCCAACCCGGTGCTGGTCGGCTGGCCTTCTTCCGGGCTATGGAGTGGAACTTTGGCGCCCTCCAGTATGACCTGAAAAATAACAATAAAAATAAATCATTTACTAAGCTATATTCGATTAGGGTTTCGATGCCAAACGGTACAATTGTTTACCAGACAAGCTGTATCCATTTAATTATAAAGAATATATGCCTAATTACAGAAAATAACTCCCACATTTTAAAAAATAATACGAGGTATCACTAAAAACTTGTTATCTCCTGCAAAATTATGCGTGAGCGACGTGCTAAGTGAGCAGTAGCTCCGTCCTGTTGAAACCAGTTATCAAAGGACTCCACAGTGGGAAATGTGGGAGTTATTTCTGTCGCACCTTGTAATATGTTATGAGATTTTTAATGAAGTATTAATAGTAGTATTTGGCTATCGTCCACGTAGTCCTTCCGCCGTTTTTATGCTTAAATGAGCTATCGATAGTTCGGTTGCAATCGTATGTATGCGCCCGCCGCCAGCGTTTGTTTTTATTTTATTTTTTAATCTACTAAATATGCAACCGAAATTTATCGAAACAAAATAGTTTTAACCGATCGTAGCGCGAAACCTCTTATCTCAATACTCATTTGTTTATGAGAAGACTTCAGAAGTAAATGTTCGCGGTATATGAATGAAGATAAAGAAAAATGGGCACTTTCGTCAAGTTAAATAAAAATGATATGCATCAATGACGAAATTGGGCGATTTGCAACTGTTTTTTCATCCATAGCATTATCGGGATTTTGTTCCTAAAAATTACTAGTTTGCTTAAATCATGATATAATAATTTATTGGCTGAAGAAAATGTTGCCTTTTTTCTTCAAACGTAAGCCATTTGTTTTTAATATTCTATTTTGAGAAGAGCATCACTTGGATGAAAAGATCCCAAAGTCTTGGCGATAATTTTGCATGAGATTCAACTAGATTCTATGGTCTTGGCCTAATCCCAAAACCGATCTTCGATTAGTGATTTCAGTTGACAGGAGTCACAAAAAATTTAAGCCTTAACAGAAAATATTGTATTATTAAATTAAATTGAAACATTTCATTAAATTTGAATTACGAAGAAACAAAACATAGACTTTTATGTTTTATGAGTTTCTTCTAAACAAATGAATATATTTTATTTCATTGTTTTATTATATTGGTGCAACTGTTTTAGCCATTAAGTGTTTCCCTTAATTAAAATATTAAAATCTATTCCTAACTAAAGTTGTATTTAATTTTAGTTGTTCAATCAATAATAATAATAATAATAATAATAAATTGTCTTCATTAATTAAATAAGGTAATTACAAACAAAGATAACATCTATAAAAGTAGGCGAAGTTCAGATAGATTATCTGCTTTTCCACTTGTCGCTGAAGAGATGAAAATAAAAGAAGTTCTAAAATTATAAACAAAATGCATAATTTTAGGAAATAAATATAATAATAGATTTAATCAATCCTTTTTAGTTATAAAAACAAGTGTACTAGCATAATATACATGTTAAAATCGTACAATTCCAGAAATGCTTTTAGTAGTTGTGTATTTATTATAGTTTACTGCATACTTTAAATATTATGAATGTTTAAAAATGTGTTCTTACTTTTGTATTGATTTCTTGATAATAAACTAACAAATAATAATTATTAAGGCCAAAAAAGAGTATTCGTTTAAGAATATGTTACAAACAGTTAATTCTTGGATTGTTTGAATACTTAAAAAATTTATAAATATGTAAAATAATTAGATTTGATGAGTTAAGAGAAGATAATCTCAATTTATAAAAAGAAGAACCAAAATCTTCCTTCTCACTTTCGTTTTAATCTGGATGAATTAAAGTGCAAAAAAGTGCTTTTTTAAAAAACTATAAAACTTGTTCACTTAAATAAGTTTTAAAAGTGATAAATTATCCTTAAACAATTAATTAATTGAAAATTAGTTCGTATTAATCCTTATTAATAGTATAAATTAAAATGGTTTTAAATTCAATATTAAATTTAATAAAAACAAATATTTTTTTATAAATCCATTGTTATTCATTATCTAATCAATTAAGAAAAATTTACAGGTGTTTCTATTGAATTCAAATGTTATAACAATTGCGAGCCCGAAACTAAATTTAGCCAAAGTTTACACAGCACATACGAAACAACGTAAGATTCGTGAACAGCACAGTTTCGGGCGCCTTATCAAATATTTACGTTTCCCTGAAGGCCATTTGCAAATCCCCGAGCAAATATTGTCCCGAGAAACACGGACATTAATTAAAAACAAATCCAGGTTGGCCTCCGGGCGAAATTAAAAACTGTTTGTGGCGAGTTATTCTAGGACGTGTTTATTTTCGTTTTCACATACAATAACCAGACGTGCTCGTGTATCGAGAGCGACCAGATAGCTAATCTCACTTTTAAAAAATAACACATGTGATTTAAAAATAACACCGCATCACTTTGTTATAAAACACTGGCCGGTCTCGTAATAATTGCGAACACATGGCTTCCGAGTGATAACATTCACTAATGCAAAATTTTTGTAAAAACTATCATTATTATAATAAAACTCTAAACAATTTGAAGTAAATAAACATTTTTTGGTCTATTTTCCCAGATATAAAAACAATTTTTCAAATATTAATTAAAGGCAAATTCAAAATATTTACAATAAAATCTGTGGTCACCACCAATACTATGAATAAAACCTGCATTATTCAAAACACTTACTATGTTTTATAATAAAAACTCAATTTAAGTTGCGATGTTTAAAAAGAAAAATTTTTTAGTGGTTAAAAGAATAAATATTTTAGTTTAGTGTTTATATCATGAATTACCACGTAGTAACGGTCACAACCAACCTACATTTTTCATTTATTGATGAAATGATTAATAATGATTATATTATAAAGCTTTTTATTATCTGTGGTAACTGCTTATGCTGTTTCAAAGACTTGGATAATTGCTGTGGAATGAATATTTACAATATTTAAACAATGTCGATACTTCATTAGAAATAATTACCATTATATATTGTGTTTGACTTATCAGTGACATTTATATTTATATAAAAAAAACTATCTATTCTTTATGTATTCACAAACATTTTAAAAATATTTTTAATAAGTAAGTTATCTTTGTAAAATAATTATAAATAGTTGATAATATTTTATTAACATGATCGGGCAACAAGTTTTAAAATTCTTCTTGCAATAAACTAATATAAAATTTTATCTAAGTTAATTAATACAAAAACCCTTAATTTGATAACAATCATGCAATTAATAATACATTTAATTTAATTTTTTTACATTACATTTAATTCATTTTTTTTAAATTTATTACAAGTTTAAAAACCATCGAAAACTAAATATAAAAAGCATTAGTTTTATAACAATCATGAGATTAATATTGTATTTAA
Source organism: Ontholestes murinus (assembly GCA_963969525.1). Lineage (NCBI taxonomy): Eukaryota > Metazoa > Arthropoda > Insecta > Coleoptera > Staphylinidae > Ontholestes > Ontholestes murinus. Next base: position 11,271,682 of record OZ018399.1, on the reverse strand, counting down.
TTAAATATTTCTTATTTATTATAAATTATTAAATACAATTTATTACAATAATATCAAAATAATCTGTGTTATATTATTTTTTATAATATACATTTTTATTTATAAAATATTATGCACTCTTTGAAAAAACAAAACAAAATCATACCTTATTTCATAAAAAATGCAATCTGGACAATTCATATAAGGATTAATGTTGGATATTGAATATTGTCCTAAAGTAAAATTTCCATAAAAGGCAATTTTTTAAACACGTTTATATGTTAAACATGCTTGCAGATTGTTGTTTTTTTGTTATATAAATTTATTTTATAAAACCAACATGTTACTTTATTTTTAAATAACAACTAATAATTGATTAAAAATAACTGAAAATGCTGATTGTATATAACTAAATATTAATAAAGTATTGGATAATATTAATAACAATTTGTGTGGATTTTAGTTAAATTTTCTGTACGATGAATAAATAATAATTTTGAAGGACAGCGGATGTACGTTATTCAAAGTTTACCTTAACATCTGTATACATAACCAGTCGAAATGTGTGTTCAAAAAAACTAAACACTTAAACTACAACAAAAATCTCAATTTCATAACAGTTTGATTTGGCATCAAATCAACTGTGACTGCTTGATTATCACAGGAAGTGGTCACCTTAAAAAGTGAGCAGGAAACGTTGTTGTTGGAGGAAAACATGACTGAAATGGGGTGACTGTTTTCGCCACATGATTGGTGGAACGATTTCGGTTTTATGTTAATATTTGCGTATTTGCGTTTCATCGCAGTGTACACACTCGAGTTTAAGGTTAATTGGTAATTAATTATCAATGCAAAATGAAGTTTTGTTAATGGATTTTCCATTTCGGCGCTATACTAGATGAGAATGTGTTAAGTGGCGGTTACTTACGTTTCAGGGTGCACCGGGGGTGCTTGCGGTAAATAATTTACACGTTAAAATAAACAATGACACATATAGTCAACATATAAATAGAATTTTTCGGTGAATCCTCTTAATTCCTCAAACACATTTATATGTTTTTCGCACTAGCAACATTGAACACAGGATTTGCAGGGGTGCGGGCCGCCGAACGGGTTGTATTTTTTCCGAATTAGTGACGTTTCGAATTGGTGAAATTAATTGGGCCGTGTCCGTCCGTATTTTCTCACTTGTGATATTGGAATCGGATACGATACGTTTTGGGGACTTTCTGTTTACAACTAGAGGGATTGTCGTCGGAATACATAATCGCGTTCACGTCTAATTGCGGGGCCAACTTCAGGCGGGACGTCCGCTGTTGAAGTGCGGCGATTGGCTTGCCGGCCGAGCTCTGAATCGGTCTGAATTCATTTGGGGGGCCGCAGCCGTCCGTCATGTGCCGGCCGAACGTTCAGCGGAAATCGGCTCGAATGACGCCATCTGTACATGCGTTCGATGATTCATGATGTCATCGATTACATCACTTTGCATGTACACACCGGGAAAACGGGAGGAATGATCAGAAGTTGAAACTTCGCGCACTGCTGTGACATTCGTCAAGGTCACGCCGTTTTGATATTTGGCGCGTTTCGTCGCCAACGTTTAAAAAAATACTACCCTACTAAAATAATAGTAAATATTGCGGATACTCATAAAACTTTTTTGAAGATTTGAAGATCGTAAAAAACATTGTATGTATACAACAGCTCTTATAGTTTATATAATTTATTCTAGTTTTTGTTTTCCGTCATTTTATTTTTAAAATGTTACCTAAATTGGATACCAGAGGTACATCTTTATTAAATTCGTTAAGCAACCAGTGTGAAGATTTTTTTATATGGGGGTAATTAGCCGATTTCCCTTGAATTTATAGTTTCTCGGCGATATAATACGACAATTCCAGATTAATAATATAGGCCCTGAAGCTACGTAATCTACATCATTTATTTTATTTCAATATACATTTATTATTTCGCAGGTTTGTATATTTTTGAGGCAAATGCGGTTTATTCTGAAAACTTAAAACTTGAGCTTTTAATGAAAACACTACATGTCATTAAAAGCTTAAATTATTCAAGCCCCTTTTGATTCTTCCATTTTTTTGTGGAAAACTTTTCCTGAAAAATAACTTGAAGAATTTTAAGTCATTTACAACCGTTAATAATATTTAAGACATTTTTAAAACCTACGACTTTAATTGAATCTTTGAGATTGTTTTCAAATAAGTTGTTTTTTTATGTAAAACCTGATTTTTGTCTTTATTGATTTATCATTTCAATTATATAACGTTTCAATAATGTAAACACGAGTTTACTATTTTTTAATACTGATATTTTCAATTAATTTCGGCTGATTTCAACTGTTAACATCCCATTTTTTAAGAAATTTAAAATTATTATTTTCTGTTTTTTTTTCTGATAATTTTTAATATTTTATTTTGCCTTTATAATTTTTTGTTCACATTTTTTTGCATTAATCCAATATATTGTACATTATTAATTATTGGTGTATTATAGACTTATGTTGATAGATTTTATTAAACCTAGCGTACTCTTGACCTACCCCAACTCATTTTCTATTAGCCCAGCGCACTCTTGACCTTACCCAATAAATTCTATATTAATCTCGACGCACATTATTGAATGATACATTGACCCGGTATACTGCAATACAAGTATGTTGACCTTAGCGTTACCCTGACCTACCCTAATAAACCGCAAGTTAGATGAGGGCAGTTCTACGGTAGGGCAATATATACTTCATTGTGGTAGGTCAAGAGTACGCTAGATTAATAAAAGGAAAATGAAAAATGTAGTCGAAAAAGGAGCAAAACAATTAAAAATCATTAGAATAAAATTTCAAAAATACTCGGAAAATTAGTATTAAAAAGAAATAAATATTAAATTAAAATCTTTATGAAAAAAATAATGATTGGAGGTCAAGACGTTTTGATTATTATGGAGGCCAGTTAAAAATTAATCGTTTACACGTGACATAATTTAATAGCAACAAGAGACCGATTCTCCAGTACCAGAACAATTGCCAATCTATGGTTAGCCAAAGGAGGTTATCCTGTAATCTTTCGAATGATTTGCCGCAGAATCAGAACTTTAGAATTGCTTCTTCTGTTCTCCCTAATGGCCCACTATCGACGGCAACGTTTGGATTAGTGTAGGTTGCGACTGCACTAGAAGCTAAAGGGGCTTAGGGTGGTATTTAGTGATGAATCCCGATTCTATTGAGTGTCAGACGTGGGAAACGTCGTAAAAAGAAATTTATATTTGGAAGGCCTGTGCATCAAACTGTAGTGATTATGTTATGGGGTGATATAACTTATGGAAGTAGGTCTCGTTTGATATTTTGGTATATGAGGCAAAATGAAAGCCCAGCGATAAATGGATGAGGTGATAGAACCCCACATTATTCCGTTTTTTTTAGCAGTTGGAAGGTCCAATTTTCCAGCAAGACACATTTGCGAAGGATAATGTCAATATATTGCTATGGCCACTCCGACCTATTTGGGCATGTATGGGACATTATGGGGAGAAGACTAAATAGCTTACACCATCATCTGCAGATTCTACAAGCTCTTCAGCACTACTTACAAGTTGCTTAAGAAACAATACCTCAAAACCTCAAGAGATTATGGATCACCTACTAGAATCGATGCCACGAAGAGTACGTGGGTGTGTAACCAATAAGTGCGGACCAATCCATGCATTATTAATAAAAAAAATATGTTTAACGTTGTCCATTTTCTTTTAAACTTTAATCAATAGCTATCCTTTAACAAATACACGTTTATGCTAAGTTTGTTCAAAAAACATCCTACCATTTCTTTCTGTTGAGATTTCCATGTCGCTGAGTATATGTTTGTTAATTAAAACGTAGCATTGACATTCATTGAATTTTTCGTTAAACGCTTAAGCAATAATCTACAGAATTATGTAACTAATCTCGCTGGTTTATTGGCTAATATTTCACCCGCTTAATGTACGTAGTAAATAAACTGATTGTAAGTGACTCACTTGTACTTGAAGTTATTTAATCTCGCTTATCAAAGGTGAGAAAATTTCCAAACAGGCGAACTTTGCGTACGAACGATTCGAATAGTTAATATTGCAGCGTAAAACGCGAGAGGATATCTTTTGATCAAAGTTTCTTTTGAAACTTGAATTCATTATCGTACCGCTGGCTCTTTGATCAATAAATGCGCGCTCACCTCTGATATCACAATCTATATGAAATTATGTATTCTTTCTCCTCTATACTTTGTATATAAAACGGCTGTGTGTGTATTCAATAGGACATAAAAATACTTATAAAATTATGCATCCATCAATAATAAGTATGCATTACTAATATTCTTATTCTAATTACATATTTAAAATAATCTTTATCCCATTAAAATGAGATGAAGTATTTAAAACCATTTGATACTTCTTTTTTGTAATTTAGGATTTTTAATATTAACATTATAAAAAGAAAATAACCAAACGGACGCACTAACCCTTACATTAAATTAAAATGTATTTGTTCATAAAAATCATCAAAGAACAAAATATTCTTAGAATATGCCTAGGTAATATTTGCCGTATGTTTAATGTTTTACCATTTTAATGAATTATTTTTTTTTGACACGAACTGTAAAGTTGTAAATCACAATAATGAAATAAAATCGCTCGCACACTCCATTCGCATTAAATACTGAATTTTAATTCCCGCACTCAGATTTAATATCCTGCAGAGCGAGGCGGCCGTATTTCAACCCCCGGACTTATGAACATCGAATATGGTACACCATAATAATATTATGACAGATAATAAGGAGTTATGGGGTCAAGCCCATAAATTTCCGCGTGAATCACACCGCCAGGCCTCATCAGAATTCATCAATTTTAACACGACCCTAATCGCGAACAGGTTCCCGCATCGCGAAAATTGTTTATTTATTGATTAAAACGCCGTGAAACGGCCGTCCGTCAATTACGCCGAATAATGACCGATATAAAATCTAATTATGATTAAATCTATTATTCCGTTACGGCGCTGCGTTAATTCTTATCGTAAAATCGAACTTTGGCATTATAACTTTATTTATCTAGTTAATGGCTCTGTATAATTCCGTTATTATTGCGTTTTAGTGAAATATGCAAATATGCATCCTCGCTGTCATAATCTAATTGATTATTAAATCGGAAATTATCTAGTGAAGCATAAAATTATTTTTGCAATATTATAATTATATTTCGTTTGAAGGATCATATTTTTTTATTTATTTGACAGCATCAACCTTGTATAAAATATTTTCTTCTTAACTCACTTAACATCTAATTAAGTATTATATATAAACATTTGATAGAATGTATTTATTACCCTTCATTTTATACATCGAAAATTTGACACAACACTTATATAACTTCTTTATTAAATGAAAATAGCACACAGTTTATTCCTTACTTCACTGGTTTTATTTTCATTTACAAAACACTTCACGTAAACTCAAACCAACAATAGTGAACTTCTTTATTACTATACAGGGTGATCTATTTTTCAAACATATGTTAAAAATATATGTAATCAAAATATTTTTTATAAAAAACTTCTTTAGCAGCCAAATACTGAAATGAGGTGTCTAAAATAGGAAACCCTATTTAGTTTATATGGAAAAAACAATAATCAAAATGAGTTTAAAATTGCTATAAAAAACGGAAATATAAAACAAATTAGGTTATTGATTACAGCGCCATCTATTGCGATTACAAACATTTGTTTTATTCTATAAACTCCAAATTAGTACCGGTGATGTGGACATCATAGTATTTTCTTTGTACTTTTAAACAAAAAGATAATAGTCATAGAGGACCCCTCATGAACTAAAACCTTTCCTCAGAGGTTGCTTGGAGGACTAATCCAAAACCGTAGATCTTTAGATCTTTTCTAGTCTAACACAGACCAAGATGTTATTAATAATAATAATAGTCTTTATTTCTCTCTTAAATTACAATAAAGTACAATAAGAAAGAAAGTACGTCACATTAATGTTTTAGTTCTTTTATTTATTTAATGATACCTTTCGTTATGTTTAGATCAAGTCGGATTGTTCATCTTTAGGCAGCTGTTGTTAAAGAACTGCGAACGAACATCCTCGTAGATAAAACCTCTTCTCAGAGATTACTTGAAGGACTAATCCGAGACCATAGGTCTTTTCTAGCCTAGCGTAGGCTAAAATGTATAAGGCTATTTTTTTGTAATGTAAGTTGTTCAATTTATTAAGAATTAATCTTGGTTTTTTGTTAAGGGAAATCCGAAAACAACAACAAAGGGCTTTGAATAAACACCCACAACCACTAGGCAAAATTACTCCAAACGATTTTCAGATCTTCCAACAAAGGAAAAAACTTTGAGCTCAAAATCATTAGCTGTTTTTGAGATATAAACAAACACAAAGACATAAAATTGTTTTTTCGAAAAATTGATTAAATGGTATCTAGGGATACAAAAACGGATATATCCGTTAAAAATAATTTTCACAATACTTTTCCGAACCTGTTTCAGAGAAATTAAAAATTTTAAATAATTTTTCAGTTCATTTATTACTTTAATGTTTTTGAAATCTTTTGCTAAGTTTAGATCACCTTAGTCATCTTTGGCAGGTATCGTTGAAGATCTGAAAACGTGTTTTTGTTCGTTGGTGAAAGGAGAGAGAGAAAATTCATCAAAAACATCCTAGCAGCAATAGTGTTTGACTAAAACCTCGACTCGGAGATCTCTTAGAGAACTAACTTAAACCATAGGATCTTTTTAGCCTGACATAGGGCAAGTGTATGAAAATTTTGTTCCATGAAAGTTGCTTAGTTTATTAATGTCTTTACCTTTGACAAGTTTTGTAAAATTTTTATGTTTTTGTAAAGGGAAATCCGAAAACAACAACCAAAGGGCTCTGAATTAATACCCACATCCAGTGCCCGAAATGAGCTTTTGAGATCATCCAATAAAAACATCTTAAGTTTAAAGTTTGAGCTCAAAATCTTTAACTGTTTTTGAGATATAGACAAACACAAAGACACAAAATTGTTTTTTTTTTCTTTCTAAAAATTGATGAAACGGTATCTATGAACACTAAAACACATATTTCCGATGAAAATTTTTTCACAATACTTTTCCGAACTTCGTACAGAGGAAGTAACATTTTTGATTAATGTTTCAGTTCTTTCATTGGTTTAATGTTTTTTTTTTTGGAAAACTGCGTTTATATCTAGTTGTATTGATCATCTTTAGGCGGCTATTGTTGGAAGATGAGAGAAATTCTATCAAGGACTTTTAAGTAGCAATAGTGTCGGAGTAAAACCTCTCATCAGAAATCACTTGGAGAACTAATCTGAATGGCATAGGCCAAGAAATGCATGAACATGTTTGTTAATTACGCGGGTTCGCGATTTGGTTTTATAATTACAAATACCAGTATATTGAATAAATGTATTTATTTCAACTACTGACTAAGAAATAATAACAAGTAACAAATAAAGGATAAAGACAAGACTTAGAAAAATAATAATAAAGAATTGAAATAATATAGCGCGGACACGACCGAATGGTAATATGTTTCTTTCACGATGGTTCAGACAACACTCACTTAGAAAAATGGTTAAAGATCGAGGTTTGAGGAAGAAGTGCAGGGATTGGTCAGATTAGAAGAAAGAGGGAGTTTGCGGAAGGAAATAGATATAGTATTTTATTCAAGAAAGACAAGGATCACAGATTGCGGGGTGGAAATTACCAAGGGTTTTCAGGTCTGGCGTTTGGGCGAAGAAAGGTCGTTTACAACTTAAGCCGTCGCGCGCGGATTAGCCCTTATAGCCCCCAATTGAGCACGAATTTAACACGATGAATAGAAATACAGAAAATTGTACACAATGGTTTATTACCCTTCGGTCATGTCCGTAATGCGCAAGAAAACACTAAAATCACGTTTTGAAATACTGCAAATTGTTCGAAATATAAATGTATAATTTCGCGTTAACATTCCGCGCCCCATTGAATGTCAAACATTCAATTATATTTAGATGCACTAATTTCACCATAATTTCACAATGGGATGCACAAATGAACCGGTGCTGGTCTTCACTGTTGCACTCCGGACGACCCCATCGGAACCTGGGTGAATTGCCTCGTCTCTCGCGAGGCGCTACTGAAGGGGGCACGTTATCTCCACGGATAATGACCAAACGATCGAAGCTGCCACCGGAAGTCCCGTCCTGCTGCCACTTGTTCCGTTTGTGTACCTCGGAAAAATACTCCTTCTCCCAACGTTTCCATACGTGCTGTCGTAATTTTGAGACGTATTGAAGATCCATTGGTTCCTTGATGACTTTGTAATAGTCTGGTACTTCATTAGGATTCACTGGTTCCATAAACGACCAAGCGCTTTTTACTGCAGCCCTCTCGTTCGCAGTCGACTTCGTCGGCGGGTTTTTTGGCGACGTCGCGTTACTATCTCTCCGGTGTACGATTCTCGAGGCCACCACCTCGAGACTCTCGTCCATTTTCAGCACGTACCTAACTGAATCCGACTTCTCCACTACGCCCTTGACCTTAGGCGAGCTGGGCGGTAAGAGGTCGTCGAAGTCCTCGAATGAATTCTTTGAATTGCTCGACGGTACCGAGCACTGGCTCACGTTGCTCTTGTTGCTCAGCGAACGCTCCCTGAAGCTCTGCATGCGCTCGAAGTTTGGCCTCTGGATGGAGGAATGTCGGTCGTTGACGCTGGCACTTAGTAGGGTAGAACCCGTCAACGCCGATGTCTCCGCTTCCCCCAACACCTTGGGGACCACCTCCTTGTTCTGCTGGAGTATCCACTTCTCCACGTCGTCGTTGCACCTGCTCGCGAAGAGCACCTCGTTCTCCGTCCTCAATCTCGTCGTCTCTTCGTTCTGCTGGAGTTTCCACTTCTCCATGCCGTCGTTGCATCTGCTCGCGAAGAGCGCCTCGTTCTCCTCCTGCAATCTCGCCGCCTCCTCCTGAGCCACCACCAACTGCTCCTTGTAGCCGACTTCTTTGGCCACGTAGTCCTTGCGCAGTTTCTCGCTCTCGCAACGGTACGCCTCCAGGTCGCGGATCCTCGCGTTCTTCTTGTCGATTTCCTTGCGTGCCACCGCCAGCTGCTCCTTGTAGCCAACCTCTTTGGCCACGTAGTCCTTGTGCAGTTTCTCGCTCTCGCAACGGTACGCCTCTAGGTCGCGGATCCTCGTGTTCTTCTCGTCGATTTCCTCGCGTGCCACCGCCAACTGCTCCTTGTAGCCGACCTCTTTGGCCACGTAGTCCTTCCGCAGTTTCTCGCTTTCGCAACGGTACGCCTCTAGGTCGCGGATCCTCGCGTTCTTCTCGTCGATTTCCTCGCGTGCCACCGACAACTGCTCCTTGTAGCCAACCTCTTTGGCCACGTAGTCCTTGTGCAGTTTCTCGCTCTCGCAACGGTACGCCTCCAGGTCGCGGATCCTCGCGTTCTTCTCGTCGATTTCCTCGCGCAGAGTGTCCAGATTCTCCTCGTGCGTCTTCTGCAGCTTGTCTATCTCGTTCTTGAGGACGCACATCTGTCCCTCGTGTTGCCTAGTCGTTGCCTTCATGATATTATCCTTTTCGTTTTTCAATAACTTCACTGATTCTGCATGTTGTAAATTCAATTGAATAATTTCGTTCTGGTGCCTTGCGATGAGCTGCGTGATTTCCGCCATGTACTTGCTCCTCTCATCCTTGACGACGTCCAGTTGACGCTGTCTCTCCTCGTTCAGCGTCTCCTCCAACTGTTTGCACGATAGGCGCGCTTCCTCCGCGTCCAGGCGCATACTCTCCGCAGTACTGGGGGCGGGAGGCTTCAAGGGGGCCAATGGTTGTGCATGGGGCCGTGTGTCGGGCGAAACTCGACCTTCTTTCACCGTACCTTTTTCAATTTCTTCCGCGGGATCCTTTTTCACGGTAGGAAGATGCTTCTTGATAATGAAACGCTCGCTCTGGTACCGCTTTTTCAATTGAGTCCACGCTGTTTCATACGAGGTATCGGACAACTGAATTATTTTAAGAATTTGAGCTGCTTCACCTTTAAGCAAGCTTCGTAGATAATACAACTTTTGCACATTAGCTAGCGAAAAGTTGTCGTGTATAAGGGATGTAAAGGCGTCACGAAATCTCTGCCACTCGTCATATTTTCCGCTGAAAGTCGGTAACTCGATCACTGGTAATTTCACTTGTGGTGCTTCGTTGTGGTTTAATGAATGGATATTGTTGTCTATGACCGCAGCTTGTATTGCACACTTGATTTTGAAATAATCACATTTGAATTTTTGAAGTTCATTCGCAATATCCACATCGTTGTCGAAGAGATCACTTGCAATCATTTTGAAATCGTTGAGACTTGGTTCAAACTTAATCCATTTTTGCACGATTAAATTTTTATCACGATTCGTGTCCGCGAGGAGTAACTGGAGTGTGTCCTTTTGACTGATGATGTTTTTCTTTTGGCACTGTAGCCTTTTAACAATCACTGCCATGTTGATGATTTTCACACAAAATACACAAAGAGTTCTGGTAGAATTGTTCGTTTACGTACGGTTGTAGCTTAGATAACTCACGCAATAACACAACACAAAAACGGAGAGTTACTTAAGACGGTGTACTTATAAACGACGCGAAGTTCCACCAATGACTTAGCAAGTTTGCAAAGTCCACAAAAGTTCACGAAAAAACACTAAACCTTACTTTATCCGGTTCGAAGGACCATGTTAAGTACGCGGGTCCTTTTAGAAAATTGATGATAAAGAATTGGAATGAAATAGCGCGGACACGACCGAATGGTAATATGTTTCTTTCACGATGGTTCAGACAACACTCACTTAGAAAAATGGTTAAAGATCGAGGTTTGAGGAAGAAGTGCAGGGATTGGTCAGATTAGAAGAAAGAGGGAGTTTGCGGAAGGAAATAGATATAGTATTTTATTCAAGAAAGACAAGGATCACAGATTGCGGGGTGGAAATTACCAAGGGTTTTCAGGTCTGGCGTTTGGGCGAAGAAAGGTCGTTTACAACTTAAGCCGTCGCGCGCGGATTAGCCCTTATAGCCCCCAATTGAGCACGAATTTAACACGATGAATAGAAATACAGAAAATTGTACACAATGGTTTATTACCCTTCGGTCATGTCCGTAATGCGCAAGAAAACACTAAAATCACGTTTTGAAATACTGCAAATTGTTCGAAATATAAATGTATAATTTCGCGTTAACAATGTTGTTTAACGAAAGTTCAGTTTATCAATATCCTTATTTCATCTTATCTAAATTTTACAAAAATTAGAGAAATTCTATCAAGGACATCTAAGTAGCAATAGTGTCGGAGTAAAATTTCTCCTCAGAAATCACTTGGAGAACTAATCTGAATTGCATAGGCCAAGGAATGCATGAACATGTTGTTTAACGAAAGTTGTTCAGTTTATCAATATCCTTATTTCATCTTATCTAAATTTTACAAAAAATTTCCGAAAAAAAAGCTTGGAATAAACAACCACTTTCTGTGGACGAAATAACTTTAAAAGCATTTTAGATCTTCTTACAAAGAATGAAAGTTTGAGCTAAAAATCTTTAGCATTTTTGAGCTACAACGCCCACGGCCAGACACATATACACAAAATTTTCCAGAATTTGATACCTAATCTAATTATTCAGTTGAAGACTATTTTCAAAATAACTCCACGATCTCAATACCTTCCTCAGAAGTTGCTTGTAATCCAAAACTATAAGTCTTTTCTAGCCTGGCATAGGCCAAGAAGTGATTAATGTTTTATTGATTTAAGGTTAAAAACCTTTTGCTACTTTTAGATCTAGTTGCATTCATCATATTTAGAAAACTGTGGTTGTAGAACTGCAAACGTTGTTATTCGTTGATAAGAAGAGAGAAAATCCATCAAGGATCAATAGTGTCGGACTAAAACCTCTTTTCAGAGATTATTTATAGGTCTAGTCTTTTCTACCCTAATATAGATCAAGAAGTGCATAAACATTCTCTTTAAAGAAATTTATTCAGTTTTATCTTTGTTGTAAAGGAAAATCCAAAAACAACAAAGAAAAGGCTTGGAATGAGCAAAATCACTCCAAAAACTTTTCAGATCTTTCAACAAAGAAATAAACCTTAAGTTTAAAGTTAGAGCTTAAAATCATTAGCGTATTTTAAAATACAAACATAGAGACAGACATTTTTTTCTAAAAATTGATAAAGTGGTATCTAGGGATACCAAAACGAATATTTCCGTTAACAAATTTTTTCGCAATACTTTACTGAACTTTGCAGAGAAGAAAAGCAAAATTTTTAATTGATGTTTCAGTTCTTTTATTGGTTAAATGGTTTTGAAAAAAAACCTTTTGCTACACTTAGATTAAGTTGCATTGGTCAACTTTAGGCACCTGTCGCTGCACAACTGCGAACGTTCTTTTTTGATCGTTGATGAGAAAAAAGAAAATCAATCATGGACACCTTGGTAGCAATGGTGTGGGGCTAAAACCTCTCCTCGGAGGTTGTTTGAAGGACGAATCCAAAACCATAGGTTCTTTCTAGCCTGATTTAGGCCAAAAAGTGCATGAAAACTTTGTTTAACGAAAGTTGTTCAGTTTATTAGTGAATTTTCTACAACGTAAAGGACTTATATATTTTATTATTTTTAAGATTTTTATTGTTTGTTGATAAGAGGAGAGGAAATACAACTAGCATCAGACCAAAAACCTCACCTCAGAGATCGTTTGGGGACTAATCTGAGTTTACAGGTTTATTCTAGTCTGGCATCAGCCAATTATTTCTAATAATTTTTTTTTTGTTCAAAAGAGGAGAGGAAATCTCTAATGGTCAGCCTCGTAAGAGTAATATCGGATTAAAACTTTCCTCATGGATCGCTTGGAAGACTAATCTAAGTCCATAGGTCTTTACTAATTAGTCAAGTATTGCTAAGAATTTTTTTGTTCGTAGAAGGAGAGGAAATCCATCATGGACACCCTCATAAGCTCTTCTGAAAGATCGCTGAGAAGACTAATACAAGTCCATAGATGTTTTCAAGTCTGGAAGAAGAGGAAATCCATTATGAACACCATCGTAAGCAGTAGTATCGGACTTATACGTCTCCTCAGAGATCGCTCGGAAGACTAATACGAGTTCAAAGATGTTTTCAAGTCTGAAATTCGTTAATTATTGCTAAGAATTGTTTTATCTATTTTCTGTTCATTATGCACACTCGTAACAGTAGTATCAGATAAAAACCTCTCTTCAGAGAATGCTTTGAAAAGTAATTTGAAAACATAGGTCATAGTTATTAAGAGGATATAAAATCCATCATCAACACACTAAGAATAGTAGTAACAAGCTGAAATCACTCCTTAGAGATCGCTTGAAGAACTAATCTAAAAACATAGTTCTTTTCCAGCCAGAAATTAGCAAATTATTATCAAGAAATTTTATTGTGGTTCACGTGATGCTCTTCTGGAAACGTAGAAGCTTCGCCGAGCTGAGGTAACTCAAAGGTTTTCAGGCCTATTTGTCTGTTAATTGTGATGTGATATAAATTTTATTCCCGAAGAAGGGTTTTTATCCAGGTTACTCTTAATTTTTCGATAAACTCTAATAAACTAGTAATTTCAGTAACATATTACCTTGCCAGAAGTGTAACAATGTATGAAGGCCGCGTTAGTTAGGTATGTATGTATGTATGTTATGGGTTCGGTGAATCGTATGGCCTCTAAGCCTTCCGAAATTATCTCGACCTAAGAGATCTTTTGTAATTACCCTTGACCTAATTGAGTCCCTTAATGTCTAGACTTTTTACGTAGTCTACGATGTTTATCAATTCATCAGGCTTTAACAATGCCGATGACAGGTAGGTCTCTCTTTGAAGAGACATGTTTCTTGTGCCTCGTTGCAGAATCTGTAATTGGCATCTGTTGTCTGACCCATCTTAGTAAGGTGGTATTTCAGAGGGCAGTGTTCGGTTAGTAGGCCGGATATGAGCCTTAGGTTGTCCTTGATTAATCTGAGAAAGGTGATAAACCTTTTCGCCTGCCGCAAACCAGACGTGCTCCTCAGGTGAGCACTTTTGGCAATATTTTCCCATTCCTGGACCATCCCCTTAATACGGACTTTATTCCACTATTCGGTTCTGGCCCAACACCATTTGTTTGAATTCATTGCATTTGATCCCTCTGATCCCTGGGTGACCTGGAACCCAGAGCAATTTAACTCTGTTATTGTTGGACAGCTGCTTTAGAGATAGTTTGCACCCCCATACAGATTTAGACTTGCATGTAGGTGATTTTATTGCCTTTAATGCAGCCTGACTGTCCGAGCATTTTGTTGTAGCCCCTTTATGAACATACGTGGGCGCATGTGTTCAAAGCCTAGATTTCTGCCTGAAATATCGATGAGGATCGGCCCAAAGCTCTCGATAAGCCGAATCGAGGCCAGTGATGCCAATTCCGACTCCATTATCAGTTTTAGATCCGTCAGTGAACCAAACTATTGAGGAGCATTGTAAAACTGCCTGACTTTTGCTTCAACCTCATGGTCAACTTCAATCGTTGACTCGAGGTCATAATTAGTTATCATTTGGTTTTTAGGCAAGTATATCGCTCTTTCGCACACAGTATTGAGGATTTTAAGCTGCCTGTTAAAGTGTCCATATTTTGGAGTATCTGTCAGGATTTTTCTTAAGGCGTCTAATGCAGCTTCCCTTATTACGTGCAGGTGCAAAGGGGTGAGGTTTAACATGGCCTCCAATGCTCCAGTAGGCCACGTGCTCATAGCCCCTGTAATACCCAGACATGCCAGCAGTTGAACCTTACTGAGATTTGTTTGAGTTGTGACCAGACCACGTAACCATAGGTGATTATTGATTAATTAGCTATGATCTGACCATCATTGTAAAATGTTTCTCCTGTCCTTGATGGATAGGTTTGATCTTGTATTGATATATGGGTATACCTTAAGTAGCGTAGCTTAGACCTTTTGGATTTGACACATGACAGCTAAGATGTTCGAAAACTTTTCCGAAAATCTTAAATGCTATTGTGTATTGTCAACATGTAAGATTTACAGATGTTCGATAGTGTTTGATGTCGTAGCTTCTAATAATTGGACCTGATGAATTGTAATAAAATATATTCGCTAATGTTACATGTGGAGATTAAATTTAGAGTTTCTGCTGTATCCTTTTTTACCTAACACCAGGTTATAAAATTCTTGGAATGTGTCTATGCTGTAGATGCGGGATTTTTATCTGGCCAAGTTTGTGATTGCCAACATTCAACCACTTTTGAAATTGTCTGTCTTGAGGGTAACTATGTTATGTTAGTTTATTAGTCAGGATAGTGTTGCCAGTTAGGAGGGAGCAAGTAAGAAGAGTTTTGCCACAGAATTAATTTGATGATGTAAGATAGCGTTTAGTTATCTGTTCATATGAGTCGGTTTTCTGTATACTGTGTGGCCAAAAGTTCCATCGTAATTGTTTAGAATTAAGGTATCAAGGAAAGGTAATTGGTTGTTTTCTTCTATTTCTATTGTTTGGATATTTAAGGAAATGTTGAAGCTTGTCTAGACCATTAGAAAGTTATTCAAAGATAAATAATAATAAAGATCGACAAGTATGAATCGATGAAAGTATTTCCAGATGTACGTTGTGCACCTCTGATTTGCCTTCTTAAGTTACATACGTATCTGAAACAAATTAGGCTGGTTAGAAAATAATATTAGAAACCAACATTAAAAAATTGTAACTGTTGACAATTAAACAAAAAGTAAAATGTGTGCCTTTTAAACATTAGCAAGTTCAAACATTAATCAAGTTGTACATTCTGGAGGTATAAGCTAGTTTCACAGGCTAATTAAAAATAATATTAGAATCCTGAGGAGCTTATACCAATATTTTGTAAAGATTACAATCGATATCCTGCTGACTATTAAACAAAAATTGAATTTCTCTGCCTTTTCAAAACCAACAAAAGTTATGATGTTATGGCCATCTCGATCTCTTGATCTTTCGCCCATTGAGCATGTATAGTACATTATCAAGGTTATCTTTTATCTGCTAGAATCTATGCCACGAAGAGTAGAAGAGCGAGGGGCTTATTAATAAAAAAAATATGTTTGTTTGTTCTTTTTCTTTCAAATTTTAAACAATTGATATCCTTCTTACTTTCTTATAGAAAAAAATATAATTAAAAAAATATTAATGCTAATATGTACATTAAATTAAGTTTTACATAAAAATAGTTGAATAATGAAAAAGAATATTATCACACATTAGTTAGGTATATTGGGTTGCATATATACTCAATGACATGGAAATCGCAACACCAAAAAGTGGTGGGAATCTTTTGACCTAACGTTTAATTATCGTTTGTGACAAGTTTGGTCAAAAGATTCCTACCATTTTTTGGTGTTCTGAGTATATATGCAACCCAATATACCTAACTAATATGTGATAATATTATTTTTCATTATTCAATTATTTTTATGTATAACTTAATTTAATTTACATATTAGCAGTAATCATTTTTTTATTAATGTTTTTTTCTGTAAGAAAGTATGAATAATAAGTAATTGGCCAATAACAGTAAATAATTATAAACACCTCACCTGCGTGAATGTGTTGTTTATGTAGATTTAGGTCATCCTTATCACTGTGAAAATATTTACCGAACATTGCGTGACGTTATTCATTATCACCAATAATAGATAATGTTCGATGCGCCAAAGTAAATCATTTGATCTTACAGATAAGCCGATATCAATGAAACAAAAATTATAATGAGTATTTCAATTAAAACGTTAGGAAACGACAAATGAAATCATGAAAAAGGTGATGATAACATATTGAATTATTTTTTCCCTGTCAACAATAGCCACGGATCGGTTTGGATCTGTTTTGGATCACGTCAGCGTAGAGCAGTTGATGACCAAGGAACTGAATTGTATTATGGTGTTTTAATCCACAATCAATATACAATAGAGTAATTTTTGAATTCAGCGTTTTGCATTTAAAATCATTCCTTTTCAATACTTCAATAATTATTGCGATATAGGTATCTATTTTGGATCACCTTACGCAGTTGAAGAGATGGAAACGAAATTTTTCTATAGAGTTTTAAACCTATAAATATTTGTAATGATATAAATCTGCTATCATCATATATAATAAAGTGTGTTTAACTTATAGATTTATTTATAGTAGTGAAACGTTTAAACAATACAATTTTATAGCATTTACAAACAAAATTGTTTATGAAAATAAAAGTAATAATGAGAATTATTTTTTTGAGCGTTTCATCTTATACAAATTTTAACTATCGTACCGGATTGGTTCACTATTAAACTATTTTCAGATTGTGTGTATAAATCAGAAAATCCATAAATCCCTTAAGATTCGTTACGTTTTTAATAAATTTAATAGAGCAGCTATTTCCGGCCGCGCAAAATTTACATTACACGCATGACATCATTTTAATTTTCTGAAACGTGCGTAGGTGTAGCATTTTCCGAAGCGCCAGAAAAACAGCCCATTTCTATAATTGCGGCATTGTTCTTTTATAATAACGTTTTAAGTGGAACCAATTTGGCCGTAAAGCCGTTACTTTTAGTTTTTTTCTACGTTCCTAGCGCGTTTTCAGCGCCTATTTCAGGTCATCACGCACTGATTGCGCACTTCCTTCGATTGCGGAACGAGTCGAGTTATCACTGCTGTATTTATGCTAATCGTTGATAGTTATTATCGTAAAAATTTCAGCGGAAATTTAAAGTTATATTTCTAAATGGGCGCAAATTTGAAATGAATCTGTGATGAAAATTTAAACCAATTGTTTGACTTTTGGAATTCTAACAACTTGTTAATCGAAATATAATTTTCCAATCTTAGTGAATATATTAAATATTGCTTTCTATAAATTTTCTGGATTAGAACTTCTTGTTCGTAAATTTGAACTGAGACCTACAACTATCATGTATCCTAAAACAAAATCGGGATTCATCACTAAACACCACCCTATGTCACTCTAGATTCCAGTGCAGTCGCAACCTACACCACTGAAAATGTTGCTATCGATGTTGAGCTATTAGATTCATTTCATTTTTCTAAAACAAAAGAAATTCCTTTTTGAATAACCTAATACAAGATACAAGGTAATCCTTTGATAAGCCTGAAGCTAAAATAGTAACCATTCACCAAATGATCAAATTTATGGTGATTATTTTCTAAGTTCCTTTAATTTGTAAACAGATTTTCGATAATATATCATAGCGTGTATTTATATTTCCGCCGGTTTCATCTTTAAAACTTTAAAATGAGGTCTTAAATTGAAACTTTTATTGAGATTGAAGTGACATATACTTCACCGGAGTATTGAGTATTTAATCGATACATTATAAGAGTAATGTAAGTTAAT
Organism: Ontholestes murinus; assembly: GCA_963969525.1. Classification (NCBI taxonomy): domain Eukaryota; kingdom Metazoa; phylum Arthropoda; class Insecta; order Coleoptera; family Staphylinidae; genus Ontholestes; species Ontholestes murinus. The sequence goes on along the minus strand of OZ018399.1, from coordinate 11,253,243 downwards.
ATAATAATAATTTGAATGATAAGTTCACTAAAAGTAGTATGATGGACACATCGCCATTTTTTTATATATATCTACCGTAAATTGATCTTTCTTCGTTACTTTCCGATCTGGTACGAACTCGCAACATCTAAGTCATGCGTCAAAAAAATTACTTGCTGTACAGTCAAGATCCCTAAAGTATTAAATAATGGAAATTGAGAACCTTAAAAGACTTCACTTAAAATAAACTCCGTTAGGGATCCCTGCCATTATTTATTTCCCACTGCACATTATACTAATCTTCCCGGAATTGATATTACAGCAATAATAATAAATTTTAAAAACGATAATTTCCGTGCTTCACAAACTGAGTTTAATTAAAATATAAGCAGTAATTAAATGCCGGCGATGGGCGCATACGGGAGTGTAGGATCGTTAGTCCAGGCCAGCAATTGGATGGGTAACTACTAACTGGTACCAATTGGAATACAATTAGATGATCCCTTGAAGTAACAAGAACCACCTGGTTTATAGCCAAACACTACTATTACTAAGCAGTAATAATTTAATCTGGGCAATATATAATTTTTAGGTTTTAAATTATAATAAACCGAATCGAAAATTGCACTTTTCCATTAACACCATAGAGTCGAATCTTTTATTTTAAACATGCAAATATTATTTTATGGTCGCTTCCGGCAGTACATTTTATACGCGCTTTATCGGAGCAAGTAAGCTCTTTTTTATGTCCGGATATCTATAAATTTAAATTACAATAACTGTCAAGTATTTGCAGATGCGGCTTTTATTACTTTAACATCGCCGCTCTAAAGGTCAGCGATAAATTTTTCACACAGATTGCAAGATGCAATACTGCAAATTTTATCACTCAGATGGGTATGCTTTAATTGCTCCTGGAAATCTCATGGAAATAACTAATTAAGTCTAAGATTTATTTCTATATGTAATCATTGCGGTGATGTAAATAGATAATTCTTACTACAAGATTAAATAGAACGCCTGGGAATATAAACAAGGTTATACCACTTTTAATTCGGTAATGGTAATAGTTTAGGGCAACGGTTATCTAAAAATAAGAAATTATAATATCATCTGTACTAATATCCAACTACTAGTATGTTTGATTGATTGTTGAAGCCATGACTTTGTGATACATCTTGATTACGAAATAGGTTTAAGAAATAATAACACTTTGCTAGTATCACGGATTTTAGAAATCCGTGATACTAGCAAAGTGTTATTATTTCTTAAACCTATTTCGTACTAGTATGTTCCCAAGAAGTCAATTTCGTTGGTAAGGTCAGTTACCTTCCTAGGAGGCCATTCCCTGATCAGTTCTGGCGTTGTCTCCATTTCTTCGGTTAGGGCTAGTCTGGTGGTAGCCAGTGCTATACACACGCATAGGATCCACATAGTCTACATACCTACATATGTTCGTTGTTTCAGAGCTTATTTACACTTCCAAGAAGTTTTGGAATTGAAGCTGTACGCTTTGAGATTCTTAAGGGCAGCCTGGCTGTCTAAGATCAGACAAATGCGTGGCCCTTTGTAGCCCTTCTTCATACAAACCTGAGCACATCTTTACAAGGCTAGGGTTTTAGTTAGTAACACTGATGAGCCTTGTCCAAGAGGAACTGATTCTCTGTATCTTGTCCTATATATGCCTATGCGAGAGCCCGTTTCCGTTTTTGAAGCATCTGTATACCAGATTACAGAGTTGTGTTTTAGTTTTTTGATTCGATTAAGGCTATGTTGGCGACTGTCAATAATCATGTTAAAGCGCAATACGAAATCAAATTTGTTCGGCTTTACGTCTGACAGTGTTTGTAGGAACTCTGGTTAAATCAGGTTCGGAATATCTGAGTATCCGAATCTATGTCCTGTACCATGCCGGTCCAGTCTCATCGCACTCATTAGACCTTCTTTTCTGATTTGTTCATGCAGGAGAAATAGGTCTAGTGAAGCTTTTATTGCGACAGAGGGGATGGTGTGTATAGCCCCCATAATACCAAGACAGGCCATTCTCTAAAGACTTTTTTTGTGCCATTGCTTGTTTAGTCTTGACCCGTCATACTAGTGAGCCATATGTAATAATGGGTGTTACTACCATAATATACAGCCAATGTATCATTTTGGGTTTCAGTCCCAAGATTTGCCAAAGAGCCTGCGGCATATCCATAGTGCCACTGTAGCTTTGCAGATTGTTTTCTATAGGTGTGCGTTTCAATTAAGCCTAAATATTTTTTTGATCGGACAGCGTAATTTCTTCCTACGATTACCTAAGGTACCACTACAGCTTTGCCAGGATTGACATTGAAGCCTTCCCTCAGACACCATTTTACTATGATATTGAGGGCGTCTTGGGCTAGGGAAGATATGATATTGTCATATTTACCACTCATAACAATTGCTATGTTGTCGGTATAACCTTATTGACCAAGGTCGTCAGGAGGTCGTCCACCACGAAACATCACAGCAGGGGTCGGCCTTGCGGGCACCTTTTTGCTGTAGTTACCGTTTCCGATTCTTTCCCTATACCTGCAGCGATCTTACGGTTTTCAAGTACGGCCTTTATCCATCGTATTGATGGTCCCTTTTTCCATGGTTTTGAAGGTTGTGTTGTCGAACACTGTATCGTGTTCTATAATTTCCTTCATGACTTTTAGAAGAAATGAGGTAAGGCTAATTGGGCGGTAGGACTTATCCTCATTGCGTGGAACAAATATAACCATAGCCTCTTTCAATTTCATTTTTGAATATATCCTAGTATAATGCTGGCTTTATAAATTGCCTACAGGTAGGGGACTATTATATCTAGCCCCTGCTGCTGCAGTACAGGAAAAATACTGTCTGGTCTTGATGCTTGAATTCAATTTTTTCTTTGGTAATGAGTTTACCAGCCTTACTTTTGCCTTCTTTGGTAGGAAGTAATCTGTTTTCTTCAGTAGATTGAGCAGTTCTTTCTTGGGAGTCCACAGGTGTTTAGTCTTTAGCAGAAAACAGAGACTTTCTTTAAACCCCTCTGCATAACTCCTATCTGGTTTTTTAACCCTTTGACCTACTTTGTCACAAATGCACTTTGCTTACGGCACGAGTCGTTCTCGTTCTAGATGCGGTTAGCCTAAATTTTTAGATACAAGTCGAACTTGTTAATTAGGTCGATGCTGTTTGAGTGATCTTTGGGCGGGATTCTATCTTTTTCTTTTCGATTTTCTCAACTCCTTGTTATATTTTCACCTACTTTGTCACAAATGCACTTTGCTTACGGCACGAGTCGCGCTCGTTCTAGATGCGGTTGGCCTAAATTTTTAGATACAAGTCGAAATTGTAATTGTTGGTGAAAAGGTTAATTAGACCGATGCTGTTAGAGTGATCTTTGGACAGGACTCCATGTTTTTCTTTTCGATTTTCTCAACTCCTTGTCATATTTTGACAGTGCGTGTCTATAGGCATCCCTGTTGCCTGTTTTCTTTGAACTGTTGAAAGTTTCCCTGGCTTGCATATTTAGGCGATCTAAATCCTTGTTCCACCAGGGCGTATCACTGGGAGGAGATCTTTTTTTAGCGGACAACTGGATTCATATGCCTTTAGTGTTCCTAGCTTTTCTGTGGTTTGTACTTTGAGGTAGAGATCGTCGTTTCCTACACTTAAGCACTCTCTATAGAGTCTCAAGTTTGCATTCCTCGGATTTCTAAACTCCATTGCGTCTTCCTTAGTGACCTCTAAGTCGAACACAATCTGCAGATGGTCCGAAAAAGAGGGCTCTTTCGCAACATGCCAGCTTTTAATTGTGCTTGCTGTGAAAACATCAACTAGAGTGATGTCCAACACTTCCTGTCTGATTGCATTCACAAAGGTAGTCTCGCTACATCTCTTAATAATATATAAATTGTTAAAAATAATGAATTCAAGAAATTCCTTATCTCTATTATTGATATCCGTGCTGCCCCATACCATATTATGGGCGTTGGCATCACAGCCCAGGAGGAGGTGTTTATTGCCCCTTTTGCACCAGTCCAGAAGCCTGCTTACCTCTTCTGGTGGTGGTTTGCTTTGTTCTCCCGGAAAGTAGGCCGAAGCCATGACAACTTGCTTTTCTTCGTGGGAACTTCTACTAGGGCTTCTACTAGGTACCTTGTGGTGAATTCTGAAATGAATTAATGTCTTTCCTAAGCATCAGAACTGTCATTGGAGTAATGCAGATCGTATTATACACCAAATTACAATTGTCTTCGGGTAAGACATTTGTGAGGTACCCCACTGGCACTAATGAATCAAGTATAAATTTTTTGTAGCCAAATAAAATTTTTTAGGGAAACATTTGTATTTTCATATTGAAATAATACACAGTTTTACAAGCAAGCAGATGAAGCCACTGTGTGGCGAAACATGTTGCAGTGTTCAACAATAAAAGTGAAATCCTCCCAACTGTGTTGTTTTGTTTCAATGTGTTATGGAGTTTCATCATGTATCCGCCAATTCAATATTTGTATTTTCAATTAATTCATTGAAATAGCTTTTTTACTCGTAGAACAACTGTGCAATTTAAAAGATTTGTGGCCTAAGCTTTATTGTAAGTGTAGTGTTGGCCACAATTATATACCCCCACCCTTATTAATAAGATATAATCGCTGTTTTGAGGATAAATTTTGTAAAAAAAAGAATAGCATACTTAAAACGTATCCATACTCTTGGGTTATCCCGCCAAAGTATTAATTATTGTAGCGTACCCTTGACCTATCTCAATAGTTACAATATCCTAACACACTCTTATTTATTGGGATAATTTTTCACTGCCTCAATAATTTATCCACAACACCCCTAATCTAACACATTTTTATCTTATTTTTCAGTAATTTCAATAAATCAATGCCTTAGCATAGTCTTGATTTATGCCAATTAATTATTCATTGTTTTGGCGTGCTCTTGACATATCCCAATTAATTATTTATTAACCTAGCGTACTCTTGACCTATCACAATTAATTATTGATACCCTAGCGTATTCTTGACCTATCCCAATTAATTGTTTATTTGGCCTGGGCTAATAAATTATTAATTGCTCTGACATACTTTTGATCTATCCTAATTAATCGTAGCGTACTCATGACTCAGGCTAATAAATTATTTATTACTCTACAGTACTTTTGACCTAAGCTAACAAAATATTCATTCATAATTAATTAGCAAAGCTTAAAGCAAACAATAATTAATTGGGGTAGGTCAAAAGTATGCTACAGCAATGAATAACTAATTGGGATAGGGCAAGAGTATGCTAGAGTAATGGACTCTTATCTTTTCAACTATATTAAATGTCTTTATGAGTGAATTATTAATTGGAATAGGTCAAAAATATACTATGACCTATTACAATAAATAATTCACAGAGTTGTAATTAATGTTATTTTCGGTAAAATTGTCTTTAATATTAAAATAACTTAAGGGTGGGAGAGTGGCCGCCCAACCAACCTGCATATACGAAAAACTTAATCCCCAATCTCACTTTAAAAATATTTTTAATTGTGTAAAAGAAATACCTTATAAAAACGTCCAAAGTGAAAGAAGTAGCTCGCGTATTTTTAAAGAAGATGAATGAATTTCCTTACAAACTATTAATATTTATATAAAAATCTTCTACGATAACTTTCAGTATCTTTCAACATTCGAAAGCTAATACGCTCACAATATAGAATCAGATTTGATATCCCAAGCCTGAAGTATTTTACAACTAATATCAAGCAATGAGATTTGACATTCCAAAACTGAAGTTTTTTTAAATCTTAATATAAAGCCAATGTTTTGCAATTGATAAAAATCATTTAATTATGTTAATAAAAAAAGCTGTAACACAAACAATGAAGACAAATTGTATATAGATTTACCTAATAAGAAGTAAACCGCAATTCAATAGAACTCAGTGTATTGTACTGACAAAAGGAACTATAATTTATCATTTCCAATTGTCATGTTTATTCCCTTGGCTTTTTTGAAATATCTTCGTTAAATATTTCAAGTTCTATTTGTTAACGGGGGCGCGGAAGACGTCCTCGTGACGGACTGGCAAGGAAGTAGCACCGGCGGTACTTTCTGGAACCAACACGCACTGGAGGCGGCCCAGGGGTCCCTGGCGAGGCTCACCATCGATTAGCAGCCGCAGGCTTCGATTAAACAGTTTCCCTTCGGTGATACTTGCTTGGGCTTCCACGCCACGTCAACGTATGGACACCGGCTAGCTGTGAAACAGAGTAAAAGAACAAGAGAAAGTGTGTAAATTAAACCATGGGGCCGGAGAAGAAGAAAATATATTACAACAGAATAGACAGAAAATAGACATAGAAAAATATACAATATATACAAGAAAGGCAAGAGGCTTGAATCGGCGAAGCCGACCAGGCTGACCACCGCTGCTGATGGCAGACGACTGGTAAAGAGCGATGGCTGGAGCCTGGTTTTATACGGTGATCTTGATTACCGCGGCTTTGTTTCGGTCACGTAGGCGCCCGCAATTCCGGGAACAGGTAATGATCCTCTTCGCCGAAAAAAAGGGCCGGTCTTATTGTTCCACATTGGCAGCTGCACATTTTGGAAAATTATCTCGTTTGGATTATTTCAATAACGCGGAATTTATGCAAATTATTATTAGGAGCAATGGGTAGCTCGTAAAATGGATTAAAATATAATTACGCATTTGTTACCACGTTCAGGTAAACTGAACGCCGGTAACAAACGGCCCCGGAAAACGAGATAATTTTTTGAAAAAGACATGAAATGAAAATAATAGCTGCTAGTGGACGTCTTCGGTGTTGTTGTCGATTGGTGATAAACAGCACTGCACCCGATGACGCTGCAGACCCTTCCGTGGTTGAGATGCAGGGAGATTCGGACATCCTACATCGGATCTGGCGTCGTGGTAGGCAACACTGGCTTTGTGTGGAGATCCTCCCGAAATTAAGGTGTGAGGGGATTCGGTCGTCCCACACCGGATCTCGGCATCCCTGAATGGCTTGTGGCATCCTTGAGAGCTGCTACGTCTGGTCCGGCCGGGGATGGGCTGACATCCTGGGTGCACTGGCACGGCGCGAACCAAGACGCTGGTGAACCAGTCCATTGTGGCGGCCACGGCATCGAGCGCGGGGCGGCTGGAGCTGGTGTGTCGTCAGTCAATCCGTCGGAGCTGCCGGTGTTGTGGTGAAGCACGAGGCGGCTGGATTGAAGCTGACGGTGGTGGTTGTAGCCAGTGTGCTGAAGGTCGAATCGGGTTGACGTCATCTTCAGTGAAACCTGGTGGTCTGCCTCTTGTCTACTGAAGGTGTTGGAAGGCGGCCCCGGGTGACGCGGAGTCACGGCTAATTTACAAAACATGAAAATAGTAATAGAAGTAGAGAATGAGTCGTCAGGGTGTGAGTTTTACTCGGCCACTAGTTGGGAGCCAAATGTTAACGGTGGACGCGGAAGACGTCCTCGTGACGGACTGGCAAGGAAGTAGCACCGGCGGTACTTTCTGGAACCAACACGCACTGGAGGCGGCCCAGGGGTCCCTGGCGAGGCTCACCATCGATTAGCAGCCGCAGGCTTCGATTAAACAGTTTCCCTTCGGTGATACTTGCTTGGGCTTCCACGCCACGTCAACGTATGGACACCGGCTAGCTGTGAAACAGAGTAAAAGAACAAGAGAAAGTGTGTAAATTAAACCATGGGGCCGGAGAAGAAGAAAATATATTACAACAGAATAGACAGAAAATAGACATAGAAAAATATACAATATATACAAGAAAGGCAAGAGGCTTGAATCGGCGAAGCCGACCAGGCTGACCACCGCTGCTGATGGCAGACGACTGGTAAAGAGCGATGGCTGGAGCCTGGTTTTATACGGTGATCTTGATTACCGCGGCTTTGTTTCGGTCACGTAGGCGCCCGCAATTCCGGGAACAGGTAATGATCCTCTTCGCCGAAAAAAAGGGCCGGTCTTATTGTTCCACATTGGCAGCTGCACATTTTGGAAAATTATCTCGTTTGGATTATTTCAATAACGCGGAATTTATGCAAATTATTATTAGGAGCAATGGGTAGCTCGTAAAATGGATTAAAATATAATTACGCATTTGTTACCACGTTCAGGTAAACTGAACGCCGGTAACATATTACATATTTGTATGCATTTGTATCAATTACATAAATAGGTAACTATAAAAGTATTTATTTACTATTTTTTATTATTTAATTACGTTTTTCTTTATTAACTAACGCTTTGAGATTCTTTTTTTGTTTGGACTCCGTTTCCAATTGTACTTCTGGTTTGATTAAGCCCTATTTGTTCTGCATACTTATTGCCATTTTACGGCGCATTTGCATTAAATCGTTGTATGCAAAACGGTAGTTGCATAACGGTTTCCTGTTCCATAATAATAGCCCACATACATTCCAGTATCTTGTTGATCTATGTGATTTTATTGTTGTCGTGGTGTTTAGCATAGATCTGGACGAAATGTGTCCTGTGTGTGATATGAGATAAAACTCCTATTTGGAATTTTAATCATCCTCACCGAAAGTATTTAAATGTGGAAAAAATTTAAATCTGTAAAAATTCTTTTCAGTTTTGAAGTATTTTTGTACATATCAAAAGTTTTAATAATCGATATTTCATGAGCTAATTAATTTTAAGAACAGTTAAGATATGTATTCTAATAGATTTATTGATAATATTAATTAATAAGATTTTTTTCGTAATTTCGGTTGATTGTTACTTTTCTCATAATATTAATTACTCTAATATAGTAATTTTGATCTCTTAAATCTATAGATTTTTTTGTTTAATTTCTGTTGATTGTTACTTTTCTCATAAATTTTAATTATTTTATCAAACCATTGAGAGAACAACAAACATAAGTAAATTTAGAACAAATACATTTTAAATTAAAATAAGGGTTAGTTCTTCAGTTTGCGCTATCAACCCTCGGTATTTCTACCCTGTCTTGACTTTAATTTATGTATTTATCAAACTATTATACGCTCATTTCATATTTTTGATCTAGCGTACTCTTGACCTACCCCAACAAACTGTATATTGACCTGCCGTGCAACTGCCCTAGGTTAATTTACGATTTATTAGGGTAGGTCAGGGTAACGCTAGGTCAATATTGTATTGTAGTGCGCCGGGTCAATGTATTATTTATTAACGTATGCCAGGGCTAATACAGAATTTATTGGGCTAGGTCAAGAGTACGCTAGGTTAATAGAAAAGTAATTAAGGTAGGTCAGGAGTACGCTAGGTTTAATAATATCCATCAAGATAGTAGACTAGTAATTAATACAGAAATTATGGATTAATGATAAACGTTGTGAAATAACCTATTAGAAAATTAGCTGATAGTAAGGAAATAAAATATTAAAAATTATTAAATGTATCTTGAATAATAATAATAGAAAATGATGACTAAAATTGTTTAAAATAATAGAATAATAGCAGTTGAAATTCGAAAGAAAATAGTGAAAAATATAAACATTCTTTTAAAAATATTTTTAGCAATAAATATGTTCCATCAATAATTAAATATCTGTGTAGAAGGTGATAATGAATTAAACTACAAAATCGTCATTTCACGTATAGTTTGAAAATATTTTTAAGTTAATTAAGTTAAGAAATAATTAATTTTTAAGACAGAGGAAAAATTCAAAATCTTCGAGGGAAATTTATTTATAAGACAGTAAAATAATATCATCAAGGACGTGCTTATCCTATTTCAATTATCTATGTCTAGATTAACTTAATTCTGATGTAAAACTATGTTTGCAAATATCACGATAAAAAAATTAAGGTTGGATATGATTATATGATTATTTATGGACGAAATTATATAGTTTATAGTAAGGTTTTTACTTTCTTTAAAGTAAAAAGTAAGTAAATAAATTATCATAATTTGATGTATTTAAAAGATGAGTATTTCTCAGCAAAAATACTAATTGCACTTTTTTAAACGTCAACAAAAATCGTAACCAACAACATTGTGACTACTTATTTAAAAACCCCAAGGTATGCCTAGTCACAATGTACATACCTCTAAAATTGCATTGAAACAGTTTCGCGTATGAAATATTTTTAAAAATCCACACATATTTAAAATATGTGATTGGAGGATATTATAATCCGCTGTACATGACATGATGGCGTAAATTATTATAAACACACCAGTATAATATGAACCATTTAATTGGAGGCTAAATTCATTTATGAATAGCCAAAATTGCAGGAAATTTACATTAAATAGATGCTCTAGGTTTAGACACATTATCAAATTGTTTTTCCCAGTTTCATAACGATGCAAAAACAGGAAACGCTTGGTTATCACGGGAATTATCAGGAGCTTAACTCGTTTGAATAATTGTTTCCAGCTATAAAAATAAATTGATGCACTAACATAAATAATAAATATGATTTTTACTTAAATACACCGCTATGCTATATGCAGATTATTTAAAAGTAATATTTTTTTATTGAATAAGCATTTGATTAATAGCGGAATAAAATGAAATCCCACACAACGTATTAAGCAAATATTATACTTAAAAAAATCATCCAATGATCTTACGAGAATGTTTTACTGATTGGAGGGTGGATAGAGGCCACCCACCCACCCTACATATACAGTTTTTACTTAAGTCACTACTACTTCTTGACTTTCCAAAAAATAACCTCAGTAGCTTTATAATTAATTGATCTTCAAGAACAAAGGTGTATTGTTTTAAATTACGTTTAATGCATTTGTAGAGTGGGTGGGTGTCGCATATCCTCCCTATTCTATAAGCGTAGAACATTTTGTTACAAGAAAATGCACAAAAACTTATGTATGAATAATTTAAAGGCAATATTGTTATATTTAAAAAAATATTCAATACTAAAAACATTTCTTTGCCCAATTTATTTGAAACATCAAATATATATTTCGAAAACAAAGTGACCAATGGTTTAATACTTTTATACAGTGCTAATGGTGACTTTGTGTCCGAAATATATATTTGGTGTTTTAAATAAACTGTGTGAAGAAAGGTTTTTAGTGCTTTATTTTATAATCAAGTTTATCTTCACGTAACTCAACTAATTAATTTACTATTATTCAATACTATTTAGAATTATGTTTTAATGAATGAGGGTGGATAGAAGACACCCAACCACCCTACATATAATTTTTTTACTTAAGTCACTATCTTTTGTTAATTTTTCAGGAAAACTACACTAATTTTACCGTTAAAGATTAGGAACAAAAAAGTAGAGTTTTGGGTTGAGTTCAAATGTATATGTAGGGTGGGTGGGTGGCCACTATCCCATCCTCCAATTCTTATAACATAAACGTAAAACATTTTGTTATAACAAAGTACACACAAATTTATTTATGTAATATTATAAGAGCAATATTATTCTATTTTAAAATTTATTCAGTAATATTTAGAAATATGTTTTAATAATTGGAGGCTGGATAGAGGCCACCCGCCCACCCTACATATACATTTTAAATTAATTCACTTTCTCTTTTTGGATTTCCAGAAAAACTCCACTATATTTACGATTGATGCTTAGTAACAAAAAAGTAGAGTTTTAGGTTAAGTTCTGATGTATATGTGGGGTGGGTTGATGGTCACTATCCCACCTTCTAATTTCTATAATATAAACGTAGTTCATTTAGTTATAACAAAGTACACATGAACTAATTTATGTAATTAATTAAGAGCAATGTTATTGTATTTTAAAATTTATTCAATACAATTTAGAAGTATATTTTAATGATTGGATGGTGAATAGAGGTCACCCACGCAGCCTTCATATATATTATTACTTAAGCCACTACCTTTCTGTAAGTTTGCAGGAAAACTACACTAAGTTTACGGTTGATGTTTAAAAACAAAACAGTAGAGTTGTAGGTTAAGTCCAAATATTAATGTAGGGTGGGTGGGAGGCCACTATCCCACCCTCCAATTTCTATAATATATAAACGTCGTACATTTTTTGTTAACAAAGTACACAAAGCTTATTTAAGTAATATTTTATTTACGATTGATGCTTAGTAACAAAGAAGTAGAGTTTTAGGTTAAGTTCAGATGTATATGTCGGGGGGGTGGGTGGCCACTATCCCACCCTCCAATTTCTATAATATAAACATAGTGCATTTTGTTATAATCAAGTACACAAAAACTAATTTATATAATTAATTAAGAGCAATGTTATTGTATTTTAAAATTTATTCAATACAATTTAGAAGTATATTTTAATGATTGGATGGTAAATAGAGGTCACCCACTCACCCTTCATATATATTTTTACTTAAGCCACTACCTTTTTTTTAAGTTTGCAGAAAACCTACATTAATTTTACGGTTGATGTTTAAAAGCAAAAAAGTAGAGTTTTAGGTTAAGTCCAAATGTGTATGTAGGGAGGGTGGGTGGCCACTATCGCACCCTCCAATTTCTATAATATATAAACGTCGTACATTTTATGATAACAAAGTACACAAAGCTTATTTAAGTAAAATTTTATTTACAATTTACGATTGATGCTTAGTAACAAAAAAGTAGAGTTATAGGTTAAGTTCAGATGTATATGTGGGGTGGGTGGGTGGCCACTATTCCACCCTCCAATTTCTATAATATAAACGTAGTGCATTTAGTTATAACAAAGTACACATGAACTAATTTATGTAATTAATTAAGAGCAATGTTATTGTATTTTAAAATTTATTCAATACAATTTAGAAGTATATTTTAATGTATGGATGGTGAATAAAGGTCACCCACTTACCCTTCATATATATTTTTACTTAAGCCACTACCTTTTTTTAAGTTTGCTGAAAAACTACACTCATTTTACGGTTGATGTTTAAACGCAAAAAAGTAGAGTTTTAGGTTAAGTCCAAATGTGTATGTAGGGTGGGTAGGTGGCCACTATCCCACCCTCCAATTTCTACAATATAAACGTCGTACATTTTGTGATAACAAAGTACACAATAGCTTATTTATGTAATATTTTAAAAGCATTATTCTTTAAATTTAAAATTTATTTGACAATATTTAGAAATGTATTTTAACAATTGGAGGGTGGATAGAGGACACCCACCCACCCCACATAGGCACATGTATATCTATATAAGTAACTATTTTTTTTTGAGTTTCCTGAACAACTACGACTAATTTTATGTTTCATGTTTAGAAACAAGAAATGTATATGTAGGGTAGAAGGATAGAGGCCAACCACCCACCCTACATACATATAATTGTACCTGTTTCTTTTACTCTTAAAATTTCTTCTTTCTTGAAAATGTGACATTTTTCGGCATCAATTTGTTCTCTTAGTCGCTTGCTGATTACGGATTTCTGTTAAAAGGGGGGCGGCGAAATCACAGTATGTAGAGGCCCCTAGTTGAGCTTATATACCTTCGGTGATGGGAGAACTTGAACGCTTAAAATTATCCATGTTGCCCTCGAAGGATCACAAATCATCATCAAATATCATCGACACAGGTCTTCCAAAATAGTATTGTCTTCTGCAAGCGCATTATATAAACTAAATCGCAACCATTGCCATTTCCCCTATTTTTTCTTTTTTTCTTCTTTTGATGAGAGTAGAAGATATCCTAGGGAAAATTATTATAGTCGAATTTCTACCCACTAAAACCACTCCTCTGAGATGTGACTAGTCCAGGACCATGGGTCTTTTCTAGTTGGAATTCAACGAAATCATCGCTAAGGTCGAAACAGATAAAATCCTGCTTCCACTGTAAATGTTGTTTCTAGGTCGACATAAGCTATTTTCACTTGCTAATAAACGCAAGCATCGAGAAAATAGAAGATACAGAAATTTAATCTACATTTTTACTTTAGAAAAGTGTAATCAAGTAGCGGAGAACTCTTTTTTAGTCACATTATTGGGTTTACGGTAATCAACACAAAAACGGATCGATCCATCCTCTTTCTATCAACAGAACTAGAGAGGTTCCTGGACTACTGGGTGACTCTATAATACCATAACTTGTTATGTTCTGCACGACCATACTAGCTTCCAAACCAAAAACAATGGCCGAGAGCATTCAAATGAAGAAGAATTAGAGACCAAAACGAGTTATCTGTTCTGGCTTTACGTACAAAGTCCATTTGTAAGATATGTTCGCTTCTTGATCCAGCAAAGGTCATTCCCACAGGATTTTCCCGGTATTAGCATTGTTTAATTAACCTAATGCCTCATTTGCAATCAAATACTGACCCTACTAGAAAACTACAACCTCTGGTAATAAAGTTCGGTGGGCACAATGGGCCTAGTGAGGCCTAAGTGCTCTGGTTCAATGATTTGATCACCCTTGGCAAACTCAAATAATGTTCGGTAAATGGTCCTGTAACATTAACATAGATGAAATATTAACGAAAGTTACCTTACTGTCCTTCGAAATAATCACCTCCCATAAGTATGCATCGCTGAGATCTTTTAGGCATGTCCGGGAAACTTTTCAGAAAGGCTTCTTTTGGGATGGAGTTCAAAAACCTCGTCACGTTTCATTGGATGTTGGGAATATGAATAGGAAGAAGACTAGAGGATTGATCTGGCAAGTATGGTGGATGTTCAATTTGCTCCACCCCCTTTTTTGCGAGGAACTGTTTGACGATATTGGCTGTGTGAGGGCGAGCAACAAAAAACCACGGACCTTGTTGTGCGTACTGGGGTCGTACGTAGACGTTTCATGAAACGGTCCAAAATTGCAATGTACGCTAGGTCCTTTGGGAATAATAGTTACTTTATGCAAGGGATGGCTATCTCGAGTGAAAAGTGCAACAATGGGATGGCCCTCTAATGATAAGCTGTTATCTTGCAGAAATCCATGTTTTTTCAAACGGTAAAATCTTTACCTTGAATGAGGAAGTCAAAATTCATCTGGATCAGTTCTTTTTTACCAGCAAAGAGCTAAAATTTTAAGAGCATAGTAACATGTTACACAGATGGCAAAGATATTGGATAAAAATGGCAATATATAATTGAATAACATGTTTATTTACTACTAGAAAATCATCATTTTTATTTTTTTTAAAAACGAAATTACTTTTCCGAACAACCTAATAATTTTACAAACAAATAGTTTAAATATTATTAACCCTATTTCTGATTCGACCTCGAAATATATTCCATAACTACTAAGTAATGCGAATAATCCCTACGTTAGTGTGGATTAGCATTTTCAAGCGATTGTCATCCTTTTGTGCTGAATCACCTCAATTACCCAGCGCTGTGAACGTACCCATTTCAGGAATTGAATTGTGGGAACAACATCACGCTTGACCAAAAATCTTACGGTTTATTAACATATGCCGAGCCGTTTAATACACATCATCCGAGAAAACAATACCGTGAAATTAACAATGAACTATCGCCGGCTTGATAAAACTGCTTTCCACCGCAGCCAACATTTTATTATGGTAATATCCGGAAGAAGAAAAAAACATTACTGAGTGCAAACTGTAAGACATAAAGCTGCTGATAATTTACAGATATTTTAGGTCTTTTGGAATGCACTGTTATATCTTTGTTGGGTTTTGATACAAATTTATTAAAAATGGGTGGAGTAAAACACTTGTTTTGTTCCATGATTTTATTAACAGTTTCCTGACACGTGTTTCGATCCGTTACGATCATTTTCAAAGTTAAGTTCTTTAAGTAGAGAAATTTATTCCTATCTTTATAACAATAATGTATTGATCTAAACATCCATATATTTTTTTAAATTCTGACTGAGAAGAGGAAAAATTGTAGTAAGTATTGATACATGAAGTACATCAGAAATTAAATTTTTAGGTAAAATCAACAAGTTGGGGATTTCTACGCTATTACGACCCTCACTAACTAAACATCTGATGTCGCCGGGATAATTTAAGAGAAAATCTATACCCCAAACATGTTTATTTTGTTAATCATGATATAAGAGGAAAATTGAATTTTACCGCCATTCGAGGAAACCGCCTGGGCTCTCCTAAATATCGCGTGTTTCCCTGACACTAATCCCGGGGATAATATTTTCACGTGCTAATCTACTATTTTATTTCTGGGATAGGCACGTTGGAGTTTTTTTTTTTATAACTTGAGCTATCCGGCGATTATTTATTTGCCGGAGTCTCGAATCGATTTTACGAGTATTGATTAGTACCAATTGCTATGGGCGGACTTGATAATTCTGTTTCTTTAAAATTTGCCAAACTAATTTCAATTGATACGTCAGATTGTAAGGGTTGCGAACGTTCAAATAAAACATTTTGAGTAGTTTTTTAAAAATTTAAAATTTCGAATTTTCGCGCGTGTTTATATCGGAGTGGGAATGTGCTTATTGGAATCGTATTTAAAATATTTTACGGTTAACGTGAATGCTATATTGTTCCCCGTGTGAATAAAAATGTTCTGCAGTTTAATTATTTTGCCGTAACAGTTGGTGCGAGTTGTAAATTTTGTATTTTGGCAATCCCCTCTCAGTGATCGGTCGGCTGGCGCGTGCGTACAGTATTAGCTGCCGTGGCGTCTCGTCTGCTGTCACTTTCTGTTTGTACGTGTTTTTTTCCTGTGATATTTTACTGTGAAATAGATATATTTGCAGGGTCAATAATTGTTTTGTTAAGTTTTTAACCACCATGTCCACGTCGGGAGACTTTGGAAACCCGCTGAGGAAATTCAAATTAGTTTTCTTAGGAGAACAAAGTGGTAGGTAACATCAACATTTCATTCTTGTCAGTGCAAGGTGTTAACCCTATATTATTTTATACCAGGCGTAGCCAGATCAATAAATGATACCTGTTCACAGAAAAACCCATAAACAGTTTAAAACACCACACAAATTCTGACCTACTCAAACCCTTCAAGTCCATTACCCATTTGTTAACTTTTAGACAGTCATATTCACTGTGTAGGTGGCATAGACAGGCAATATTTTAGGTTATGTGACAAGGGGGTTAAACCCTCACCCAAAATCTTGCAATTCATTCACATCAGAAACCCGACCAAAAATTAAATCCCTAATGCTACGGTGGGGCCCCTATTTCTTTATTAAAAATTCTACCAATAATTTACCCTCGTTTGACACAGTTACTCAATTCCGAGCAAACTTTTGTTCACCAATATTATTTAAAAAAAATGTATTCTTAATGTCTTCCTTTAATTGATTCCATACATCTGCTCCACTATCATACAACCACTTATTCATTATTAAAATCATGAAAGAAAATAAGAGAGAGATCGAAATTTTATTTTTTATCCCAGGGCACTTTAGTAATTATTTATATTTTTATTGATTATATGTGCACCCTCACACACACACACACATATATTCACATACAACATACATATAAAGGATGGGAAGGGTTTCAAAAATATACTTATCAGGAAAGAAAGAGAAAGGAACTGAAATTATGGAATTCTAAGTATTAAGATTGAAAATTGTGCTATTTTTTTCCAGTCATTTTATAGTTTAAGTAGTAATATTAAATATTTATTCAACCATATTTCAATTGTGCCAATTTTGTCATTCATCCTATAGTGTAGTTTAAATATTAATATTGAAAATTTATTGTGGAGGCTAAATTAAATTTTTGGGGTCATTTATAGGAGTTTTAATATACAAATGAAATAATCTAGTGATGCATGTATTAAAGAAACTCTTGTTATATATTAAAACAAATAATTGAGAAATAAGATTAATTAATTAAAATTGAAAAAATATATTAATGTATTATTTTTCATCATTTAGATTTTTCATGTTGTCATTTGTAGGATATTAGAGCGTAACTTCATATATATCCTTTAAAATTTTTATGGAAGAAATTTTCAGGTCATGCTGATAAAATAGATTTTATTGACTTTTTTATATAAATATTTTAATACACAGATCATTTATCAGATTTGTTAGAGTGTGAATCTAAATATATCTTATAAAATTTTTGTATAAGATATTTTCAGGTCATAAAAGAAAATAATAATAAAATATCTTGTTCAAACTAAAATTTTAATTTTGATATAAATAATAATCTAATACCATTAAATAGTGAAAGCAAAATTTACCGTTTCAACATTTTAATGCTTTAATTGGAACGTAGCAAATTGAGCAAAGGAATATTTTTTTATTCCTTAACATTGATATTTTATTTATTATTAAATAATGTTATATACTGATCGCATAACTGAACTTTAATCTGGGCGCAGAAATTATTGCACATTTTTATTTAATTATATGTGACATACTTAAACGTACTTAAAATTTCATTGCTTGATTATTACCTTCTCTGTACATTTTCAGCTTTTATTATTAAATATCCAATCTGTTTCTACATATTTTTTTCATATTTCAGTAGTGTTGCTGATTGTGTAATCTTCCATGACCTTTCCTGTTCTATTTTCCCCTCATCTATGGTCACACCCTAGTATTGTGTTTAAGTTCTTTATCTTCTCAATAGTATCCCATTTTACAGATTTTATGCTCAGAAAATATTATAGGTTATGTGACAAAGGGGTGAAACACTCGCCCAAAATATTGCAATTCATTTGTTAATATTAAAACCTGACAAAAAATTTAATCCCTAATGTTATGGTGGGGCTTTTTTAATTCCATCCATGTATATTACAAAAACACAACTCGAGTTTTAACATTAGGTTTTCTTTAATATGATAATAAAGGCTTATTAATTCGGGTCTTTCACTATTACACTATTTTTAACTTGAAGCTTTCTATTTGCTTAATTGTGCTGATGTGTTTAAAATTCTCAGGTTTTGCCGTATTTATTATGCTTATCCAAATATTCTTGATTATAAGATCAAGCTGAAATATAGAGAATCATATTTCTTTGCTGTTTAGATGTAATTCTAAAGAAAATATCTATAACATATTAATTGTGTAAGAATATTTGTGTGGGGAGGCATTTATTTTGTAATAAATTTTGAATCTAATAATTATTTTATTTGTAGAATTATAAGTTGAAATTTGTATTATTGTATTGTGGTAAAACTTACTTACTGAGTTTAATTTCATTGTACTCCTATGAATTGTTACATAGGTTTCATGGTAGAACACATCAATATTATTTTTTGCAAATAGCTTTTATTAAATGATAAATTGATAATAATATTGTAAAAGTATTTTCTATTCAAATCTTTTTAATGCTTTTCTATTATCTCAAGATGATGTGATGATTCATGGTACTCCTTTCCATGTAATGATGATTCAGTATGACACTTGGAATAATCTAGCCACAAATAATAAAAAAATAAGCTTATGAGTTTCTTTACATGATTACCTAACTTTATCTTTATTGGTTTATTTGACTTTTATACACATTTTATTTTAATGCACATTGTGCAATATTTGTTAATCTTTGGCTTAATCATAAATGAAGTAATTAATTGTAAAATGTATCTATTGTCCTTGTCTCAGTAAATGTATATCTTTACGTAAATAAATTATATGCACATTATCCATATACATGTCATATATCTGAAGTATTTAAGAAATACAGTTTTTGCCAACTTTACAAAAATATTGACTTTATTTATACACATATATATTGACTTTTATTGTATTGACATTTTGCTGCCAATATCAAACAGGTAAATAAAACTATTTTTTTACGACGAAAGAGGTTCATTTGAATAGTAAATTACAATATAGTTTCTGTGTTGGATTATTGGATATTGAGTATAGAGCTGTATTCGAATTACTTAACTTCACTATTATTAGCAACAAATTAAAATAAGAAAGAATCTGTGGCAAATTTCATTCAGAATTCAAGACCACAATTTGAAACGGATTTGTTTTATACCTAAATTTTACATAATTGTGTTGCATTAATATTAAGTAGATTCAATAAACATTAATTAAAAATAAAATGCATAGTTATAGGTAAATATTTGAAAGTTTTCGATGAATAGTAATTCTTAACTATCATTAGCGCACAATTAATTGGTTTGATTCCACCTACTTACATAAATATTAACTCTTTCCTTAAAGCCCCCCCAATTGGCTGAGCTAGACATATGAAACCTACTAATGAAGTCCCATAAATTTGACAGTAATGTCAATTCAATCAAATATACAATATTTTATTCATGTAAATAATTCTAGTTCAATTTTTTATTATAACATCATGCAAAACTAATTAGGATGATTGTATGTCATATTTATTTCATAAAACATCTGCTCCTTCACAAGGGTCAAAACCCTGTGTTATTTATAAATGACCCAATAATTACAATTTCTTGTGCTACTTCATGTGCGACATACAGATTAATTTATCTTAATATCATTTGATTTAAAAGGCCTACAAATGGTGTAACCCCACCAAAAAAAGAATACAATTTAAAAAAATTTAATAATTTTAACAATACATCCATTTATTCGCCTAATGAAATAAGTGTGGTAAAAATATTATTAAATTGATTTTAATTCCTCAAACTAATTAATAGCCATGAATCAAATTAATCCATTACAAAATGTGCTTTATTTATTATTATGTGAACAAGTCAATTTTAAATTTGTATTATCTAGAAATATTTGTCCCATCCACTAATAATTTATCAAATCAAATCCTTTTTTTACATAAGAGCTCTGTACAGTTTAAAATCTGTACCAATACAAATTATTAAATAAATTTTTGCTGCGACGAGGGTTAATTTATTGATTGCATGAGCTGGAGAAAAAAAAGTTGGCCCGTTTCCAGTAACTGCATTTAATCTCTCCATGAAACTTCCTTTTGCTCATACTGAATTTATTTTCCAGTGGGAAAAACCTCACTTATTACCAGATTCATGTATGACAGCTTCGATAATACTTACCAGGTCAGTTGGATCATTGATTTAGTGTCGACACTGCTACAAGATGTACGATGTTTTTACAGGCTACAATAGGAATTGACTTCTTATCGAAGACCATGTATCTCGAGGATAGAACGGTCAGACTCCAGCTCTGGGACACTGCCGGACAAGAAAGATTTAGATCTCTTATACCCTCGTATATCCGTGACTCAACTGTTGCAGTTGTCGTTTATGATATAACTAGTAAGTGTGTAGCATTAATTTTTATTCTGTTGATTTAAATTATTACAGTAAAATTATTTTTACAACTTCATTCAACCCCAAAAATATTTACACATAAAAGTTTATACTTTAACATGTACATAATAGTGTTATTCTTTATTGATAATTTCTAAATTAAAAAAATGTATTAATTACAATGAATTTAAAAAACAATATAAAATTTTCAAGATGACTTATTGTTATCAATTTAACTAGTAATAAATACACTGCCTTACACCAAAACTGATAGTATTAATGTGTATTTGTTAGTTTTATGAAGTTTAGTAACTAAATTATTAAGCACATTTATATTTCTTACTTAAATAATAATTTAATTAAAGAGTGAAGTAAGGAATATAATTGTGCTTAATTATTTAGAAAAGGTACCAAAAAATACATAGTATGTATGATAAACTGATTATTTAGTAGTATTTTGTTGTTGATACAGATGATAAAGTTTTTTAAGTTCATTTTCAAATAAATCATTGTTTTATTGTTATTGGTTAATTTGTACTTTAATTAATTTTATTTTTTAGATGCAAATTCATTCCATCAAACTTCTAAATGGATCGATGACGTTAGAACGGAGCGTGGTACTGACGTTATTATAATGTTAGTCGGTAATAAAACCGATTTATCCGATAAACGGCAAGTGAGCACGGAGGAGGGGGAGAGGAAAGCGAAAGAGCTCAATGTTATGTTTATTGAAACTAGTGCAAAAGCAGGTTATAATGTTAAACAGGTAAATGGTCTTAATTTACACCAGCTTTTTTTTTTAATTTGTCCGGACTTATTATGTATTTGGAAAGTCTGGACGTATATAATTTATGTTCTTAGCTACTGATTAAGAGCTGTGTAACTATCGATCGTATTTAAAGTAGTAATTGTGTAGGAGTAAGTATCCTCAGATGAAATTGTTGGAGTATAAAATGCAATTCATTGAATTTTAACCCTCATTTCATTACACTTCTGATTAACCTACTAACCCAAAAATGTAAAAGTATCAATAATGTAAATATTTCTTATGATGTTAAGATTTGTATCATAAATAAATGAAATAATTACATTATTTATAACTATATAGATAGATAACACAATTTTAATCTCTAAATGATTATTAAATAATCTTAAAATTCCTAAAAATATTTTACCCATAGAATTTATATTTATTTATGTGTAGCCCAAAATATGTCACATTCTTGTAATAAGGCTAAAAGATTCTATATATTCTGCAATATATTATACCAATATAAGGTTGTGATTGAACTAGTGAGGGCAGAAATGAAGCAGGATATGCCGATACCATTTGTCATTGGGATACAATTAATTAATGTTGCTTTAATGTGAAGAGGCAAGGCAATCTTCTTATTTATATACATAAATACACAAATAGCACATCAAAAAGACCAAATGGTTGATTGCCAATCAATCAAATTAATATTAGCATATAAGAAGGTACAAGTAATGGCAAAAAAAGTATAAATTTTGATAATACATATAAAAAATACAGCAAATTTCATATGAAATAATCCTATAATGTATTAAATCATTTAATTATTTTGAAAAGTATAATGGATAAATAAAAATAAATATTTATTTCATTGTATAGGTTTTTTAATTAAAATTCGCTTAATGTCATTTTCAAACATTTTATTTTTAAAAAAACGTAAATTGAAAAAGTGTTATATCTATAATTATAGTTTTAATTGTTCATAAACTGAGTTAACGTCTTTCATTTACAGCTTTCTTTAAAGTGGATCATTTATGGTCCACAGTATCCTCTTTTATATCTTGCACCAGTGATAAAGAGTGATGTAACAATTTAATTTACAGTAATAGTAAACTTGTAGCCATAAAGTTTCTAGTTTTATGACTTTTTGTTTTTACTTCAGATTTATGTTTATTACAACATTTTTGAAACTATATATAAATAATGAATTATTATCGAATGATTAAATAATTAGATAATTGCGATCAAATTGAAGGTTAGAAAGTGTGAACTAAATAATTATTATTTAAAGCTTTTTATTTTTTTATGTTGAAAAATAATTTAATTGAAAATCCTTAATTTACAAACATATGAAAAAAATATTATGAAACAGCAATATCACTTACAATAACACTTAATTAATGTTAATGATCCGTATCACAATAATTATTGAACTCATTCAATTTATAAATTTAATTGTTTATTACCTATACATTACACATATTTGGTAATAATAGAAATTGATAAATATACATTTATTTTTTTGGTCATTTATGATACACTAGTAATAGGTTACGAAAAATAATTAACGATCATTTTGAAAGTAGTTTCCAATATTTATTAATTGATGATTTCATTTTATCACTGTTGGCATAATAAGTGAAAGCAATTATTATTATTTTTATAAATTTAATTGTAGTCTATCACAATTTTTGGATGAATAATTAAAACACTGGTTTTAATTGCAATTCAATTAAATGGTTTAAAGGGCAGTACAAAGGCCCTATGATGTATTATTTTATTGGTAAGGATATTTTATTTATTTATCTGATTCCTAATATTCTCATAATTTAAATAATTTATTTAAACAAGATCTTACGTTTTTAATTATAAAGCCTATAGCCAATTAATAAAAATCAATAAGAAATCATGGTTTTAAGCATTTGAGTTATATACATATGATGCAATATACATAACACTGTTATATCCTTTCTTTACATTTTATTTTCTAATGTTTAAAGTGTGAAGAAAGGACACAACAGTGCTATTTATATTGATTATACTCATTACAAAACATCAATTAAATATGATTTTATATAAGTTTCACCTTTATGTCATGAACTACCATTTTGAAAATGATAGCAAGTAATTGAAACATATTATCCATCATTTTTTAATTTGTAAATAAGTTCTGCTTCTCATAATTTGATTTTCAATTATTTCGGTTGTAAAATATTTCTCATATTTATATATCATATATATCATAGACTATTTTAATACAACTTACAGAAAACTCTTTTCCAAACACCTGAAAAATTATTATATAGCTATAATTCAGCATGTTTAATATTATTTTCAAAACTAGAATCATAATAGTATGTAGGAGCATTAAGTAACAAATTTATTATTAGTTGTAGAACTAGTTTTAATCCATATATTAGTATTATTTTAGTGTAATTGCTTTCATTCTTAATGGGGAAATTTGCAGTTGTTTCCAAATTAACTTATAAGTAGTCCTGGTAAACTATAAACTTCATGGTAATTAAAATAAGGGCTGTAATATCCCCCTTTTCATAAATTCATAATAGTTTTTAGAATCATAATTAAGTTAATAGGTACATAAATAATTTTCTGATGTAAGATGAATTATCTTTATACTTAATTAAAAATATGAAATGTTTAGTAAATCTACAACTTGTCTTGAGTCTTATTAAGACTACAAAACAAATGATTTGTCTTAATAAAATCACTTTCTTTTGTAGCCTCAATAAGACTCATTGTAGATTTAGGAAATATTTTGTATTTTTAAATCATTTGCTGATTTCCTACAGCTACATGAAGGATATTAATATACTTTATCTTGATGAAACTTATTAAGTACCTTATAAATTCTTAAAATAATATTTATACATTAATATCACTTATGATTATAAGGCTGAGAGTTACCAGAAACTTTCAAAAGTTCATTATACACTCCCCTTAAAAAAATCATATTTTAATTATATCTCACTGATTCTCATAAGTTTTAATTATTAAACAGTATTTAGAAATTAAATAAGTAAATTATTAGAAAACATCATACACGTAAATTAAAATATTTTTTTTAAATAATGTAATATAATTAATTTCATTTAGTTTTTTATACTTAACACTTCATGGAAATATTCACTATTTGTTTCGAGTTATGTGAAGTAATAATCACTAATAAAACACAATTTGATTTTTAAATAATTTAGTGAAGAAAGGACTTCATGGAAACTTGATTATAACAAATATATATTAGTAGTCCAAATAGTATACGAAAGACATGATTTAGAGTAACAGATATCAATTAGAATGAATAAATATTATAAAAAATAGATGATAGTATTCAATATACAAATATTGATTTTCTTTATAGCTATTTAGGCGTGTAGCTGCCGCTTTACCAGGCATGGACTCGACGGAGAATAAACCGCCAGAAGACAGTATCCTTTTTATTGAATGCACGTTGTACTTTTAGGCATGTTTACTTTTACTTCCGCCGACTTAGAGCATGTTTATCCTACAGGACGTGAGCCCATTTTTTTATTTTATATTTTCCTCAATGAGATTTTTTAGTGCAAGAAGTTGTCTTGAAAGATACACCGAATGAAGCTAAAGATCCAGATGGAGGCTGTGCATGTTAGCTGGTTATTATTATTTTTTTTGTTTTTTTTTTGTTTATATTATTGAATGACCGACCACCAGTTAAATAAAGTAGTTTAATGATTATTGAATATTTAAAGATATAGGATGTATTGTAAACATTGGTGCATAAAAGTCTTGCTTAATTTTGCTTTCGGTTTATTTCTGTGCAATATACAAGTACGTTATGTAAATGTATCAGCTATAATACCATAAAGAGCCTTAAAAGATGGGGTCCAACTATTAATTATCATTTAGTCATATATTGCAGCTTTTGTAACATTTTCAAATAATTTGATTAATTACTTTATTAACCCCTTTTTACAGTACTTATTCAGTAATGTACAAAATAGTGAAAGCAAAAATTAAACTATTTGAATTTTCCTTATTTATTTATGTAATAATATTGTTTATATTCTTGTTAATTTATTTTTGTTTGATCTAAATGTATTGCATTTAATTTTAGTCACTTAATAACTGTTACACAATATTCCATCTAATTTGTATATAGTATTTTATATATTAACTCCCCTAAACTACTAGCAGGAAAAAATTATATTTTATATGTGAGCTTTACGAAAGAGGAAAAAAAAACCTACAATTTTAATTTAGTATATATGCGTAAATTAAAGGAGTAGATCCAATATTGTGTAACTAAAATAATCTTTATTAATGTAGCAATTTACATTACAAAAAGTGTGATTATGTGTATATCAATGATTATTATGATTTATACTGACCTGAATGGTCAACTCACTATAAGCCATCCAATTATCGATAGTATCAAAAGGGTGTAAGCAATAAAAAATTATGTTTAAAGCCATTTTGAACGACTGAGTTTTGTATTATTTTGTAGGAGACAATTATGGTAGTGTATGAATGCCTTAAAAATTTGTTAAGCTTATCATTCACTCATTTTGTTCTGCAAACGTTCGTCAAACTGTTAAAATCTTTGAATACCATAAACCGCTCAATAAAAAACATGTTTCAAAATCAGTGTTCAATAAATGATTTTTTTGATTTACTTTTTTATTCCGCCGCATGCGTTAAATGTATTGTAACAGCAAAACTCAGCGTCTCTGTGTTTTTCTTAACTCGATCTTTTTCAGCTGTCGACTTACAAACTCAACCACAACTACAAAATCATCAAAATGACTCAGAAGGCGGCTGTATGTGTTGAAAAAGAAACTCTAGTAATATTAATATTTTCAAATCATATTTAGTTGAAGTCAAATCAAAGTAGCCTGAGCCTATGTTCATGTTCGAAAAAAAAAGCTATAAGTGTGTGATTAATTTGCATAAAAAACGGCACATTATGTGTGGCATGAAGAATAAACCACTGTTAAGAATTAATTGCGGTTTTTATATGATTAAGACTTTTAATATTATGATGGTATGAAAGAATTATGTAATTTTTCTATTAAAAATCATTTTGCCTATTTAAGAAATCTTTTTTATTTCGAGCACACCCAGTTATATAAGGAATATATAATATTAAAGTATAGACATCGTGGTCCGACTGTTATATTCATGCCTCATTATACTTTTATTCACGTAATTCTGTTCATCATTAAAAGCAATCAAGTTTAGCACTACAAACCCTTGGCGCGGCTTAGCTTATGATATATTCTAACGAATCTCGTAACATCTACTTTCTACTCGAATGGATAATAATTAGCTTTCAAAATAAACAAAATGTAAACCTGTTATATTAAAATAAATACTTTCTTGATGAATTTATCTATTTTAATGAACTCATCCTCTTCATTTTTTACTTTTGTTTTACATTGCATTTTCATTGTTTCATATAAAAACAAATTAATCTGGTAAGTACATAATTTCACACAATTTATGAATATACTTTAAGGTAATATTCGTAAATTGTGTTGCAAATTTTAATTCAAATAATTTTTACTAGGCAGTGTATATAAAAGTTCTAGTACCATATATAAAAATTAAAGTTATAGTGAAGTTTTAAATTATAAAATAAAATGGACCATCCAGTCAGTAGTCCAATGGATGACCAGCACCCTTTGCTATTGGGTTATAATTAATAGCACTTTAGAGAGTCAGGATGATCCTTTAAAGTAACAAGCTCATTTACACATACATAAATTCACAAATAATATGGCAAAAGGACCATGTGGTCGTTGGCCACTACTACTAAAATTAGATTTCCAAATCTTTTAGCAAAAAAGCTTATCCTACTCTTATTTAAATAATAATAGATAAAAGAAATACAATTGACTTAACTAAACTTTAAAATTACATTATTACATCACATTAATTTACCTGCTAGTAAATTGTTTAACTTTAAATTTTTTAAATGTTTATATAAAGGGAAAGTAATAAGAAATTAAATATGTTGTGCTGATGTCTATTACACGAAGTACAATTAACACTCATTTAAAATGAATTAATACGTGTTTTAATTTGACTAGCTTTTTTTTAAATGTCATTACCCAAGTTGCATTTAACTATTGATGTATGTGCATCGCTAAATTGTTAATAATCATTCTTGCTGTAATAATTCAGTTAATTATTTAATAACTTTTATCATTATTCTATAGTTTAAACCCATGTCACAGAATGATTATATAAGAAAATTGGGTATCTCGACAAATAAAACAGCAGTTAATAACAAAAATGAAAAATTAATAAAATATAATTAAATATATTTTACGTTTTGTTAGATCGAAATCTATTAACAAATTTTATTTGTATTTTTTTATTGGACTTGTAATAAATACAATTTGTGTTTTTATTAAGAACAACAATATGTTATTGTATTTCGTTTGCATTATAAAATTGCTTGTCAGCGCATTTTCATTCTTCATAAATAAAGCAAATATTAAAATTGTCATGACAAAATTTTAATTCAACAATTGTATTTTGTAATTGTAAAACACAATTGTTGAAATCTGAAGCCTTTTTTGTTTTCTTCCATAAAAAAAGACCAGCACATAAAAGTTTTGTTTTTTGCCTAGAGTAAAAAAAGGAAATTAGATATATGACAAATTTATTTTCAAGTGAGTGTCTAAAGGTTATAAGCTATAAAAGGGAATATCAAAATGCAATTCAGTAGTAGGGACACCAATTTGGAAACTCGAATCTCACCTAAAAAATCGGTCCATCCAAAAATTGCGCTCAGCAGCAGCAGCGATACATCTCCGGACGAAAAACCCAAGAAATCGCGTATACAAATCATAAACAAAATGAAAAAGAGGATTGTAAAAAGAAGGGTAAATATGCAATATTCTAAAAATAATCAATCGAATGTATTTCGTGTCACATGAATTTTAATTGTTATTGGATTTTTAGTCTACTATGAAATTCATTGATTACACACCACTGGAAAGCAGCAGCACAAACTCGGATTGATGAAACTGGGTTACCTACAGCATTGAGAGGTGTTTGTGTATAAAAAATATTGTGATTTGATGTAGTGACTTGTTTTGTTTTTAGTTTTATTCACTTATATATGTATACAAAATAAAATAATATACTCGTATACTTACAAATACATTTTTTACATTAAACAACTTTCTTATTACTCGAATCAATTCTTTTCTTTTTTTTTTTTTTATAAAATAGTTGTGCAGGCATCTTTATTGTACCGAAGCAGTAAGTTTTACAAAATGTTACGATGACAGTCTTCTCCATTTTAGTAATATTAAGTTCTTTGGATTTCGATAAGGAATAATGAACATTTCATTGAGGTATAGAAATCACTTCTGTCATGTGTTTTTATATTTTAAATACTTCTAGTAAAATTATTTTATAGTAAGGTCACAAATTGTTAGCAATCAACATATATTTCAGTCACTCTTCTTCATGGTAGTTAAAATAAATACACGTTAAATTCAATTATACCTTTTAAAGTTTTGTGAATCGTAGACAACATATATCATATATATGTATATCAACTTTCCAACTATTAGTTTGTAATACTAAGAGATTACATATCACATGCATTGTATCACATACACGTAATAAAATATAAATTATTTTGAACTATGAATTATTTAGATAAACACTTGCTTGCATATATAAATGTAATATATATTTATATATTCTCATTTTATTAGAAAATGCTCTAGTGCATGTGAATATACATTAAAAATCTATATAAAACATCAACATTTTTATACGCAAACAAGCACATCCATATATAAATATATATATTTAGAAATTTGTGTATGTATTTATAGGTGTGCTTAGTTCATAGCACTCGCACTTTTGTTTCTCAAAATTCACTAAGAAAACATACGTTAGATACATTTAATATACAATTCTTGAATTGAATGTAATACAATAAAGTGCTGCTTTCCTCCTTCATACAATAAATAGAATCTGTTACATAGATATGTTTTATTAATTTTTTTAGCAACTATAAATAATTTTACAACATATAAAAGAAAACATTAAATTTAAATTATATATATAGTGAAATAACAATTTATAATCTTAAATAATGACCAATAAGAACAAATTTTAATGTTTCACGACAATCTTGTCGACCTTAATTTAGCAACAATTTATTGTTAAACAATGTATCACATTCTTCGAAATGAAGAAAGATGTATATATATAGCTCATATCATCGAAACATTATATACATATATACATACTCTTTTCACTATCACTTCCTAATATTTGTACCAAAATCTACGATTTATATATATAATATATATTTTATAAATTTTGAAATCGTGTGTGCATTCATTATCACATGAATGCATACAGGATAGATATAATATTATCCATTATTTATTTATTTTTAAATACATAAACTCAAATCTGTTATTTTTAACATCAATATAAAAATATATTTTTTAACAGTTTCCTTAGTAACTGTTCCTTTTTTTTTTTTAATATGTACAAATTGTATTTTTGTTAAACATTAACTTCAACACAAGCTGTAATAAGCGAGTCATTTAATAAATATTGGCATTTATCTGCAGTTTAGACAGCTCAAGTTAAAGTTGAAACAAATGTAAAGATTTAAAAACAACAAAGTAACAAAACAAGTAAAATATAAACGGTAATTATTTCATAAAAGGTACACGTATCCGCGGAACAAAGATACGAAGGGGGTTCAGTAGTTACAATAAGTGAGGTTACGTAAATGGTAAACTCGACTAGTTTATCTTTACGTGGAATCAATAGATCTCGGTAATCATGAAATCCCCAGATTAAAATATGAAACTTAAACTGCAAATCCCTGATATCTCTAAGGTACTTGCTTTCTTAACAAATTAAATTATATCAGTTAAATTACATTAAAACAATACTAAATGCAAGGTGAATAACAGTTAAATAATAGGTCCTTGCTTAATAGACTTGGGATAGTTTATAATAAAAAATAACACGGGTGTACGAACCACATGTATAAAATAAAAAGAGTGCAATTTTGATTGCGTATCACACAATAAAAATCACAGCACAAGTGTATTGCAGCTGCTCTTAACATAGTTTTTAATAACCCGTCGTTAAAATTATTTTACACATTTTCACATCTACAGAAAAATCCCAAAAAACCAACCAATATTAACATGTAATTATAACAAATAGCTGCTCTTCTTTGAATATTGGTTAAATGGAAACTACTCTTCAATATAATTAGTTTCTGGAAATTTAATTAGAAATTATAATGCAATTAAATAAATATTATTTTTCCAAAACTAACTTCTTCAATTCAACTCTCCTAAGAGACAGCCTGTAGAACATTTTTCAACTCATTCAATTCATATTATCCATACATTATTATTAGTTATAATACGTAAATGATATATATAGATTATATGAAATTACCACCACCAATTTAGACAAGAAGTTAAAAAATTGACAATTAAATCGTTCCTCATAAGTTAAAGCTGAATCAGATTTGTTTTAAACTTTAACTCAGTTGAATTGAAATAAAAATTTATATATTTAATTAGTCGCCTTTTTAATGCCATATTATATTAGGATGTTTCTATGAATGTGAAATGAAATGTAAAAATAAACAGTCTTGTGAGACTCGAAAACTAAAACTAAAGTATAAACCTTTGACTTTCTAAAGAAAAAAACAAAGTTTTTGATTATGTGATACGTTATCATACATTTTTGATATATACTTCAAGTGTTGTGTATATATACATTTATTTGTGTAGTGGGCACTCCATTCAAACTGCTCACCATTGGCACCTTGTAAACATTTAAACAATATGTGCGCATCGTCTATTAGATTTGACATAAAACTGAAGTTCTTTAACTGGCTAGAAATTAAATTTAAAAAAAGTTAATATTAATCTGGGTTGTCGTTGGTAGTATTGTATACATTAATTATTGTATTGTAATACATTACAGCAATATTTCCCTTCGTGTTCTTGAAAATTTTATCTCTTCAGAACTAAAGAGAAATATAAATATTGGTATTAACTAGCAGGAACTATTGATTGTTGCAGCAATGTCTGATTTGAAAATATGATGGAGATATAAAATATCTAAATTTCTAGTCTAATAAATTGTGATTACATTGAAAAACATCTATGAAAAGCTAATTCTTGACTTAAAACATCAAAAAACATACAAATTAGCATTATTTGACATTTTCTAAAAGTTTAAAACAAAAGCTTTTTCTAAGCAAATGATTTACATACAAACTGTTTCATACACAACCCAATATTTTAAAAGAAATTATCATTTAAATAGGATTATCGATATTTCTGTCATGGTAAAATAATTGTATTGTCAATGAAACAGAGTTACCCATGTCTGTAATAGATGCTATTAAAAAACTTGAACTTTTCTAAAACTGTATGAAACTGATAATATAGCAGAAATGAAAAAGAGTTTTATATTTTACAAAAATAAACTAGTAAATGCATGAAACATGTAAATAAATAATCTATCAATCAAAATTGAAGTTAATTTTTACCTCTGTAACATACAGATTTACTTTATAACAATAGGCAGTTGGGAACTGTCACAAACAGTCAAATAATACCATTATTAATATAAGGTTTTAATAATTTCCACTCTGCTTTGAGTCATTTAAAAAGTAGTAAACGTTTTTAGGAAATATATAAATATAAACTATGAGTATGCTAAAAATATTGTCAAAATTCGCGAGAGAAAGTGCTAATGAAATTTGTACAATGCAAATTACGTAGGTAAAAGAACGCACTGTATACTACTGTTTACACAGTACCAATGGTGAAGAAGTAGATTGGAAAAACCAGTATACTCTTGCAATGGCAGTCATTTACAAAATTATTGTATTATGGCCAGAAAAAAAAAAGAACAGATTGCATGAATCTCTCTAAAAAATGTGACATATCTTTGGAATCACTTTGGTCTTTTCAATTGCAATCGTTTAGGCCAAGTTAAAATTAAAATTTTTAAAAATTAAATTTATCACAGAATGATGCAAAAACGAAAATTAAGTACATAAATAGTTCAATCGCTCTCCCCACTAGGGGTAGCCGAGTCGTCTCTGTTAGTCGAGACCGAATCAACACTGTCAATCGAGGACACACTGCTTCTCACGTTTGCAAACTTTACGTCCATTTCGTCCGACAGTGGGGACCTAGCTGGCTCGCCAGAACCAGTATCCACTGGTAGGGAAACGGCCACAACTTGGAATCTAGAACCCGGTTTAGTTTGGGGATCAGCAACCCGTGATACGGAGAAACGGCTCCTGGGGGTTGGACTGCAACCCGGTGATGGTATCGGCGAAGGGCACGGAGACTTCTTTCGCGAGCTGGTAACTGGCTCCGTTAGCAACGGTTGCGAATAAATCGGTTCGCAGTTGAGGGAGACTTTCCGGGAGAAAGACGTCGACCAATCGGACATCTCATCATCCGCCGATTGATCTGGGCGGGATTTATTGACTGTGCAGATTGCGTTTATTTGCTTGACTAATTCTAAAAATGCTTGTGGATCCTGTAAAAAATACCATTTAAACAAAAAGTAAGAATTTCATTTTAGGCATTTGTATAATACTCATTATTTCCAGCATATTATAAAATTATAATTTAAAAATCGCTACTTACGTCACAATTCCGATTGGTTTCATCTAATTCTACTTTGGTAATTTTTGTGTTGGTTAAGGCCTTGCTCAACTTCTCTAGACCCTCTGTTTGAATTGCCTTGTTCCCTTTAATGTTAATTTTCTAAAACACATTAATTCATCTGAAACTCATCCAAGAGCACAAATAAATTACAGTGTAATAGCGAATCCTTCCAGATAGTTAATAATTGGGAAGCGTTAATAGTTTTTAGTGTACATGCCGGTAGCATTAAAGTAGAGCACATTTTTAAGTTGCATGTGTTCTAACATCATTTAATATCCTCTAATGAATCTTACCTGTAGTGAAGTGTTTTTTTGAATGGCCTCGGCAAGCTTAATGATACCCTTATCTGTTAATAACGTCGACTGCAAACCAAGACCCTCCAAACTGAGTGTTATTGAGAGGCTGCCCTCAATCCTTTCAATAACTTCATCCGTTAAGTTGTTATAACCCATATTGAGGGTGTGTAATTTTTTACATTCTGCCTAAAAAATGAGAAGAAAATTGGTTTTTAAATGCAATTATTATTAAATATTTAACTGATTAATTATTACTTTACTTTGAAAATATAAGAGGGATTGTAATCATATCACAATAACAAAAGTGACAATTAAACCTTACAAGTATATGAATAACTTGCAAGCTAATACAGTATACTTATGCTAAAATATGAATTTAACAATTTAGGCATAACATTCTCAAATGATTCAACAGAATATATATTTAATATTTCTCCAAATATGTTATTAACTTATAAAATATGCTTACAATTATATTGCTAATAATTGGTCCACTTTTTTCTGTAATTTGATTGTTGAAGATAACCAGAACGCATAAACCAAAGCCATCTATTGTCTGATTACATAACCCCTTGGCCAGTACTTCTAGTCCACGGTCGCCAATCAGATTGTTACTGATATCCAGCACCTGCAGGAATCGATTCCTGCTCAGTAACTTGCCCAGAGGGTCGGCTTCCTTAGTGTATAGTCTAGTTTGTGGTAAGTACAGCTCTTGTATTGTGGTATTGCAGCTTAAGGAGTCAACTGAAAGCAAAATTTTTAGTTACATAAATAAAAACAGAAAAAATAAGGGATTTATACTACTTTTTTGATGAAAATATATTTGCAAATAGGGTAAAACACTAGTAATTTAAACTTATCACTAAATTAGCACTTAAGTAATCATTATTGTATATTTATTTTCAATTGTTAAGTAGTCTGTCATTTCTCATTCTTTCAGTATATTTAAGATTTCTATTAAATTAAATTTATTATAACTAGTATAAACAATATAATGCTTTGATTAAAAGTAGTTCTACTAATACTTACATAAATGTGCCTGAGAATGTCCTAGTTTACAGTTGCTGAACTTAAGGATGTGTATGGTTTCATTGGCCTGAATGTTGTTTGTCAGAGCCTTCATGTACGAGTGTGATTCTCCAAAATCGAATCCCTCGAACGTCAAGGACTCCAGCCGGAAACTCTTTGCGGTCATGTGGCAGAAGGACTTCCACGCGTCGTGTTCTTTGAACTGCTCCGAAATAACGTACTCGCACGCGCAATTATAATATTCTAGGATGTTGATGAACTCGCTGATGCTCTCGGCGGTGAATTTGCTCGGTTTAATGACGATCGTCCGGAAGTTGACCACTTTGAATAAGTCTTCAAGGGTTTCACAAACCTCCATCGTAACATTAACAGAAGATAAGTTCAACACGGCTGAATAGTTTATGTTGTTTTTAATATCCTGAAATTAATCATTTACAGTAATATTAACAAGGGACAAATATTTAATAATATATTTAACATTGACTGTATGTTATTAAAATAATTGAAATAAATGCTTTCGAGTTGATAAGTCAATATGTAAGTAGTTATACAATTTTAAAAACAGAGGAAATGATAATAACTGCTTACTGGAAGTGTAAGATGCCAAAATTTCCCAATACACATTAATCATTATTACACTATACAATTATTTAATGCATAAATTATAACATTTTAAAGCAAGCATGTTTATCTATATTAAACAATTCTATGTGAATGAAACCTAATTAATAAGGCATAAACAAGTTTGAATATAAATTACTCACCATTATTTGGTTTTTGATGACATCTAACTCGATAGTTTGGTGTTTCTTGCACGAAGATTCATATACTTGTACAATTTCGTCACAACTCATCTTATCACCTATAGTAAATTATGTAATTAAATATTTAAGCAAAGAACACACACATGTAAGTTTGTATTACAGACTTCATCAATAACAGAGAAATATAAACCAAATGTACACTTTTGTTTTTGCGTTTGCATTAGGAAAAATGCAGCTGTTATTAAAAATCAAAGAAAACTACTATTTTTTTGTTACATTAAGCCCTGGAGTATCTATCAATGTAAAATTTATGTATACTTATTTGAAAACCACAATTTTTAGTGGTAAAAACATAGTAAATGTTTTAATTTAGTGTTGATTTTTAGATCAACAAGAAACATAAAATAAATTTTTAGTTCATTTCTATAAAAATTTAAATTAATAGGAACCTATGGATTGGATATATTTATACTTTTCAAAGGCAGAACAAATTCTATATCTGATGGAGGATTTCATACCTCAATTTTAATGCCTATGTTGGATGTGAAATTTATTTTCCAGAATTTATTTATTTTTATAATAAAATAAATCTTTTTATGACGCTAAACTCTTTAAATCGGATTTAACACATTTTTTTCTCTATATACAAAACCTTTATTTAGCATAATTATACATACATCTCTAATTTATAATAACTCCATTCTCATCAGCTCTTCTACTCCCTCCCTCTCTTTCCCACTCTAGACTCATCAGAAAATTTACTCTCTATTCTATTCTCTATATTAGTTACATAATAAAAAAATCATAAAATAAGATATTTAATACAAAATTACTAGTGTTGGTTTAGAACCAAATACTAATTTAAGAAAATAAAGACTTACACAGGTTAAACGGAGATCGCAGATCTGGTTCTTTGTAACTGGCCAGTATGGTCAAATCCGTTGGAAAAGAGACTCTCCGGGGCCTCCAAAGCCTCAGTTCATCGTCTACTTGCAACAGGTCGAAGCAGGAGGTCCGCCTCAGTATCGATATTAACCTGGGCTTCTGCTCGTGCTCGGAATTGGAATTTGGATTGGTGGTGCTCATGATGGTGCAGACAACTGGCTCCAGCGGTTTGATTAGGCTGTCCTCATCAACCGATATAGATTTATCCAGTATATTTTTGATACTCCTTTGCCGCTTTTCAGCACCTACAAAATTTACTCTATTGAAGATGACTGTTATTGCCAGCATGGAATCTACAAAAATTATCATTTCTGCGTGAGTCACATGAATAATTTTTAGATCTATGCGCATATTTGTTTAGATTAGATTTTGAATTTGATGGATATGAAATGCTAGTATAAAGTTAACGTATTGTTATTATTTAATGCTAATTTATTTAACGAAGAGGAAGATGTAGCAGTTAAATATATTAACATTGGAAGGTAAAGTTTTATTTTAGAAGTTAGGTTTATAAATTTATGAGATTTCAGTTTTTTTATAAAGATATTACATTTTAATGAAGTAATAAAACATAATTAACTCAGCATTGCAAGTTTTTTGTAGACATATTCAGGTTTTTTTTAATTATTTTATGTTTTTGTTTACACCCGGTATTTATTTTTATATTACTTAATAAAAAAACATCAATTTATAAGAATTGTATACATGATTGAGTATTATTTATAAGAAAAAAATAGGTATAACAAAATAATAATAAAAAAATAATGAATCATTTCAGAATTAGTTAAAAATACTTAATAATATGAATAGTAGATATTATTAAGTATTTTTAACTAATTCTGAAATGATTCATTAATTTTTCATATAACTAATTTTTCTTATGATGTATATTCCTAAATAATGTTGAATAATGTATACATTTTATACAATTTAATGTTCTTATTATAAAGTAATATAAAAATAAATACTGTGTTATTTTAATTAATAATAAAATAATTAAATACAAGAACTGTATACATGATTTAAAATTATAAAGATTTAGTAATATACAAAAAATTGTTATGTGAGTAATTAATAAATAAGTTAAAAATATCAAAATATTAAATATAGTACTGTTTTAACACAACAAAATTTAAAACAGTAATACAAAACCTGTGGGCTTTATCTATGAATATACAATATTATACAGGTGTTATGATCTCTATTAAACCTAGTGTTAATCCAGCAATAAAGTTATCAGCGATGATACCCACCTGACTGCGAATTGTCTTCATCTGTAACAGGGCTTTCGTTGAAACTCCCTGTACCACTGTCCACTAACGGCTGTTGGTCTGCATCATCATCAACACTTCCAATTTCCATGTCAATTAATTTACAAATCTTCTCCTGTGTCATATGTATACAAATAATTCCCTGTGGATACAATTAAATGTCATTTTACTTATAGATAGTGCCCAAACAGACTATTCCCGTCGATGATTCGTCCCCGTGTGCGGGCTAATGGCTCTTCATGATTTTTGCCTAAAATTTGCACCGCACTTATCACACGAAAACAATAGTGTAATAACATTAAACGCTTTTCTTCTAATTTGTTTTTGAGCTCGAAGTCAAAAAAACCAACATGGACGATCGCTCTTTAGTTACTGTCTTCAGGTCGTTACAGTGTTGCCATTTGCCTCTATGAAATTGTTCTATCGTCAAACAAAGGGTCGTAAAATATTAATTTGTATACATAATTCGCAAAATTAAAAATTATGACATAAAATTAAAATTTCTAATTTATTACAGTTTAGATAAATTAAAAATATATTTAATAGAATTATACAAATTATAATAAATCGACTTTTCCTGTACACTATTATGCTAATGAACCCTTCGTTTACAGCAATACATACAGGTTAAATATTTGAGTATTAGTTGTTATCAGTATGTTTTCTAAAACCCAAGCGAACGATCTATTATGTAAATGTTTTGCCATAATTTTAAGATAATTTGCACGAATCGGCAATGTGAAATGCAGCGCCATCTGTCATAAATAATTATAAACATCTGTATCTTTTATTGCCTACGACGCAAAGAGTCAATTGTTAAATTTTAAAAAAATGTCATCAACCCGCATATTTTAAAATTTTCGTTCTGTTTACGCAAGTTAAATATCATATTAAGGTAGGATGAAAATATATATTCTAATATTTTTTAGTGGTTAGTAATTCTGTAATGGTTGATAACTTGATACACATAGTCTTAAATAGTATGATTGTATTTATAGAAACGTTCTAGATTAAAAGAAGCTTAAAAAAATAATCAAAGCAAAGATGCTATAAACTAAATTTATAAAATTAATGAATCTCAGCCTTGCCTTATATCCAGAGGCTTTGGGTAGATGCCATAGGTTAAATATTTATTTTTTTGACGCTATAGGCTTACTTCCTGATGCATATTTAAATTATAAATAAAATCTTTTCTTTGTTAATATCGCAGATTATTTTAGTAACTATACGTTAATTGATGTTGAAAATCGATATTCATTTGTTTGATAAATTAGTAACTATAGTTTTGATCAAATTATTAACAAACTTGAAATAAATTATCAGAACGAGAAACGTATATATTTATACAGAAAGAAACAATAGGGAATATAGAACTAAATCGATTTATTAGTTAAGTAAGGTATTTCTGGATATATATTTTATGTACCTTGGGGGATTTTAAAGTTGATTTTGGTTCTCTTTTGGATTATCAGAAGGATATCCTCGTCAAATGTTTTAAATTAACTTTTGAAAATGTAGAATTATTCAAAATCTTACATAGTGCAACAAGGGCCCTAAGCTTAAGCTCCTGGAGTTATTAGAAATTTTCAAGAGCCGTAATCCGTCAGTAGAATTTTTCGTTTTAGCCAAAATTATTGAAAGTTCGAGTTTTCAAATTGCGCCTAGCTGAACTAGGTGTACTCCCTTACATTTTTGAAGTTAATTTGTAGATATCTGACTTATTTAATTAATCTATGGGGGATTTTATGTTTTGAAGATGTTCAAAATTTTTACACCAAGAATATTAATAACTTAAATTGTTTTGTTTCTTTTACATTTGCAGTGTATACAGTTTTTCTAACTTCATTTTGTTGTTGTTTTATTAAATTATTTAGCGTCTTAATGCTATAACATTTTTGAATTATGTTAATTTTTGTTTCTTTTTTGTAGGACGTCAATTACCTCCAGGGTATGGATGATCACTAGCATTAATGTACAGTAGGCAGTGCTTAAATTGAATCCGCTCGGTGCTTCGACTTCAGCGCGTTTTTTCCCGTTGATGAATCTTCAAGATTAGTGATTGCTGAACACGCTGTGTCAATAAGATCTTGTCCTCTTTTTATTTTCTTTTGTTGATGATCTTAATGTAAATGGAATTTGTCTTGTTTCCCTTCTACGTTCATTTGTTACTTTTCTCTGGAATAATTTATTTAAAAAACACTATCTTAAAGTGTTTTAAAGCCATTTATTTAGAATGGCAAATAATTTTTAAAGCTGTGGAAACATTTTAGTATATAAAGGGTTAAAATGGTTTGATTGCTAGTACCTTGACTATATTAATTCAAAATAACTTTGTAATATTTACAATTACATACATAATTTAATGACTTGGAATAAAAATCACAAACGAATATTTTTAACTGCCGAAGGGCAAAACTAAAAGACGTTAAAGGTCTCATTTAATAATCACTTAGCGTTTGAATTAATCACCGCTCACAAATTACATGCATTCGATAGCAAAATGAAATATACGGCTTAACGAAGAAAATTCTTAATTTATGTTAAACACATATTTTCTCCGCACACATGGCCTTGGCCTTAGTACAGAAAAAATACCTGATAAACGATGATAAATCCTCATTAATGTTTAGAAAGAAACTGCACAATGATAGGTATAGAAACGAAATTTCACTTATAAATAGTTGGACCGCTTAAGGCGAGGTGGATGTTTATTCGTGAAAAGTCAAAAAATTAAATCCACACTTGAATATCGAGTGAAAGTGGCTCGGCGGGAGTTTTAAATTACCGTTACTTTCGTTGCAGAAGGAATGGATGACCCAGACAAAAATGGACCAATTTCCAAATTATCTTATACTGCTAAACGTTGTTAGATGCGGCATATTAGATTGTTTTGTTTCTCCGGAGGCGTTTTAAAATCGATTTTCCGACTTTCTCGGCACACATAATGAGAACGCCGAAAATTAGGTAAGTTTTCCTAATAGCGCATTATTAGTAAGTAGCGTGTGCATGATTCGAAACCCGTCACAACACAGTGGGCTATTGACCTAAGACCTTCCACCTACAATTTTCATAATTGCAGGAAAGTAGCTTGAAAAATAGGAAGTAAGGTGGCGAATTAATTAATGATATTAGTACCGTTTATCGCAGGTGAAATCTGCTCGCATGGATTGAAATCGAAATGAGTCTCTTGATTGATTTGCGATTATTTACATTCGCATGCAAATTAACTCCCGCCGAAGAAATTTTGGCGCACTCCCCAGCGTGTGATTAACCGTCCAATTTGAAAGTGAGAAATGATACGAATTTTTATTTGGCAACGGATAGAACGGACTGACCGGACAGACTCTGTTATTTATATGTGAACATCCTTGAATGCCTCATTACAGGCGCTGCATTTTTTTGTAAATGAAAGTGATTGTCGGATCGCGTATCTTAATCAAAACTGATGGCCGTTATTTTTTTTTAAAAGGCAAGGAAACTAAATTAATTGGATTTGTATTCGTTAATGTCATTGTACGCACATCTATAGTTTGCGTGAATGCCGTGTGGATAATAAATTACACATCAGAAGGTGTAATCAATATTTAATAAATCATTTGATTTTTCATATTCACATAAAGAAAAAAAAACAAAAACACTTATTTTCATAAATTCTATACAGTGTTTTAAACATTATTTATTTATTTATTTATTTATACAACTTTGGACTTCTTTCTTAAAAAAATATAAATACAACAAATAAATTAAAGGGACAAATTTTTGCAACGTTTTAGGTCATTTGGTTTCAAAAATCACCAAAGAATAAAATATTCTTAGTATAGTCCAGGGAACAACCCTTTGAATTTTTGCCGTATGTTTAATAAACACCCTGTATATATATACTGTGAATTTTTTGCTGTACATTCAAACCAAATTAAAAATATTTGATATACTAATTCTATCTAATCCTATTTATATGTTTTAGGTCATCTTACTGAAGGCGACTCTACAAAATAATGTCAGGATAATATTGGATTTCTTGGCAATAGGGCAAATTAATATATTATAGTTATTTGGTGATCATTTCCCTTGAGTTTCTTATAAGAAAAGGCATCTGGTCCTAGACTAATCACGATAACGATCTCGGAGGAGTGGATTTAGTCGGTAGGAATCCGACACTAATGTAAGGGTATCCATGATGTATTTTCTCTCCTTGTACTAAACAAATTTGTCCCTGACTATTTTTGCTTAACTTTTGACTTCAAACTATAGTTCCGGATTTGTTACAATAGTGATCTTGGAGACGTAGTTTTAGTCGGTAGGAGTCCGCACTACCGTACTATAAAGGTATATATCCTTGAAGGATTTCCTCTCCTCTTAACAAGAAAAAAAAAGTATATTGTAGTTTGTAATGAGTTATAAGTTATTGATAAAATTTGGACTTGAAAATAATTATTCAAAGTTATTATGATGAATTTATTTAGTAATTTTGATTAACGTTCTAATAATAAGATCGAAAATAAAATTTCAATTAAAATTTAATTGCCGTTTACGTACATATAAAAAGGTAATAAATGTTACTTTTAATCCTTACATTGTGCTCACTTATAACAATGGACAATTAAACAGAATTATATACCTATTAAAGAAAGTATGGCGTAATTACACCGAATTTCATTTCATGTCGTATTCGGGTGGACAACGGTGTTAATTATTTTTTTGCCATTAACGTCATCCGCGGATATTTAGAATGTAAATGCCCTCACGTAAATAATCAATAATATGCCAATGCCAGATAGATCGTCGGAATTTGTTTGCATTACTGATTATGCGTGTATCGCCTCATGTAAATTTTATTTGTTGTCTTGTTTTTTTTTTTTACTTCAGAAAAGACAATCGTTTCCTGCAAGCTAATGATAATACATTAAAAAAATATATATAAACGATCGTTTGCGTCTAATTTAAGATAAGGCCAAATTTGATTAATGGTTATTATATTTATTTATTTATTTTCATCATTAAATTACTTCCTATTTAATTACATACACATAACCTTATATCATATGTAATGAATAATTCATATGATTTATTAGTATTAATAATGTTTCCTTCAAAATTGCTATTTTACTTTTGTTTTTATGATTATTTATTAACTAGATATTTTACATATCTATTTTTTGAATTTTTGATGGGTAAAAACAAATAGATTACGATATTACCATAAAGTTACCGTATAAAAACAAATAGTTTCTTGTAGTCTTAATAAGACTAATTTGTTGTAGATTTTACGAAATATTTTCGTGTTTTTTCTAATTATTAGTTAATTTTCTACAACGTAAAGGACTTATATATTTTTATTATCAAATAGTTTCACCACAAATCATTAATGATGTTAATAGAAAACTAAATAATAACATTTAGAAAATATACCAGAAATACCGTAGTAAAAGATAATTGTTTTATTTTCTCTTGCAGATATAACCATCCGTATCTTATGCCGAAGGCGTAAATCTAATGAATGGATCAATGATAATAAAAAGATAAAGAAAAAGGAAGCACTAATCATCAAGTATCCTTTATAATACCGCGCCAAGAAGTTTTTTTTTCGCAGTGAAGGTCGGTGTGATAAGAAACGCATTAAAACCTATTGCATTGTATAAACATAAGTCGTATAATGTTTGTTAATGAAGATGAAGTAAAAGGGAAAGTAAGGCGTAACATTATATGGTAAGCGCTAAATAAAACAAAATGTGCGGAATTACGAGCGCTTAATAAACATGTATTGCAGGCAGCAAAATTTCACTATTGCACGTTTCATGGAGATAAACGATTACGTTTTCTTCTAATTTGTTATCCGCGTCTCATCAACTACGCATTAATTGCAGATCCGCATTTTTTTTTTTAAATATCGATATAAAACTCATGATGAATTACTTTTATCCTCAGTATATTAATTACGAGCGCTTCCAGAGAAATTTTTCTGAATAATTACTTTCATCATGTTTTCGACGTTATGGAACAATCGTGATTCCGGCAAGTTTAAATGAGATTTAAATTGGTTTTCGTAATGCATCGTTAGACCATTGCTATGAGATGTTTTCCAATTAACGTTATTAATAAAAATGACTGTGACATTTCGGATGCCGGCCGAAAAAAAAATGACGGCAATCGGATCCCTTATTTAGAAATCGAAGTGCGCGGTTCCACAAAAATTTTTCACTTAAGACTTTCACTGCATTGCGACGTGAGAAAGTAAGAGATGAACGAAAATTCCGTCCGCCAATGCGCAAAATCTTTTTGATAAGAAAGAAAGATACTTTCCACGGCCAATTTGTCGACGCGGCTGTAATAGCCGGCGATGGTGAAGGTGAAGACGAGCGTAATTGCATTACCATGAGCTGGAAAATATTCACAAACTCGTAACGCGAATAGAAATTGCTATTATAATAATTATTTCTTTTTCCTTTTTCTCCAGTGCGCTAATTAATCCTCTGGAGATGCGAACGTGAGGTGATGATTGTGTAAGATTTAATCCGCAAGATTGGAATTCCTGGAGCTCACCTTGGAGGTACACGAAGTGAAAAATATTGCGGAAAATGAAGACGCCTCGCTGTCTTATTACAGGAGTAAATATTTAATGTTGGTCTTGGGCAGTGTTGGCAAACATATTATGCTTTTTGAGCAAATTTACTCTGCTGAAATGTTTGCGGTGCGGTAATTTTTAGAACCGCGGTGAGAGTGAGAGTTGTGCAAATTGATATTGAACTGTTTATCTGATTTAGTTTTTAATCTAATACTATTATTTATTTAATTTACTTTTTGTTCATATTTCAAATTCATATTTTACAAACTTGATGCAGTAGAGTATTTCCAGGTTACTAAAATC
Organism: Ontholestes murinus; assembly: GCA_963969525.1. Taxonomy (NCBI): domain Eukaryota; kingdom Metazoa; phylum Arthropoda; class Insecta; order Coleoptera; family Staphylinidae; genus Ontholestes; species Ontholestes murinus. The sequence continues at coordinate 11,208,566 of OZ018399.1, read as the reverse complement.
TACGAGGGTCATCTGGAAGATAGTCAGCAGTTTATATTAACAAATATTACCGTTTTATTTGCAAAGAACATACCCTAAACTATTTCTCTACACAACATTCTCTAACAAACTTAAGCATTTTTCGTAATGTGTGATTAGATTTTGTCACACAACTTCATATTCTTTGGTCCCCAGTCTATCAATATGTAATCTTTCAAACTTCTTTCCTGCCAAAAAGTCTTTGCGTTTTGTAAAGAGATGGTCATCTGAAGGAGCTAAGTTTGGACTATAGGATAAATGGTTGAAAGTTCGTCCGTAATCACTTACGACCATCCCGAACGCTCATCATCATGGGTGTTCTCCATACAAATCCTTTAATTGACGAGGTGTAGCACATTTCATGATTGAGAAATCTAATCACAGCCCTAACTTCACAACTGGCGACGTTCTTTATTTTCTTGAACATTATAAACACCCACATAAATAGCACAGTCAATATCATCGAGATGTAACTTAGCATACAGACAGCTGAAATACATGTTAGTACACTTTGCTACAGAGGCAAATTTAAAAAGTAAAAGTAAATAAAAACAATTTCCTCTGAGTACATTAAAAATAAGATACAAACGAATTAAATAAAAGAAACGTTATAGAAGATTATTTTAGGAATTCAAATCTTTATTTAAATATTTACAACCATAACATAATATAGATATAATACATGTATTTATTTTAATATTTAATTTATTATTAATCAGCTTATTGATCGCGAGTCAAAGATATGTTAATATTAAAGTGACTTATTTACCTGACAATAAAAAATGCATTCTACCTATATTGATATACGTTTATAATTATTAATTTAAGTTGACGCGTTCAAAAAAATCATAATCACTTATATAGTTATAAAAACAAGGCAGGGCAGATTAATTTCATCCATTCACCTACTTAATTTTATTACTTTTTAACGCCTGTGCATATAAAAGAATTTTTTCTAAGCGTATTATATTAATACTTTATTGGTGCTTTAAATTTATGATCTATAAATTAGAAATCGAATATATGCTAAATATCAGTATTTGCAAAATGTGCCAAATCACAGTTTTACTTTCGTCGACAATGTGGAACAGACACTTAAGGTATTGATGAAATATTTATTATAGATTAAGTCACTGGAAATTTAAGCTATTAAAATCATCTTAAAAAAATATTTTTTTATATTTTAACTATTTTGATTTAGTTCAGCTTTTTTTTAATTGCTGTAATTTTTGACAATTTGAAATATTGGAAATATTTCGTATTGATCATTCTAACCTAATATAAATTTAGTGAAGAAGGAGACACGATGACTTTGTTTTACCACTTTATTTAAAAATACACGTGACTATAGTTTTGACTAACAGCTAGGTATTATCAAACATAAAGTGTTTTAAAATTACGAAATCTAACCTATTTATACAAAACAGTTGAGTGACGATGTGTACATTATGTCAATCTGGTCGTTAAGCAGTGGAATTAATTAATTAATTCCCGGGTAAGACTTGGGAACTCCCTTGCTTAATGACCAGATTAATGTAACGTCAATGTTTCCAACAGTTCTCTTTTAATTTCCAGAGTTTTTCCAGATTCCTAGACTTTCTTAGCAATACTTCTTCCAAATTTCTTACATTTCTTTCGATGATTTTAGAATTCTTCAACAATTTTTCTTTCAGATTTCTAGAGTTTTGAAGCAATTTTTCTCGATAATTTTCCTCGAGGGTTCTACAATAATAATGTTTCGAGAATTACCATTTCTACTGTATCTTATAAGAATGTATCAGAAATGTTTCTTACAAATTGCTAAAATTTACTTAATGAATTTTCCAGCAATGTTTTTCCAGATTTTTGTGGCATTTTTCTTATAGATTCTTGGAATTTTCGTTTTTTCATGCAATTTTTCTTCCAGATTCCAATTTCTCTTCTAGATTGCATGAATTTTCCTCGAGGGTTCTACAATTTTGTATAAATTATGAACCATTTCTACTTTATCACATCAGGATATATAAAAAAATCATTTTTGAAATTGTTAGAATTTACTTCGGGGTTTGTAGAATTTTCCAAAAATGTTTTATTAGATTTTTGTATTTTCCTAGAATTTTTCTAGATTGTTAGAATTTTCTCCAAGAGTTTTTTATGCAATTTTTCTTCCAGATTTCGAGAATTTTTTTAGTGTCTTTTTTAGAAATATAGAATTTTGCGAAAATTTTTCTCGAAGGCTTTTATCAGAATTTTCCTTGTTTAGAATTTTGCAACAATGTATTTTCCAAATTGTGAGTTTGAGACTATTCCTAGAAGGGTATTAGATTTTTCGAAAAATGTTCCCTATTTTTTACTTTACTTTATCAAGAATTATCAATAGTTTCCCCTAGAATTTTCCAGCAATTCTTTTTCCAAATTTCTAGAATTTTTCTTTCACATTCTTAGAGTTTTCTTCAATTTTCTAACAATTTTTATTTTAGATTCTAAGAAATTTCTTCGGGGATTACAATTTTTAAATTTAATTTTCTTCGAGTATTTTCTTTCAAATTTTTTGCTTCCATTTCTTCTTTCAAATTCCTAAAATGTTCTTCTACGATTCTAGAATTTCCCAGAAGTTTTTCTTTTAAAATACTATAATTTTTTAGAGGGTTCTAAAACTTTTCATTTCCTTCTAGATTTCTAGAATTTTGTAGTAATTTTTCGATAATTGTGATTATTTTTTAAAGAGAATTTAAATTTAGAATGTTCCAGGAATCTGTTTTCTATTTTTTGGGAATCTTTAAACCATTTCTTACTTCATCTTCACAGAAGGGTTAGAATTTTCTTGCAGTTACTCTTTCATTTTTTAGACATTTCCCACAATTTTTTCCTTAATTTTATCGGAATTTCTTTGTCTAAATTTCGAGTATTGTACAATTTTATAGCAATTCTATTCCAGATTTGTTGAAATTTGTAGCAATTTCTTGTGATTCCTAGATTTGAATTTTAGATATTTTTCAAGGGTTCCAGAATTTTTCAGCAAATATTTTATATTTTTGACTCGTGCAATTTTTCTTCCAGTAATTTAGAGTTTTGTAGCAATTTCTCTTCTAGATTGCAAGAACTTTCCTCCAAGGTTCTACAATTGTGTATAAATTTTAAACCATTTCTACTTCACACCAGGATGTATAAAACATGTCTCTTTTGAAATTGTTAGAATTTGCTTTGAGGGTTGCAGAATTTTCCAACAAGTTTTTTTTATGTGTATATATGTTGCCAGCATTTTTCTAGATTCTTATAATTTTCTTTAGGAGTTCTAGATTTTTTGTGCAATTTTTCTTCCAGATTTCGAGAATATTTTGAGTGTCTTTTCAAACCCAATGACCTGCGGGAGGGTAGTCTAAGCTAGTTGTAATTAGTTATAAGATGCTATACAAATGTAATGCATAATAATAAATAGTGTCTTTTCAAGCAACTTTTCGAGAAATATACAATTTTGCGAAAATTTGTCTCAAAGGCTTTTATCACAATTTTCCTTTTTTAGAATTTTGCAGCAATGTACTTTCCAAATTCTGAGTTTGAGAATATTCCTAGAAGGTTATTACATTTTTCAAAAATTCCTATTTCCTATTTTTTACTTTACTTTATCGGAAATTATCAATAGTTTCTCTTCCAAATTCCGAAAATTTTATAATTTTCCAGCAATTCTTTTTCCAAATTTCTAGAATTTTTCTTCTACAGTCTTAGAGTTTTCTTCAATTTTCTAACAATTTTAATTTTAGATTCTAATAAATTGCTTCGGGGATTACAATTTTTAAATTTAATTTTCTTGAAGTATTTTCTTAGAGCAATTTTTCTTCTACAATTTTTGCAATTTCTTCTTCCAAATTCCTAAAATTTTCTTCTACAATTCTAAAATTTCCTAGAAGCTTTTCTTTTAAAGAAGTTGAATTTTCTTAGAGGATTCTAAAACTTTTCAGCAAATTTCCTTTATAGATCCCTAGAATTTTTTTGTAATATTTCGATAATTAATAAAATTTTCTTCAGAATGTACTCTTCTATTTTTTGATAATCCTTGAATAATTTCTTACTTCATCTTCACAGAAGGGTTTTTTTTTCTAAATTTTGAGGATTATCTTCGAGTATTGTAAATTTTCTAGAAATTCTATTCCGGATCTGTTGAAATTTGTAGCAATTTCTTGTCATTTCTAAATTTGAATTTTAGATATTTTTCAAGGGCTCAAAAATTTTTCAGCAAATCTTTAATATTTTTGATCATTTTGGGCCTTCATTTCTTGTTCAATTGTTCCGAATATTTTCTGATTAATTTTGTCGAAATGTTCAAACACTTTTATCGAGTTTCTTTGTGAAAAATGTCTAGCAACTTCTTTTCAAAAATTCAACTTCTAATCTTCAACACTTCTTGTTTTACTTTATCGAAATTTTATAGAAATATTTTTAAAAATTTCTAAACAGGGTTTTAGAATTTTCTAGCAATTTTGTTTCTATACTCCTAGAATTATTTTCTTCCATTATTAAAAATCTTTTCGGTATTTCTTGTTTATTTTATTGGAATTTATCAGCAATATACCTTCCAGAAATCTTCAGCAATTTTTTTCCAAATTCTTTTTTTAAGTGTTACAGAAATTTTCAGATTTTGTTTCTATTATTAAAATTCTTTTCACCATTTCTTGTTTATCTTGGAATTGGAATTTATCAGGAATGTATCTTCCAAATAGCGAGAACTATATTTCCAGCAATTTCTCATCCTCGTTCTTGGAATTTTCTTCGAGGGTTCTAAATTTTTTCACCAATTTCTAGATTTCTAAAATTTCTGTAATTTTCTTCGAGCGTTTTAAAGTTTTTCATCAATTTTTCTTACCAATTCTTGGAATTTTCTTCGAGGATTCTAAAATTTCCTGAATTCTAAACTTCTAGAATTTTTCAGCAATTTGTCTTTCAAAATTCTTTCAGAATCGTAGAATTTTATAGATTTTTTTTCCATTGTTAAAAAACATTTCTTATTTATCTAATTGGAATTTATCAGGAATTCAAAGGTTTTAAAATGTTTCAACATTTTGTAGCCTTTTCTGCTACACCCTACCAATTATTTCTTCTCTTGTTCGATAGTTTTTCCACCATTTCTTGCTTATTTAATTATTTATTAGGAGTTTCTCTTCTAGATTACCAGAATTTTCTTCTATGGTTTTAAAATTTTGTAGTAATTTCTCCTTCAATCTTTTCACATTCCTAATTTTTTTTTATTAATAATTTTAGAATTCTAGAGCCACTTTTGTTCCAGATTCTTAGAATTTTCTTCGAGAGTTCCAAAATATCCCAACAATATTTATTCTAGACTTCTAGAATCTGTCAGCTTCCAATGTTTAAATTTTTACTAGAATTTTTTGTTTATCTTAACGAAATGTATCAAGAAATATTGAAACATTTTTTGGAGAATGCTAAAATTTTTTCCTGGAATTTTCTTCCAGGGTTTTAAACTTTCCAACAACTTTTCTCTAGATACTAGAGTTTTCTTAGAATTTTACAGAACTTTTACTTTTAGATTTCTAGAATCTGCCAGCTTCCAATGTTTAAATTTTTATTCGAATTTCTTGTTTTTCTTAACTGTATGAAGAAATATTGCACAAGGTTTCTTCGAGGATTCTAAAATTTTTTCCTGGAATTTTCTTCAAGAGTTTTAGACTTTTGTAGCAAATTTTTTCTAGATACTTAGGAGTTTTCTTGGAATAACCTAGAATTTTTCAGATTTTTTTCATCTAGATTTCTAGAATCTGCCAGCTTCCAATGTTTAAATTTTTATTAGAATTTTTTTGTTTATCTTAACGGAATGTATTAAGAAATATTGCAAAAATTTTCTTCAAGGTTCTAAAATTTTTTATTGAATTTTCTTCAAGGATTTTAGACTTTTCCAGCAAATTTTCTTTAGATACGTAGAGTTTTCTTGAAATATTCTAGAATTTTCCAGATTTGTTTCTTCTAGACTAAAGGTTCTAAAGTTTTTTAATGATTTTTCTTAAATTTCTAGAATTTTCTAGTTTTAGTATTTTCAACATTTTAAAACTCGTTTCTTACATACTAATCAACCATTCTTTGTTTTTGATCGATGGTCCAATCTATTCCCTGCTTCAAATAATAATAAATATCTTTATTCACATTTTTTTCCTTTTACAATAATAGTATTTACATTTTGTACTTTATATGTGAATGGGCCATCTACCATTAGTTTTTCGGCCCTCCCTGCTTCATTATCTTGGAATTCCTTAGAACATTTTGCAGCAATTTTACTTTAGGATTTTAGAATTTTTCAGCATGTCTTATTTTGTTGCTATAATTCTAGAATTTTCCAGCAATTTCATTTCTAAATTAATATCACTGAGATTTTTTAAGAGAATTTTATAATTTTCCAGCTATCTTTCTTTTAGATTAACACGACTTTCGTCGAGGAATCTAGAATTTTAAAGCAAATTTTTCTTCTAAATTTTTAGAATTTGTCCTAGAGGGTTGTAGAAATTTTCTCCCATTTTTGGAATTTTTTCCACCTTTTTCTTGTTTTGTCTTATCGGAAATTCTCAAGAACTTTTCTTTAAAATTGCGAATTATATTTGCAAGAGTTGTAGAATTTTCAATCCATTTTTGTTTCAGATTTCTAAAATTCCTTAGAATTTTTTACCTTTCTTGGTTTGTCTTATCGGAATTTATCAAGAACTTCTCTTTAAAATTGCGAATAATGTTTGCAAGAGTTTTAGTATTTTCAAGCAATATTTGTTTTAGATTTCTAAAAATTTTCAGCATTTCTTCTTCCACATTCCAAGGGTTTTAATTTTCTTAGCAAATTATCTTTTAAAATCTTAAAATGTTCTCTGACGGTCTTTTTCTTAAAAATTCCTAGAATTTTTCTAAATTTTACTTTTAATTATTAGACTTTTGCACTTCTTGTTTTACTTTATCAAAATTTTAGAGAAATATGCCTAAAAATAAGAATTGTCTAGATGGTTCTAAAGTTTTTAAAAAATTTCTAGAACTTTATCAGATTTTTTCTCTAGACTTATTATAGTATTTTTTCTTCTAAGTTGCTAGAATTTTCAGCGAGGATTCTAGAAACTTCCCACCATTTGTTGTTTTATCTTGTCGGTATTTATCAAGAATTCCTCTTCCAAATTGCGAGAATTTTGTTCATGAGTTTAGAATTTTGAAGCAATTTCTTCTTCTAAATTTCTAGATTTTTTCAGCATTTCTTTTTCTACATTCCTAGAATTTTCTTCGAGGGTATTAAAATTTTCTAGCAAGTTTTCTTTCAGCTTCTTACAATTTCCTCTGACGGTTCTAAAATGTTTCTTCAAGATTTTTCAGAATTTCTAAATTTTTGCCAATTTCCCTTTTAGACTTTTATAGTATTCTTTCCAGATTCCTAGAAATTTTTTCAAGGGTTTTAAAATGTGTTGGACACTTTTTCTTTCAGATTCTTAAACATTTGTTCGAGGGTTATCTATTTTTTTCAATAATTTTTCTTCCAGTGTTATATTTATGTTAAAATTTCTGATTCAAATAATATTTCAATCTAATTAGCTTTGTGTCACTCTTACATCATTTTAAAATAAAGAAATATACTTTCTATTTTACCAGTCTATTAATTTAAAAATATTCAATCGAGATTAGGTTAATTTAGTATAAGCTGAAGCTGAATTTTTTCCACGATTGGCATTCTTATAATGTTTGATTGAATAATTAACGAATAATTTTGTTTACTCAGAACTACCGATGCATAAAAATTAATTCTAATTTGAAGAAATGTATACAAAAATGCTACTGACGCCTCATTAAATCCAATATTAATAAAACGCTAATGTATTCATCACGAATATTAAGTAGACATTAGTCAACTTAATTAATTATGTGATCGGTGTATATTTAATTGATTTAATTGATTTCCTATCTGGGATTATCATTCGGAAGCTTATCGTTGGTTAGATCTTAACACTTTTCTTAAATGATTAGAGGCAGGATAAATTCTATAATTAGTATCATAAATCGATTGGAGAAATCGGGAATATTTTCGACCGTTCATCAAAATCGCACAATAAATATGTTTCTAAAACACAATATGGTGTAATATATTATTTTGCATTCGAAACTAGGAATTTAATTTTATTGGAATTTGTATGGTTTTCTATTTAGACAGTGATTTAATATCAGTGTTGGCCCCTAGATGACCTAACTATGAGTAATGTCCTCGTTAATTCCATCAGAAGTTAGATGTTTAATCGTTTGTTTTGCGTGTGTATATTTTTTGATAAAGAATTATTAAAGTATTATTTTTTGTACACTTTAGTATAGAATGACGAAATCAAATAAGATCAATATGGTAAGCTTTGATAGGAAAGAATTAAAAGGATATATTAATGATGATATGCTTTTTTGTATTTGTTTCTCATTTATCATTTGGTGAAACATTTTGTTAATAATAGGTAGTTGATTAAATTATTATTATTATTATGCTTTTATTAACTTTAAAATAAATTTTATCCAGCGATTAACAAACCTTCAAAACCTGTTTAAATATTTTTTTTTTGTTTGCAAAACTTATTATACGTCAATTATATTTGGTACTTGACACACAAAATATGAGCATTCATAAATTAGCAATAGCGTTGCCTAATTGCCATTACGAGTAACCATACTCATTTAATAATGTCAAAATTTTCACATCCCAGATTGAAAAACAAGGATCAATTTGGTTTAGGCGATTGGGCAATGTGTTAGATAAGTGAGAATCTGAAGCAACGCATTAAGACAATGATGCGAATCCCCGTGTGTTGAGAATGACACGCGTGAATTAATTATTCCAGTTAATGCCGGCAATAAATATTCGACCATTTCTTCAAACGACGTGAAAGGAATGTTGACTTTTCAAGAAACAATAAAAATCTCCTGATGTAAACATTCCGCGTGCGTTTGCTGTGGAATTGAAATGAAAATCTCCCTAGAGGCTTTTCTCTTTTTATAAAATGCGCACCTAATTAATGTAGGTTTATAGGTAACGGACATCAATTTCGATTCTGCTTCTCCCGAAGAAAGGTTGTTAAGTATTTCAGTGAATGTAAGCGACGACACCAAGCCAACAGACAATAAACCACTTTCGATTACTAGCGTTCGAAACAAACCAGTTGAATTTTACTACTAATATAAATTTACTATTATTTTACTACTAATATAAATTAACAATTATATAAACAGTAGAAAATAATAATAAGTTTAATTGAGTTTAACGCAAATACAGTTCGAGAGGCTCTCATTAAACAATGTTGTGAGCATAATGAAGTAATTATAAACAGTCACGACGTGACAATGAAACCTAGTTGTGAAGAACGTGTCGCATTTCTGGCAAAAACTAATTTTCTAAAGCAAAAGTGGACGGCCGTACCCTACAAATATGTCAACAGATCCCGTTTCAGAGCAAATATCAATTATTTATCAGAATCTAATTAAATTTCTAAAATTAATTGATTTGATTTCTCCGGCTCGGTAATGACATTATTGTTATCGTTTTTAATTGAGGCGCGGATTTAATTGTTAACGTTATTGTTATAGAATGGCCGTTTAATGGTTACGTGATGGCTGTGGGTGTTTTATTGTTGTCGTAAAAATCAGTATTAGATGATTAATTTGCACAAATTGGACACGCTTAAGAAACAGTTTGTTCCCTGTTCATCATTTTCAATATTTATATGTTGTCCACAACTTAACTTTTAATCTAATCCAGTCAGAAAACTAGATTTACAAAGGATGGTAGGTTTTAATCGTAATTAATTATTAATATTAATATATTTTTTATTCTCACCCTGATATGCTTTAAATTTTAATTCATTACGATCTTGATAAACAAGTGATATGAAAAAGTAGCGTATTCACGACCTACCGCAATAAACCAGCATTTTACTAAACTTATCCCGTATTTTTATATGTGTTATATTTAATACGAAGACACAATTCATCTCGGAACCAAACTTTAAATTGTAATTCTAACAAAATTATTAATTTTCATGATTTTAACTTATATTTTTTGCGTAATAAATATAAACAATATTAAAAATTTAATACATTTAATAGTTTAAAAAAAATACTGAAATGATAATTACAAGATCCATCTAAAGAATTATTTCTTTATGTAATTCTTGACAATAAAAAAACATATTTCTTTGAAGAAATAACATTCCTTTATACTGAAATAAATTTTAAATTGCGTTATCATGCGATTGAAAAATAAGCAGGCGCGTAAAATTTGGAAACACGCCAATAAACTAATTACAATTTATAATCAGAACTGTAAACTCTTTTATGGTTCATCAGCATTTAGAAAGCGCGCATTTGCATCAATATTGAATTACGGGCGTGCTTATGAATTACGATAACATTCGGAAATTTAAATAATCACACATTTACATGGTATTAAGATTGACGGCGCATATATATTCAAATCGACATTACTTAACAGTTTATCGACGGTTTTACAGCTTCAAATGCAATCGTCATATCTATTATTACCTGTAGGTGACGGACATTAATATACACATATCTTGATTAATTTCGCCTGTTCGGTAATGGATAATGATCGCCTGTATTTGCATATTTCCTGGATTTTTATTTGAGGAAATCAATTTAATTAAATGTCAAGCAAAAAAATACAATACTATTGTTAGATGTTCCGTTAACGTGACACCCATTAAGAGCGACAGTAAAGATACTTTTAATTTTTCGACAGAAACAAATAGAAGAAATAAGAAATAAGTTGCCAACCCTGATATATAGGATATCTCGTTAATGTGGGGATAGATTTCTGAGATCAAAATGTAATGATTCAACACGATTAAACTATACACAAAAGTTTACAATTATGCAGAAATTAGTCTTCAAAATTCCAAAAAATATTAGTTTTCTTTATAACGATTGAACGCTATACGAGGGTCGATCAATAAGTATCTGTGTTTGAAGACAGGGGGCGTTGATAAGGGCGTCGTGTGACAGACCATATTAAATTTCAGACTGATATATATGTTATTTTTTATTTGACAGCCAGCTGTTTTATGAAATGAAAAAAGAAAAATAATTATCGATAATTCGCTTTTCTGGGATGGAAAAACATGCGAAAAAAATATAACTGAACTTAAATGCTGCTTATAGGGACTCTTCATCATCTATGACAACCGTAATATATTGATTTAACGAATTTAAACGTGGTCGTTCATCTGATTTTGAAGAGGAAAAGATTCTTACCAAATACCGAACGAAAGTTTGTGAAGTACCAAGGACCGTAGGCGTGTCGTAAACTGCATTTGAACCTCTTAAAGCGAAATTGATAAGAGTTTTAGCTATCCATTGATTAAACCTGGATCCATTATTATACCAAGTGACAGTCAAAACAATTGTTTCTTTTTAGGATGAATAGAATAGACGATATTTGGGATTTCAAGTTATACTCATGAACTTTTTGCAGAAAAGAACAATGATCATGAGGCAGTACTACAATTACCAAATCCTTAGATCTATTTGTTGATATCGATGCACACTATGCAAATGCCTCAATGATATTTGCGATGTGGAACCTGCAACGTTCGCAAATATGTGGCAAGATGATCAGACCAACAGTTCCAAAATTAATAGCATAGACAAGAATGTATCTCCATATATTTTTAGGGGAAGTTATAATAATAAAAAGGGAAAATTTGATCCGTTTGCAATCACTGTACATAGAACAAGACCACCATTAGCATATTTGCATACGAGAAATGGAGGAATTACTTACAGGCTTTGAAACCTGAGAAAGAAACATGCTGTAGCAGAATTAATCAAAATCGTGATTATCCCAAAGAGTGGAGGATGTACGTAATTTTAAACCATTTCTTGCTTTATCTCAGAATTCATCAAGAATTTCTCTAGAATTTTACAGTCTTTTCAAAAATTTTCACTTTCCTTTTTCGTTGGATAATTTCGTATATTATCTTGGAGTTTTTAGACGGCTTTCCTCAAATTTCTCTATTTTTTGTTTATTTGATTAGAGTTTTCTAGAAACTCATTTTTAAAAATTTTCATTCCAGCACTTTTTGTTTTATTTCTTCTTCTTTGCATATTTGCAAAACATTTCTACAGGATTTATAGACTTTTCTAATTTTTCTTGAAGATTTATAGAATTTCCCAGCATTTTTATCGACATTTTTTCCATTAAAATTATCTATATTTTTTTCTACGTTCTTAGATTATCTTCAAGGGTTCTAGAACTTTCTTATCATCATTTATTATCTTGTTTATTTAGGCAACTCTCCTCGAACTTTCTACATTCTTTTTAGAATCTCTTGCTTTATTTTGTTGGAGTTTTCCAGAAACTCTTCTTCAAAAATTCTCGAAGATTCCAGCACATTTTTTCTTCTTTTTTTATATTTCCTAGAATTTTCTTCTCAAACTGTACACAGTTTTTTAGAATGTTTTGCTTTATTTTGTTAGAGTTTTCTAGAAACTCATTTTCAAAAATTCCAGAAGATTCCAGCCCTTTTTTCTTATTTCATATTTGCGAGAATTTTTTCATCAAACTGTATACACTTTCAATAATTAGACTATCTTCAAAGGTTCTAGAATTTTCCGGCAATTTTTTTTCTAGATTCTTTTTTATCCTAGAATTTTCCAGTATTTTACGTATTTATGAAAAATTCAAAATTATAATTACTTACTCTTACCTTTATTCATTATCTTGGTTTTTAGACATTTCTTTTGAACTTTCTAAATTTTTGTCGACATGTTTTAACATCTTTTCCTTTAAAATTATCTAGATTTTTTCTGCGTTCTTAGATTATCTTCAAGGGTTCTAGAATTTTCTTATCCTCATTTATTATCTTGTTTATTTAGGCAACTCTCCTCAAACTTTCTACATTCTTCTTAAAATCTCTTGCTTTATTTTGTTGGAGTTCTCCGGAAACTCTTCTTCAAAAATTCTAGAAGATTACAGCACATTTTTTTTCTCTTTTTCATATTTGCGAGAATTTTCTTTTATATATATATATATATATATATATATATATATATATATATATATATATATATTTAGAATTGCTTGCTTTATTTTGTTGGAGTTTTCCCAGAAACTCATCTTCAAAAATTCTAGAAAATTCCACCACGTTTTTCCTTTTTTGCGAGAATTTTTTTCTCAAACTGTATACATTTTTTTAGAATCTCTTGCTTTATTTTGTTGGAATTTTTCTAGACACTCATCTTCACAAATTCTAGAAGATTCAAGCAAGAATACCTCTTTTTCTCCTCTTCTACATTTCTAGAACTTTACAGCAATACTTAAATAAATGAATCCGGATGCCCAAAATGATATTTGCCTCCTCAGCATCATGGAAAACGAATGGTTTGAGTGGAAGAACACTTTGTAATTGTGCACTCCGCCCGTGCTTCTTTCGCCCAAAATTTGACGTATGATTTTTTGTTGTATATGTATTTTTTTAAGAAAGGAGTCCAAAAATATATATATTCCTATAATTTCTGAAGAATTTATGCTTAATTTTTTTTTCGATGGTTTTAGAATTTTTCAGATTTTTAGAATTTCCTTTTAGGATTCTTGAATTTTCCAACAATTTCCGGAATTTTTCAGCAAATTCACATTTCATAAATCGCGAGAATTCTAGAATAATCCATTCATAAAAAAATCCATTATTTCTTGCATTTTTTTAATCGAAATAATTTATCCAAATAACTAAAATAAGAAAATTATACAATTGTTTTGAATTTTCCTTTAAGATTTATATAATTTTCCAGCACTTTTTGTTCTGTTTTATCGACATTTTAAAACATTTTCTTCTTTAAATTTATCCAGAGGTTTATTTTCTAGTTTCCTGGATTATATTCAGTTCTGATCTAGAATTTTTCGAAAAATTTTCTTCAAGATTTCGAGAATATTCCAGGAATTTCACTTTAATTTTTTGAAACCGGGATTTTCGTTGAAGCTTTTAGAATTTTTCAGATTCTTAGAATTTTACTTTAGGGTTCTAAAAATTTTGCAACGATTAAAATTTGGAATTTTGTTATAGGGTTCTATAAATTACGGCATTTGCTGTTTTACTTAGAAGTTCCCTTTCTAAACTTTTAGAATTTTGAAGAATTTTTCCTTCATTCTTAGATTTTTCTTCCAGATTTCTAGAATTTTACAGGAATTTCTCTTACATTTTTTTCAGGCTGAAATTTTCTTCAAGGCTTCTAGATTTTTCCAGATTGTTCGAATTTGAGAGTTCTAGTATTTTGAAGAATTTCTCCTACATTCCTAAAATTATCTTCCAGATATCTAGCATTTTACAGGAATTCCTCTTCTATTTGTTAAAACTGGAGTTTTCTTTGAGGATTTTAAAGTTTTCCAGATTGTTCGAATTTTCTTTGAGGGTTCTAGAATTTCCCAATAATTTTTTTAACGACTTAAATAAATTAGACTTTTATTATAGGGTTCTATAAATTACATAATTTGTTGTTTTACTTAGCAGTTCCCTTCTAGACTTTCAGAATTTTGAAGATTTTTTTCTATATTCTTAGAATTTTTTTCTAGATATCTAGAATTTCCAGGAATTTCTCTTCTATTTGTTACAACTGGGATTATCTTCGAGGCTTTTAGATTTGTTGTTTTACTTAGCAGTTCTCTTCTAGACTTTTAGAATTTTGAAGAATTTTTCCTACAACCTTAGATTTTTCTTCTAGATTTCTTGAATTTTCTAGGAATTTTTCTTTCATTTTTTTAAGCTGAAAAAGGCTTTAAGGCTTTTGGATTTTTCAAGATTGTTCGAATTTTCTTTGAGGGTTCTAGTATTTGGAAGAATTTCTAATACATTCATAGAATTATCTTCCAGATATCTAGCATTTTCCAGGAATTTCCCTTCTATTTGTTAAAACTGGAAGCTTCTTCGAGGCTTTTAGAGTTTTCCAGATTCTTCGAATTTTCTTTGAGGGTTCTAGTATTTCCCAATAATTTTTCTTAAATATTTCTATAATTTTTTAACGACTTAAATTAGAATTTTGTTATAGAGTTCTATAAATTACATCTTTTGTTGTTTTACTTAGCAGTTCCCTTCTAGACTTTTAGAATTTTGAAGAATTTTATCTACATTCTTAGAATTTTCTTCCAGATATCTAGAATTTCCAGGAATTTCTCTTCTAAGCTTTTAGATCTTTCCAGATTCTTGGAATTTTCTTTGAGGGTTCTAGAATTTTCCAATAATTTTTCTAGAACTTTTCAACAATTCAAATTGCCAGAATTCTAAAATATAATATTCAATATTTCAAAAAATAATCCTTTCTAGTCGGAATTGATCATCATCCAAACAACGAAAATTTTCTTTGAGTCTTTAGCAATTTCTCTTACTGATATTTCTCTTTACAAGCTATAAGAATTTCCAGTTTTAAAATTTTTAAATTTCTCTTCTATTTTTTTCAGCACTTTCCTTTCTATCCTTATCGGAATTGTTAAGGAATTTCTTTTACAAATAACGAAAAATTTTTAGTGTTTTAGAACTTAGAACTCTACTAAATTGTAGAATTTTCATCAAGGGTTATACTATTTTTCAGCAATTTTATTGCACATTCCTAGAATTTCTGTTTTCAAGATCCGAGTATACTAAAATGTGTCTTTTGAAGGAAAGAAAAAAATAAGTTTTTGTTCAAGTGTTTTAAAATTTTTCAGTTTCTCAGATTTTTCTTACAGATTTATTCAAGGTTTCTAAAATGTTTGAGCAATTTCTTATCGGAATTTATAACCATTTAGATAACGAAATGTTCTTTACGAGAATTCTTAGAAGTTATTTATTTAGTCTCTTCAAAAATTCTAGGAATTTCAAGCACTAACAAAATCCTGAAAGAAATCTTTTTTTCTTCCGATTCTAATACATTTTCTTGCAAATTTATAGAACCTCAAGGGTTCAAAAAATTTTCAAGAACTGAAAAATTAACGAGAACTAAAAATTTTAAAACAATTACCCTGTTGTAACTCTTCTTCTAAATTTAGTACTTTTTCTAGCAGACTTATAGAACCTTAAGGGTTAAGAATGGAAAATGGAGGAGTATGAATTTTAAAATAATTTTTTACCTTGTCGTAACTTATAAATAAATTCTAGGAATCTTTAATAAAAAATTGCTGGAAATTCTACAACTCACGATGGAAATTTTACAATTTAGATTTGTCTTTTAGAATTTAGAATTGTAGAATTTTTATCGTGGGTTGTAAATTTTTCCAGCATTTTTTATTGCAGATTCCTAGAATTTTCTTTGAGTATACTAAAATTGTTCATAAGAAGTTCTGAAATTTTACATAGATTTCTAGAATTTTCCCCGAATTTCTCTTATCAAAAATTTATACGGAGTTTCGTTTCCAAATAGCGAAATGTTTTCAGAACATATTCTTATTTTCTGCTAGAAAAATGGCTAGGATATTCTTTATTTTTTGTTTGATAGCCTTAGATATTTCCTGCTTTATTATCTTGTATTTTTTAGATTTATTCTCGAGCTTTTGATTTATTTTAAAAGTAGATTTTATTTTATCGGAGATTTCTTTTTCTTCTTTACAAAATTCCTTGAAGCTTCCAGCATTTCTTGTTTTATTTTATCGGAATTTTACAGAAATAATGCTTTCAGAATTATTCCAAAATTTCTCTTCTTCCAAAAATTTTCTATAAATTTCAAAATTTGTGGTTTTATTTGGCAGTTTCTCTTCTAGATTTTAAGATTTTTCCAGAATTATTTCTTCCACATTCCTAGAATTCTTTTTTAGAAGTTTTCAGCAATTTTTAATTTTAAATCCAATTCTCTTTCGACGTGGTGAATGTCGCAACATGAACCTTTTCTGATGAGAGGCCTGTGCATCAAACTATAGGGATTATGGTATGGGGTACTATAACTTATGGATGTAGGTGTTGTAGGAAATATGAACGCAATGGATGAGAAGATAGAATCCTATATTCTTCCGTTTCTTCAACAGTTTTTCAAGAAAGACAATTCATACTGCAAGAGTTTCTATAGACCTATTTGCGGAGGATAATACCAATATCCTGCTATGATCACCCTGATCTGATCTCCCATTGAACATGTATGTGACATTATGGAAAGAAGAATAAATAACGCAAATTTTAGGCTCCTTCAAAAGATTATTGACAACTTGTAGGATAGATGCCACTAAGAGTAGTAGTGTATAATATATAGGGGTGGACCAACCCATTATTATTTAAAAAAATCAATTGCTATCTTTTAGTATTTAAACATTTGTGTTTGGTCCAAAAATTCCAACCCCTTCTTGATGTTGCGACTTCCATGTCACTGAGTATAGTACAATATTCCGCCACTTACTTCCGGTTTCACACGGCGTCAGTATTATTAGATCATCACTAGGTGTGTCTAAAATTTTAATCTATGAAATTGATGATTCAAGCCGATTCATAATTAATTCTGTGAGAAGTAAAACATGACATTTCAAAGAAAGTAGCACCGTCGAACGGTGAACTTGGGATCGACAATGTACCAACATCGGATTGAATGCATTTCTCAGATCGCATGGTAAAATGACGCGATGAATTAGTCTAATTAAAGTAATTGCACAAGGAATCGCCATTTCCCGCCACCATGGATTTCCGATAATTCTCATCCTCAGCAACTTTCAATTGTAGAAATTCGCTTCGGCCGTTAATTGTGTAATATAGGGGTAAGATAATTTTATGCAAGTCGGCGGCGGCACTTTCAATTATTCATATTGCTCTACATCGTGGGTTCACTTGTTCACAACGATTTTAAATTTATTTTCACACCAACCAAAAAGCACTTTCGTTCTATTGCCAATCTAAATACTGTCACTGTTGCGACATTAATTAATGACTTAAATTAATATGTAGCGCCTGATAGTGTATATATAAAAGTGCTTGGTGATAACGCACTTTCATAAAATTAAATAACAAGTAATTCCAGTAAACATCCGATAATTGATAAATGACCAAAATAATAATAGCCACTTTTACAAAAAGAATTCCAAACACATCCATACACTACTACTTTCTATATTAGATAACTTTTCTGAAATATAAATGAATCCTACTTTTTTACACAAAGAAGATGCGAATACATTTGTATAAATTAACTGGAAATATGCAAATGCCCTGAAAGATTGATATCTAAACCAATTAATGCGTCATTTCTGAGAAATAATAAGCTATATTTTAATAAATTATCAAAAAACGTGTGCCTAGAAGGCGTCAGAAAGGTACGACTTCTTGGCGATGGGAGATTTATATAAGGTTTCATATTACTTTCTATAATTGCCGACGAGCTGAAGGAAATTAACCTCTGGCCCTATTTACGGACAATTTCTTCTTGGCACACTTTTACCGACTATTTCCTAAAATGTAGGAACTGTGATGGGAATGTATAGTACGTAACAATATGATAAATAACGATGAGTATAATTGTTTAGTTATATATACATCATTAATTTAAAGACCTATTAACGTAAAAACTACATCAATAAAAAAATATATTAACTATATTTTTATTTTATTATTTTAATCTTTAATCGAAATTAAATCCGAAACCCTATTTTTATTTCTAAAACCCTTCTAGCGATTAAGGTGTGATCTTGCAACATCACTGATTTAGATGTCCGAAAGAAATAGTCTACTGGTCAAGTTTTGGATAATAACTGGTTTGCAAAATAACTGATTTGATGCTAAAATAATTTTCTTGTAAAAAAGTTTTAAATTGCGATTAGAGTGAAAATTCTGATGTTTTCTGATCATCTCCGTCCGTTATGCTACTGCTATTCAGTTAGTATTATGTTAATTTACAATTCCATTTTGGCATTATTCAATATTATTTATTGATTTATAATAGCCTTGTTAATAGGTACTAATTTTCGGAATTAGTTTATGTTTACAAAACCCGAGTATTAGAATCTCTGGGGTGAGACCGACCGAATATCGACCTCGTGGTCGTTCGTCCGTAAAAATTTTTGAAATAAACAAAATTACGAAAGCTCTTTTTTATAAACAAAAACCAATCTTTCGATATTTTTATTGACATAATTGGATAAATAACACTGGGTGATTAGTAAAAACATAAATCACCTAGATAGAAACGGTCCCGTTACGTTTCGATAACATCGACCATTTAATGAAAGTATGCAAATCGAAATGGAGTTAACGATCCAGCGAAGTGCAAATGTTTACGACTACGACGGTACTACCGTCTATCCGACGTACCGAGCACAGGATCCCCGGCGACAAATTCAGTAAGCGCAATATTGATACACACACTGGCCGGCATGGTGTTCATTTCCACCATAACTTCTATTCCAGATATAAGCATCTTCCTACCAGCTATTCGTGACAGTGTTTTCTAAACCGCCGACCTACTAAGTTAGCAGTGTTTCAAATATCCACATTTAAAAGACGTGTGCGCCGCAATTATGTATTTACAATGCACTTCAATTGTGAGTACCCAATTTCAGTGTATATTTCGAGTGCGGAC